>CM024519.1:9573052-9909809 GCA_014182375.1 Eucalyptus virginea
TAGGAAGATAAGAGGGACAATCTTTGGAAGAAAATATTAAGTAAGTGCTATTTAAGACATTTGCCTTGTTGAAAATACTTGCTCTTTTCTTGTTATGCAGTGGATATATGGCACCAGAGTATGCAATGCATGGTTACCTCACTGAAAAAGCCGATGTCTATAGTTTTGGCATTGTTGCCTTAGAAGTTGTTAGTGGCCGGAGAAACTCCAGTTACCAAAAGAAGGAAAAATGCTTTTGTCTACTCGATTGGGTAATTAACACTAGCATTCAAAGTTTTCTTATTATGATATTTAAATCTCTGCTTGTAATGGTTGAGAGATAGATTAAGTATAAACATAGTATAGGACTCCTCATATGCACTTTTAATGGTTGTAAAGGAGAGTTACAGTTACCAGCTATTGAAACCTGTTTAATGAATTGTCATGCCGTTAAGTGCAATTTGTCATATAAAATTAATCCCATTATTCTTGTTATGTTAGTCTATACTGACTTTGAAAGGAGCAAGTAATCCTTGCAGTAGCCAGCCTATGTGTTCACGGTCAAGATGAGCGACTTGGGGTGGGGGAGGTAACGGATTAGTCTGGTTCTAAGAAACTGAAACTGGAATTTACCTAGCGACACGTTGAAACTCGAAAGGATGGGCTGCCTCCTGAAAGAAGGAATCATGTAGATTCTTTTTTGGATTGAAAACAATTCTATTCATTGAAATTTGGAGTCCTTAAAATTTGGGTTGGTTTTGTTTTAGCCTTTATAGTTTTATCCGTGACATTCATACTCCCTGTAGTTTCATTAGCGCCAAACAAGTTGGTCGTACTTTGCAGTTTAACAATTAGTATTGGATTTAAAAAGATTTAAAGACCATGCTTGACGCAAATATTGATATACTTTCAAGTTAGATTTGACTTTTTCACATCCATGTAGTTGAGTCCAAAAATTAGATTTTATTGTGCTTTGAGTAAGCTAATCATTAGCTAAAACAATCATTATTAGTCCCTGTTAAATCTGATTTTCACCTAAGCTGCATAATAAGGTAATTCTTGTTAAACTGGAATTGAGAGTAAAAGGCAATGAATGGTGTAAACCATTGATGGACGATTCTCCTGTTTCATGTAATGACGAACTGACAAATAATTCCTGCCAGTAAAACTCAATAAGAGTTGGTAATTTTAAAGCAGTGGTGGTAGTTTTTTGGTGACCGGTGAATGTTAGTAAGTGATTAATAAGTGTTTAATTTTACTAACTTCTACTTAAAATTGGACAAGAAATCACGTTTCATCTGTATTGACTTGTTTGATTTTTTCCTTCCAAGTATAACTTATAACGAAAATGAAAAATTAGTAGGTGTTTATCAACTGCATTTGTCACGAAATTATCGAGGGCAGAATATATCTCCTTCTTCCTGTTTTAGTGTTCTGAGCATATTCTACAACTGATCAGTACCTGTAGCTTGTGGGAAATATCTTCCTTTCCATTTCTGTTTCCAGGCACAAGTTTTGAAGGAGAGAGGAAATTTGATGGATCTAGTTGATCAGAGGCTGGGTTCTCATTTTGACGAAAAGGAGGTGCTGGCGATGATAAAGGTAGCTCTGCTGTGTACTAATGCGACTCCAGCACTCAGGCCACCGATGTCATCTGTGGTTAGCATGCTTGAAGGCAAGGCTGCTGTTCCTGTGCTGGACTCTGAGGATGCTATCATAACGGAGGAGACAATTGAGGCCATGAGGAAGCATTTCAAAGGTGATGAAGATCAGGCAGTTGATGAGAATATCACCAAAAGCACGCTCACTGATGGGCCGTGGACTGGAACTGCTTCTTCTACATCTGCTAATGATCTCTATCCGATAAATCCGGATACCGATAACTGGCAGAACAGAAAATAAGAAATGATTTGCTATGTTTCAAGTTAATTTGGTTTGAAAGAACTAGGGCTTTATTTGGTAATCCATCAAAAGGAACTCCTAAATTTCGCTTCTAAGTTTCTCTTTTGTTCACATTTGAAACTGAAGGTATAGATACTATGAAGAATACGACGACTATTATGCGGTGCAGCAATTGTGTATTGTAAACAACTTATTGGGGAAAGCCAGAAGACGATGGCTTGTTGTTTGATGGTTGTATTCGTGCCATTTATTTCGATATTGTTAATCATACAAAGACGATGTTGGAACTTCTTCATGCAATGATGATGTGGATGGTTGCCACTGCCAAGGTGGGAATCTATTATGGAAGCTTTTCCTTGTTTGAATGGCGAGATGTGCGGAGTTGTGGATTCTTGCTCTGGATGTGTTTTACTCCCCAAGCTAGGCCTGTTGTACATTGCTCCTCAAGAATTATTTTAAGGAAGTGCCAGATTTTCTCTCTTTAGTGTGGATGATGCTCCGCCTTATCTATCCTGTCTGTGAGAAATGATAATATAGAATACTACATCCACCAAAAAAAAAAAAAAAAATCTGTAAAAACTTGCACGTCTAGTCACTGCTTCTTACGGACGGTAGATTACTGCCTCGTCAGCACACTACATTTCTATTAATTGTCTCCCTGTTGTGAGTCCTTGCCTTGGATTCTTGGTGACGTTTAAGCGTGTAGGCTCACCAAAGGAAGGCAGCAGGGTCTTCACTTCCTGTCCATTTGATTTACAGAGACGTCGGGCTCTGGATGTGTTTCTTATTTTTTTAGTGTCAGTGCCTGTATTATCTCGTATCCTCAATTGGTCAGTATTTTTATCGAATTCTATACGTGGCTTTATCTTCTTGGTATACTTAAATTTAGGGATCTCAATGTGTGGACTAAATCTCAGTTGAAATCTTTTAAGGACATATTTATAGGTCGCCAAAAGGGTCTTATGTTAATGTCAAGAGAAATAAACAAGTTGGGGCCTTTTTTGCTCTCCTTGAGATCCGAGGGGACTAGCTTGTCGTCCCATGGCGAATTGGTTGACCCCACCAGTTCAAAGTGTCAACATCAAAGGCGGTGATTTGCTGCTACTCCCTACAACTACAGCTCAACCAAGCAAAACCAAGCCATTATAAAGAATAATAAAAAAAAAAAAGCAGATCTGCTGCAACTTCCTAAATCCTATATAAATTCCTAGCCCCACCCTCCACCGAAAATGGAAACCAAATCCTGTATTTTAAGTAGCTAACCAGAAAAAGAATAACAAAGACGGTACATTAAGGAGAATCCAACAATGCCCTTTATCTCAGAGGACCCATGACCTCAGGTTTTCTCTCACCCCCACGCCCACCTACGTTAAATGTAACCCAGAATCTCTCTCTCTCTCTCTCTCTCTCTCTCTCTCCCTGCAAAAAGAGCCTTTTGGGTTGCTATGTTTATGTTGGAATTGAAGTCGGCGGAAAACGACTTACCTGATTTTGATGCGCAAGCAGCAAATAGCCCCGAAACGAATGTTGAATTGCGAATAAATCACGAACGACACTTTCTCACGTTAGTCTGGATGCAATCACAAGGAAAACACCCGATTTCCACAGCGTAAATGCCTATTATTATTGTAAAGATGAAATGGAACGCCTTGATGGAAACGGGAGAGAAAAATGAAGAAAATGTTCTGAACGTACGTTTGTCCAACCCTTCCAACGGTTGTCTTCAGGGGTCTTTTATATGACCCCATCACACCCCTTCATCGTAGCATATCAAGTCCAAATGATGCGGTCCAATCGCACCCCATCATGGACGTACTAGCTAAAGTACAACATCTCCCACTCGGACATGATGGGCTTGATAGCTCTCTATCAAGAATATAAGGTATTCGACATTCATCAACTTTACAAAACAATTCATACTGGCAAATAAGCCGTGTGACTAGTGAGTACACCTGCACTTGGGAGCTCAAATTATGCACCTGTTAAGGAGAACATAATGGCTACAACCCCGAAAAGAAATGAACAATCGATGTCTCACAGTGCCCCAGACATATTTTGTTACATCAGTCCAAATATACCTATCCCTTAAAGGCTATACTTGACTATTCTCAAAATACCATGTATTTACAATTATATCCACAACCACAAAGGGCGATATAATTAGTCGATCAGTAAATACATGTGATAGATGTAAAATAACAATAGTATTCCTTCGCACTCATGTCTCTCTCAATTTCAAAACAACTGCTTTCCCAGACACGTCCGATAGGCCATATCCATTCATGACCGCCCGTAACATGCTAAAGTAGCAACATTGATCTTTCACTTCGAGAACATAGTCAGAAATAACATAGGGCACAAAATTAAGGTAAAATACAAATTACCTCAAGCGCTCACACGATGAGTAAATAGGGATAATTTTACTAATCTTCCCTTATTGGTCATACAATGTACATGTAGTATGAATTAAATGCTATAGTGGATTACTCTTTCTATAAGAGCGTATGTCATTTATCAAATATATTCACCATACAGATTTTAGCCTAAACATTGTCACGTGCCTCTCACGTACTCATGTTTAGCCCGAGTGCTATATCAGCTCGCTTTTTATAGCGCCCAACTAAATACTCGCATCTGGCATCTTACAGGTATACATGATTGTGGGACTATTATGTTCGGTCTTGTTATAAACAAATCACAGACCTCATCTTGACTCAAATCAAGGCGACATATTTTATGTACTAGACTTGCTCTTCAGCATTTATTTGTACATAACGTCTCATCTCAACGTGCTATCTATAACACTTAAGGCGATTGCTCGTGTCAGTGAGCCAATCATTGCCTGTTGACATACTTTTCAATAATACATGTGTGTTTGTGCTAGTCTCATAGTGGATTTCTACTTATTGATGAAACATCAAATCACTAATAAATAAACAAGTACAATACATCTGTCCACAAATACATAAACTAATGATCCTCTATAATAATAGATATCACATTCTACGCAATCCTAGTGACATCCTATGGGTCAAGAATATGTCTCTAGGAATAGCCTTCATAAATGGATCATTAACCATTCTATTGATTGAAATGTATTGCAGAATCACTTCTTTATGCGCTATAATATCTCTGATGAAGTTATTTTTTATGTCAATGTGCTTTGTCCTTCCATGATACTTGGGATCTTTCACATAAGCAATGGCTACTTGACTATCACAATAAACTATCACCGGTCTTGGAACCTCAGTGATAGTGGCTAAATTTTCCAAGAAACGTTTTAGCCATACTGCTTCTTGCACTGCGGCAGAACATGCAATGAATTCTGCCTCCATCGTAGACAAGGCCGTGCATGTATGTTTCTTGCTATTCCAAGAAATCGCACCTCCATTGAGCAAGAACGCATATCCAGAAGTCGATTTATGCTCATCCAAGTCTCCACCCCAATCGGCATTTGAATAACCCAATAGGCGTAAATCATTCCCTTGGTAACAAAGTCAATAGTCCATGGTGCCCTTCAAGTATCTCAGGATCCTCTTCACTACTTTCCAGTGTACTTGACCAGGATTTGATTGATATCGGCTCACCAATCCCACGGCATAGCATATGTTGGGTCGAGTACACATCATAGCATACATCAAACTTCCGACTGCACTAGCATAAGGAACAATTTCAATCACTTTAATTTCTTCTAGAGTCTTAAGACACATCTCAGTACTTAGGCCTTCACCTTGCATGACAGGGGTATTAATGGGATTACAGTGCTGCATATTGAAACGCTCAAGAATCTTCATAATACAAGACTCTTGTGATAAAGTAAGGAGTTTTCTCAATCGATCTCTTTTGATCTTAACTCCTAATATATAAGCAGCTTCTCCCATGTCCTTCATCTGAAAATTGAAGGACAACCATTCTTTTATGGTGATAACCAAAATCTTGTCATTTCCAGCCAACAGAATATCGTCCACATAAAGTGATAAAATCACAAATTTATCTTTGAACCGCTTGACATATACACAGTAATCTTCCTCGATCATCGTGAAACCAAAAGTGGTTATGGCTCGATGAAAACGAAGATACCACTGTCTAGTTGATTGCTTAAGGCCATATATTGAGCAATGAAGTTTGCAAACTTTATGCTCTTGACCTTTAGCTATGAAACCTATTGGTTGTTTCATATAGATTTCCTCATCTAATTTTCCATTGAGAAATGCCGTCTTTACATCCATTTGATGTAATTCAAGGTCCAAATGTGCAACGATGGCTAGAATAAGACGTATAGAGGCAAACCTTATAACTGGTGAAAAAGTTTCCTCATAGTTTATACCCTCTTTTTGAGTATAATCTTTTGCCATAAGGCGAGCCTTATACTTTTCAATGGATCCATCCGCCCTACGCTTAATCTTAAAGAGCCATTTGTTTCCAATGGCCTTACGATTGGGTGGTAGATCAACCAAGTCCCAGACATGATTTGCCCTCATTAACTCCATCTCATCTTCCAAAGCTTTTCTCCATTCTTCCTTATCAGAGGACGAGAGAGCCTCTTGAACAGTCTTATGCTCGACATCGTCTTTTTGAGCAATTATAAATACTTCCCCTTCAATCTCAAAAACGACGATGGGGAATACTTTTACGATTACTTTTATGCAATTGAATTTCTCTTGAATTCAATTCGTCAGGCGATGCAACACTCCCACTCGGTCTTGTGTGTTGAGGTAAATCTTTATTTCCCTTTATAACATCAATGGATGTGTTATCAGGATCTTCCATCTCATATAATTGGAAGTCCTTATCAATCTCACCTTTATTAGGAAAATCGTTCTCCAAGAACGTGACATCTCGTGACTCCATTTCGGTCACACTTCCATCAACTTGTTCACCTATGAACACGTACCCTTTGGAATGTTCGAAATATCTTATAAAGATACATTTCTTCCCTCTATGACCTAATTTATGGGAAGAATCATGAACATAAGCTGCACATTCCGATGGACGTAGACTACTCAAGTCTGGTTTCCTACCAGTTCATAATTCATAAGGGGTGGAAGTGACTGATTTTGAGGACACACGGTTAAGTATATAGGCAGCAGTCAATAACGCATCTCCCCAATAGAAGATAGGTAAATTTGCTTGCGCCATCATAGACCTAACCATTTCCAATATGCTTCTATTCCTTCTCTCAACTACCCCATTTTATTGTGGAGTACCGGGAATAGTCAATTGTCGTACAATTCCCTTTTCATCACAAAGAGTCTTGAATTGCTCTGATAAATACTTACGTCCACGATCGGTTCTCAATGCCTTTATTGTTTTGTTTAACTGATTCTCTACCATCGCTATATATTGTCTAAAGCAGTCTAATGCTTCTGACTTATGGGAGATCAGAAAGACATAACCGAAATGTGTGAAGTCATTTATGAAAGTGATGAAATATGAGGCTCCATGCCTCGCCCTCACATTCAAAGGACCACAAATGTCAGAATGTATGAGATGCAATGGAAATTCAGCTTTAGTCCCTTTACCGAATGGTTTTCTAGTTGTTTTTCCTGCCAGACAATGTTCACATATGGACTAACATTAGTGAGTGACCCTAAAAGGCCTTCTCTAGCTAATCTTTGCATTCTTTGCAATCCAATATGACCTAATCTAGTATGCCAAGTACTTGCATCAATATCAACGTTATTAGAAGACGTACTTAAAGAAAAACAATCATCAACTTTAACATTGTACTGATCATAGTCAATGCCTAACACCATAAAATCATTCGATACATGACCTGAACCATAATAAACTGTTCCATATAAAATGTCAACACAATCACTATGGAAATTCAAAACATAACCTAAGCTAAGAAGAACAACTACAGAGACCAAGTTTCATCGAATATCTGGAGCATAAAGGACATCATACAAGAATCGACCACCATGTAGGAATAGGTTTCGACCACCATGTAAGATTAATTTACATGTGCCGATTCCCTTCACTTGAACTCTTGAGTTATTCCCAACATATATCTATCTTCTTCTAGGTGGTATTCGACGATACTCCACAAATGCTTCTCGGTCTCTAGCTACATGGTCTGTTGCTCCTGAGTCTACAATCCACATTGGATGAGATTCAGCAAGCATTACAGTACTAGAAACAAAAGCATTACTCAAAGTAAAGGAGTAATAGGGTACCTTTTTCGGCTCAGTGCATTCATGAGCAAAGTGACCCATCTTGCCACAATTGTGGTACTCCATCTTGGTCTTGTCCTTCTTCCCACCACGCTTCTTGCGTCGGAAGGTCTCAGCCCTATTGGGTGCCTGATTAGTCATCTTCCCTTTGTTGTTGAATTGAAGATTCCTCTTGCGCTTGAAGCCCGAAGCTTTGCGCGAACTCGATTCAGCAACATAAGCTGGGGTAGAGGATCTCGCAGCCTCTAGGCGCTCATCCTCTAATTTCAAGTGACACGCAATATCATCAAAAGTGACAATATTCTCATTGTGTGTCATATTGATATTCATATGCTCCCAATTGTCAGGAAGAGACCTTATAACAGCCTGGACTTGCTGTTCATCAGTAAGGGAGTGACCTACCGACTTCAGCTCACGGATCATGTTTGACATCTCCCGAAGATGCTGCCTCATGGTTACATTTGGGCGCTTTTGGAATGTGTCAAACTTGATGGTGAGTCTCCTCAGCTTAGTGAAAGATGTACCCCCCAAACTTATCTTTCAAGGCAACCCACATAACTTGAGCTTTATCATAACTCTCAAACTCACACATGAGATCATCTTGCATACAGCTCAGCAACGTGATGCGAGTAATGCTATTTTTCTTTTTCCAAACTTGATAAGCTTCCAGATCTCTCCTGTGTTGAGCTGAAGTTCCATGCTCAGGTTCATCCATGGTATGGTTGAGGGTTTCCAAAACCTCTTGCTCCTCAATGATGTACTGAATCTTTCAGTGCCAAATATCATAATTGTCACCGTTTAGCTTCTCACCCTTATTGAGGTCAGCCACAATGGTCTTGGATGCCGATGTCATAATCAATTGCTATAACACATTGACATAATAAACACAGAATCAATACTAGCACACTTTACAGAGTAACACACATATTTTAATTTTGCAGCAAAGACAAACTAAATTAATGATAATTCAACAAAAGACACAAAAGCAAAAGTTCACTATGTTCCCAATCAACTTTTATGTACGATTATTTTATTATCATTAGTTAGTTTAATTTGCGCAAATATTAAGTTCTAGGTGAGAACTATTTCAAAGTCTATCAACCTATGAACTCCCACTAGGAAAAATAATTACATGACCTTATGTAATTTCTACATTTTTCCTTAACACAAAAACATAGCATGATAATAACCAATGTATAAACAACAATCATGCTTCAACTATTAAAAAAAAAAAAAAATGCAATTTAACATGTAATGGATTTCCTACCATTGTTCTAATTTTCTAGCAACTAGAAAATTGCAAGTATATTAAAATAAATACATCATATCATTGAACCAAGCTCTACACATCATATATAACTTCATTTGAACACAAGCTAGCTATTGTATTTCTCTAATCACAAGAAAATACAAGCTACAAATGAATAAGCTGCATTAAATCCCAAAATATTATGCGTACATAGGGTTTTCAAAGCATTTTCATACATTTATAAAATTCAAAAGTATAAAATAATTATACCACAGTGTAGAGAACATTCATACGAACCAAACGCCGCTGACCACGCTCCAATCAGAGCTCGCACGCACCCCCATGCGCTGCTTGAGTGCGCGGTGCGTGTGGCGCATGCGCCAGCGAGCCAAATGGCTCCTGGCCGGTCCGATTGGTGATCAGTCCAACCGGTCTGACCGGTCCGACTGGTTTGACCGCCGAACTGGTTGACCGGTCTGACCGTTGACCAGTCAACGGTCGGTCGGGTTGGGTCAACGGGTCGAATCTTAGGTCAGGTCGGGTCTCGAGTCGTCGGTCGGGTCAGGTTGTCGGCTGGTGACCGGCCAACCAACTGTTGCCGGCAATGACATCATCGATGACGTCATCCTAGCGGTTACCAACCGTTGGGTGACGTCATGGTGACGTCATCATGCACCGGTTCGCCGACCGGCGCGTGCCGGTTCGTTGGCTGGCGCGCGTTGCGCACGTGCCGGTTCGCCAACCGGCGCTGTGGCATACTCGCCTGGTTGTGCCAACGCTTCGGGCGCATGGCGCCCACGCGCAGCGGCTTTTGGCCGCACGGGTGGGTGCGTCCGGCGTCTCCCGACGGCGCTTGACCCATCGCCGGACTCATCTCGACGAGCTCTTTCACCCTGTCTATTGAAAAATTAATTTTGACCAAAAACTTATTTCGAAAAATGGCCAAAACCTCACGGTTGCACGCGACCCCGAACCCGTTCTTTGCTCCAGATCAATTTCGAGTTTTTCATATGGCAATTCCGACTATTAGAGATCCAAAAAGTGTAGATTTCATACTATCGATCTCAATATCAAATGGTAAATGAGAAAACTTGATGAAAAAACAAGGCAGAAATCACGACCGGGCTCTGATACCAATGTTGAAATTCAAGTCAGCGGAAGACGACTTACCTGATTCCAATGCGCAAACAGCAAATAGCCCCGGAACGAATGTTGAATTGCAAATAAATCACGAACGACACTTTCTCACGTTAGTCTGGATGCAATCACAAGGAAAACACCCGATTTCCACAACGTAAATGCCTATTATTCTTGTAAAGATGAAATGGAATGCCTTGATGGAAAGGGGAGAGAAAAATGAAGAAAATGTTCTGAACGTACGTTTGTCCAACCCTTCCAACTGTTGTCTTCAAGGGTCTTTTATATGACCCCATCACACCCCTTCATCACAGCATATCAAGTCCAAATGGTGTGGTCCAATGGCACCCCATCATGGACGTACTAGCTAAAGTACAACAGTTTAGTGAGAGCAAAATGGGTTGGGGTTGGTGGGTACAGAGGCAATGCAGATGGGCTCCTCCTCCTGCTTCTCCTTCACATTCTTTTCACTGGAAACTGGTTCTTTTGACGTTGATGGTATGGGGTGCGGAAGCAGCCCGAGGAAGCAGCAATAGAGACCCCCCGAGTTGTGATGAGTTATAGGGGAGCTGGGGTGGGGGACCCATGCTACCCTCTCTACGACTCCTTCGTCTGCCCCTTTATCGAGCGTGAGTTCGCCTGCCTCCGGAACGGCTGCCCCGACGTCGCCTTCGCCAAGTACCAGTGGCAGCCCCTCGGCGGCGGCTGCTCCTTGTCCAGGTACTGCTCTCTCTCTCTCCCCACTTGCCTTTTATTGCTTCCTTAGGTGCATAAAAAGTGGAACCCGTTATGGCATTGATTTGATTAGTCGACGGGCATCTCTATGTTCTGAAATGGTCCCATGGTCCCTATTCCGGTGCGACTGCACAGCTCCCTCAGAACAACTTATTTCGTGATCTAAAAAAAAAAAAAATCTGTCTTTTCAAGGATTACTGTGCACACAAATGTTCCCGCTGACAGCAAACAAACAGCAACAATAACTCGTTTATACTAAAATTTTGAGTGATTTTACGCTCCTATCGTAGAAGCCACTCACCTTAAATCTTATAACAAAGTACATATTACTCCAAGTTCAATAGTAAGTAGTGGATTTGCCTGAGATCCGGACATTCGATCTTTAATAAAATTGCACAATAAATAAAGATTTTGCTTTCTATTTGACAAGTTCACCCCGTCGTAAAATGGCTTCTCAATTTGTCAATGTAATATTGTTATATATGTTGCCATTTTGATTGAAAAAATGAAGAAAATATTTTGTTGATAAATCCCTTACTAGAATAATAAAATAATAATATTAATTACTAATTTAAAAATAATGTCTAACAAGGAACGTAAATAGTTAATTAAAAAAAGGAATGAATGTAAATATGGATTACACGTAACACAAAACTCACCGGTGGGTGAGTGCCGTCGAGCGCACGGTCGGTCATGAGCAGCATGTGTCGAATTTGACAAATTTTCATTATAAACTTGTGGTACTTCGCGTGAGATTTACCAAATTCAACAATTAAATATATTTTAAACATAAAAAATTTCAATATATCATATATATATATATATATATATATATGTAATAATGCCTTGATTATGGAGACTCTTAAACTTTCCAATGGCACCTGAATCATGTCGAACGTCATTTGATTAATGAATCACTTTTAAACATAATCAACCCATTTTCAGTGAATTAATTAAGTGACCTGTTATTAATTCACTAAATTTTGTTTGATTATTTAAGAAACAAGGCCTATTAACCTGAATACATACTCACTTTCATGTATATATGTGTACTTGTTGAAGGAATGGCTAGATATGGTGCATGAGCGAGGTAAAATCAATGAACACTTAGACCCCAATTTAAGGTTAATTGATATCGACCACCGTTTTATGAATACAAATGATGACTGATTATCATTAACCACAAATTAACCAATTAAGTGATATGGGGTGGCCGCTATGTGTGCAATACAAAAGCCGATCCAGAGGCCCATTTTGAAATCAACGCCTTTTTTGTTCTTGTTTGCTATTGTTTTGAATCAACGACTTGTTTGCCATTATAATTCAATTGGCTCTGAGTGCGAAGTTAACGCCATCGAGGCAAACTATGGAGGAGGTGGCCATAGTTCTTATCATTGAATCTGATCTCTTTTTGTACCCAATTTGTCACCTAACCATGTTTTAGGTTTTCAATTCAAGTTTGTAATAAATATTCGATAAGTTGTAGGTTTTCTATGTTCTTGCACTTCGAATAGTTCACTTTACGCAATCCACTTTCCTTTTTTCACTTGTTTCCTTTCTTATATGTTAGAATTATAACTAGTTTAGATTCCTTAATGAACTATCCACTTGTGATCACCTAATGAGATTCTAAACATCATGAAAATAGTAAAGAACAAATGCATGATATGGATAACTCAATTGATTAGGTACCGAAAATGTGTTAATAAAAACTATTAGTGTAACTCGGGTCCCTAAACTTATTGATTTCTGGTTCCGTAGGAATCGAGAAAAAGCTCCCATTTCTCAATTGGGTAATCTAGCCGATCCTCATAATCGAGGCTAGTGGCGACTCCTAATTGATATTTAGGGTGTCTAAAGAACTATAAAATAAATACTTGTCATGTGAGGTATGAACTTGAAAGAACCCCATTCATAATTAATAAGGTAAGTGTGGATCACCAACTAAATGATGTATTTGAGTCATCTCTTATAGAAATGCCTACTTGGATTGTTTTATGAACAAATATGTCTGAACTTCCTCCAATGGAATTGGCCCTCGAGGCGGGTAGGTCACAACATGGACGAACAAGTTCTTTGTGACACCAAGTCCCATGGAGAATGGATGAGAAGTAATGCTTGAGATAACAAGAGGAAAGCTCTTGATGACCGACCTAGTAATTTGAACACAACGAGGTATTTGTGTTGGGACATGTAACCTGTGCATAACCAAGGGATGCAAAACCCTCCACCTCAAGGCAACATGTCCCCCTCCCAAGGGAGAGGATGTCTCTCCAGGATAAGCACTAGCTCTTATTTATGCAGAAGCCAAAGGCCTTCCTACTAAGTATGAGATCATTCATACTTATAGTGAGATGCTTGCGCACACTAGATGGTAAGTAGTTCGAGGTGTGATCTTATTTGTTTGCCGTGTTCTGTGGTAATTTGTTTGTTTGTAGTCATTGATCATCTTGATTGTTGTCCCTTTTATTTTGTCTAATCACAATTTGTTGCTATTACGGTGAAGAAGAAGCTAGGTTAAGATCTATCAAACTTCCACCAAAGATTTCTTCTTCCTTTGATTTGAAGCTAGAATATCTCAAAAGGGTGCTATCAAGCTCTGAGGTGTTCGTGTCTGTGTAGCAAAAGAAAACTCATCAGCACAACTTTCCAAAAACAGAAGAGAACCAAACTGTTGTACTTTAGCTGGTACGTCCATGATGGGGTGTGATTGGCATGCACTATTTTGACTTGATATGCTATGATGAAGGGGTGTGATGGGGTCATATAAAAGACCCCCGAAGACAACCGTTGGACTGGTTGGACAAACGTACAGTTTTCTTCCTTTCTCTCCCCTTTCCATCAAGGCGTTCCATTTCTTCTTTACGAGAATAGTTTGCATTTACGCCGTGGAAATCGGGTGCTTTTCTCGTGATTGCATTTAGACCGACGTGAATTGTTTGTGTTCGTGATTCATCCGCAATTCAGCATTCGTTCCGGGGTTAATTGTTGTTTGCACATCGGAATCAGGTAAGTCGTCTCTCGCCGACTTGAATTCCAACACAAACAAAAAATTTTACCATTGAATTTGACGACATCCTTCCTAGATATTCTGCCTCCAAATCTGAGGAAGAAGTAATATTTTATTGAAACTTGTTAGATCCTACTCTACTATAATAGCGATTGTAGTTAGACTTAATAAATGGAACAACAATAAATGAAGATGATCAATGACTACAAACAAAAAAATTACCACGTAGAACATGACAAACAAATAAGACCACAACCTCCAACCACTTACCATCCAAGGTACGCAAGCATCTCACTATAAGCTTCAATGATTTCATACTTGGTAGGAAAGCCCTTTGGCTTCTGAATAAAGAAGAGCTAGTGCTTATCGTGGGGAGACATCCTCTCTTTCGAGAGGCGAGGGCTTGCTGACGCTAAGAGAGGAGGGAGCGAGGGGAGCTAAGTCGCCATGGTCAGATTTCGGATGTGCTCCAAAACCCTAAGGTGGAGTCGATGACTGACAAGAGAAATGATGATCGCATTATGGCAATGAATCCGAAAATGCCCCCACCCGGCTATAAGGGAAAGCAACGGCCCAAAAGCTCAAAATGAACAATTGGGCCACTAATCTAAGCGTGATGTGAAGGACAATCTCTAATTCACTAAAACAAATTGATCAACATGAGCATTCTGTTAAAAATCTAAAAGTTGGAGAAGAACGAAGGGCTTGCTCGCCCTCGAGAAAGAATGTAACATGGGACTGATGTTGCTGCCGAAATTTTAGTAGTGTCTGAAAAAGAATCAGGTGGCGTCTGAATGGCCTGCTTCTGGAATATCAAATTACCTTGCTGAGCAAGTCTTGAAATCTCTCGTTTTGTCGAGTTTCCTTCTACCCTCTGGTAGTTTCCTCCTTGTTTCGATACCTCATTTGATTCTCTTGTTCTTCTTCAAGCTCTCATCTCGTTTGCTCCATTCTGGATTTTCCATCTCCTCTTTCACTTTGGCTTCACCCATGGACCGGCTCGATTTCCTTTTACCCATTTTCGTTACTTCCTAGAACAAACCTTTCCTGCTTCATGCCCTTTACTGATAATCCTTGCGGGCCGATTATGGGTTTCATCTGACTGTTATCTTCATCTTTCTGTCCATTCTCTTTTCCCATCGTCAAATTCTCACTCAATTGCACTCTTTTCATTTCGTTAACTCTTCTGCATGTCGCCTCACCTCTGTTATTTCACTGTCTCTGGCTTCTGTCTCAACTTACCTCGTTTGACTGTCGCTATGCTCTTTATACCCAATCTCAACTTCTCTTCTTTCGTTGATTGACTTGCACTAGTGGCAACATGGAACCTTCAGCTGAGGGTTCTTCAGGGACAGCCAGTCCTGACTGCGGTACTGATGCTCGCCTTGCTGCACTGTGTAACAGAATGGGACGGCTTTGGTCAGAGCAAACAATTGAAATTTGCGAGGTTGCTGCACCTCAGGACAAAGTAGAGGAATGCAAATTGTCTCTGGTGGGTAAGATTCTCACAAAACAGACTATAAATTTCTAGGCATTTCAGAATACTATGAAATTAGCTTGGCGTACAGATCACGTAGACATACATCAGAGTGAAGAAGGTTTGTATGTGGTCAAATTTAAGTCGGAAGCAGATAAGCAACGGATATTGGATGGTGGTCCTTGGCGACTCTCCAATCATTTAGTTATTCTAAAGCCTTGGATTCCTAATACTCCTTTGCATTGCTATAATTTTTCCATGTGTGAGTTCTGGGTGCATGTTATTGGACTACCTCTAGAATGGTGTACAAACAGTATGTTACGCAAAGCAGTGCGTCGTGTTGGTTGGGTGCTGGCAGTGAAGGTTTAACAAAATGAAGCTTTACCCCTAAAAGCTAGACGAGTCAGAGTAGAATTAAATTTGCAGTAGCCGCTCACCCTAGGTCAGCTCCTTCAATTGGATGGGAAGACAATATGGTTAGATTTTTGCTATGAGCGACTGTCTCACTACTGTTACTCTTGTGGGGTTATAGGACATTATGCTACACACTATACAACTTACCCTTTTGACATTGAAAAATCTGACGACAAGGACAATCTTTATTATGGCAATTGGCTACGCGCAGAGGTTCGTTAGCATAGTCCATTTTGGCATACCTTTTATGAAACAAAGCTGTCTACTGAGGATGTTGAGGAAGTCATCCCTGAAACTCCACATTCGCAATCCAATCTCATCTTGCACATCAATCGACTATCAATAATCCAAAGGAGGTTTTGGACATACCAGCTGAAGGTCAAATCATAACTATGGCAGCTCCGCTCCAATGGAAGCCTCTCGGGCAAGTAACCGAGATCCCTGTCACAGAAAAATCCCTCGCCACATTAAAACAAGAGGAAACAAGTTCCTCAAAATCAAAGAAGCTGAAGCATACTCACCTGCATCCTAAAGTTGGACCCATGAAGAAAGCAAAGCGGTTTGGAAATTCTGATAGGTGTCTAAAACTACCTGAGGGTCTCGATGACACCCAATTGCAGGAGACTCCGATTTTTGTTGCTGATGAATCTGATCGCTGGGCATTGGTGGCTGGCCCTAAACAGCCACCAAAAAACAAATGAAGCTTATAAGTTGGAACTGTCAGGGGTTGGGCAACCCCCTGACAGTTCGTGCATTGAGGGCAATGGTGGCCCAGGAAAAACCATATGCTCTTTTTTTAATGGAAACAAAAATTCAGGAAATTTTTCTTCAATGGATCCAGAAAAGGTTGAGGTTTTCTCAGAGTTTGTTTGTTAATCCCATCGGTTTTGCTAGCGGTTTAGCCATTTTTTGGAATGACGGGGTTGCTTTAACAATTGAATGGCAGAACTTATCTTTGTTGCATATGCTATGTATGGATAATTCTAATGGAGCTATTATGCACCTTACCTGTTTATATGAACCAACTGTTTTCCATCTCAGGCAGCTCTTATGGGAGGACTTGCGACAAATTAGTCGGTCTAATATGTTACCTTGAGTGTGTATCGGTGATTTTAATGACATCATATACCCATGGGAGAAAACGAGCAAGCGACCAGCTAATAAACATCGTATGCAAACCTTTCGTCAGATGGTTAATGACTGTTCTTTGATGGAGGTAGCTACCAAAGGATGCTCTTTCACTTGGACTAACAATCAGAATGGCGATGAATGTGTCAAAGAAAAATTGGACAGGGTATTTTGTACAATGGATTGGCGTCTTACCTTTCCTGCTGCTGAAGCTTTTGCTTTGCCTCCCCTTGGTGCAGATCACAGCCCTATCCTTCTAACAACTGCAGCTGAACCTGTCAAACGTAGGAAGACTTTTCATTTTGAATCTTTTTGGCTACAAGATCCAGGGTGTCGCATTACTGTTGCTGCTTCATGGAGGGGATCCCAGATCAGAGGTAAGACCTTACCTCACAAATTAAAGGCTGTTTCAATGGCTCTCTCTAGCTAGAGTAGATCCAAATTTTCCCATGGTCATCGGCACATCACTTTTCTTAAGGACCAGCTCCAATACCTGCTCAACCAGCCACATGATCAATCAACTCAAGATAAGGTTTCTCAGATTAAAGAGCAAATACAGAGCTTATGGCAACAGGAGGAACAATATTGGGCTATGCGTTCAAGGCTTAATTGGCTAAGGTGGGGTGATAAGAATACAAAATTCTTCCATGCAACGGCTGTGCATCGAAGGTAGCAAAATAGAATTAGTATGTTGCAAAATGAGCATCATCAGTCGGTTCACGATCCTAGCATGTTAAAGGACATCACAACTAGCTTTTTCCAGTAGCTGTATCGGTCTGTGGGGAGTCGTGACTATTGGCCTGTTCTTGTACAATGTCCACCTATGGTCATGGAGGAGATGAATGAGGGCTTAATAAAGTAAATCACTCCAAAGGAAGTACAACTAGCTGCTTTTCAAATGGGAGCATCAAAAGCTCCTGGACCTGATGGTTTAAATGGACAATTCTATCATTCCCATTGGGATATCTTAAAGGATGATATCTACCTTTCTGTTAAAGAATTTTTCATATCGGAGTATTGAGGCCCGAATACAACAAAACATTACTATCTTTGGTTCCCAAAACTCCTCATCCAGAAAGGTTAGATCAGTACAGACCTATTAACCTTTGTAATTTCATATACAAGATCATTTAAAAGGTTTTAGCAAATAGATTAAAGCCTTGTCTACTGAATTTGATTGCACAAGAACAATGTGCTTTTATTAGTGGACGTCAAATCTAGGATAATGTGCTTATTGTTCAAGAAATTCTACATCAACTTAAGATTCGAAAGAGGAAGAAAAGGTTTCAGGCTATCCTAAAATTGGACATGCTCAAGGTGTATGATAGGGTTGAATGGGACTTCCTAAAAGACTACCTCACCCACCTTGGCTTTCATGCAAAATGGGTATGCTGGGTAATGCAATGTGTTACTACAGTTTCTCTTAGCGTAAAGTTCAATGGAGAATCTCTTCCCTATTTCTACCCAACTAGAGGCTTGAGACAAGGCAATCCTCACTCGCCATACCTCTTTATCCTGGTGGCAAACGTCTTGTTAAAAATGCAGTAGACATGGGTACTCTTTGAGGCATAACATTAAACAGGTTGTGTCCTAATCTATCCCATATCTTCTTTGCTGATGATGCTATCTTTTTCTTAGATGGTAAATTACTGGAATGTCAGAATTTAGCCAATATTATTCACCAATATTGTCAAGCGACAGGACAAGAAGTTAATAGAAACAAATCGGGACGTTTCTTTAACAAAGCTTGTCCCCAGAGTCTACAGGTAAATTTGGCCAGTGAACTACATGTCCCAATATTGGCCAAAACTGGAAAATATCTTGGTCTTCCATCCGACTGGGGCAATTCTAAAAGGGAGATGTTTTCATGGATCTTGGGAAAAGTTCAATCTAAGCTGTAGGGTTGGAAAGAAAAGCTGATCTCACAGGGAGGTAAGGAAATTCTTCTTAAATCGGTTGTCCAAGCAATACCGCAATATGCCATGTCCATATTTAAGATTCCTCTATCTCTTTATAAGTCTATTGAGCAGCAAATTGCAAGGTTCTGGTGGTAGCAGAGTTGTAGTAAATCTGGGGTCCACTGGAAGAAATGGGATATTCTTAAGACTAGAAAGGATCATGGTGGAATGGGTTTCCGAGACCTCGTTTCGTTCAATAAAGCCCTACTAGGAAAACGGGCTTGGCGTTTGACTCAAGAACCTCTTTCTTTATGGGGTAGACTTTTTAAAGGCTTATATTTTCATTCTTCGGATTTCTTGAGGGCTGACAAAGGATATAGACCATCATGGGGGTGGCATAGTCTTTTAATTGGGCGAGACTCTATTTCAGATAATGTCCAATGGTCGGTTAGCAATGGTCAGAGGATCAACATTAGAGAGGATAAGTGGCTCTCTAGTGGTGTTATAGGAGGTCCAGCTCCTAGAGGAGAAGCGACGAAGGTAAAAGATCTTATTTTACCAACACAGAATGCATGGAATGAACAACTCCTTCGACAAAGCTTTGATCACCAAATTGTAAGTGAAATTCTGGCTTTACCGATTCGACCTCCCTATCTTACTGATATGCTCAGCTGGAAGGGTCAGCTTAATGGTCAATATACGGTTAAGAGTGCCTATAATTACATCCATGCTCATACTTCCAGTGACAACTCTGATGTGCCCTCTTCATCCTACCAACCTCCTAGAAAGTTATGGTCTTCTATTTGGCATTTACAGATCCCCCCGAAGCTTCGCATTTTCATGTGGTCTCTCTGTCAAAACGCCCTGCCTACAAAAGCCAACCTTTTCCACCGAAATATCATCCCCGACCCCATTTGTCCTATGTGCACAGATCAAGTTCCCGAAACAGCTGAACATATATTCCTTTTCTGCCCTAGAACAAAAATCTATTTGGTCGCATCCACAGGTAAATTTAGTATCCATAATGTCTACAGCTACTCGAATGGATAAATGCCTTGTAGATTTCATAGAGAACAGTCATGACTTACCTGTGCTGGAGATAGGTGCTTCTATTCTGCGGCATCTATGGAAAAGCAGGAACAATTTTGTCTTTCGCCAAAGAAGTATAGTCATTGAACAGGTGGTGCAATTGGCTCTAGCCAATGTTAGATCAACTCGTCTCTGCAACTAGACGTCCACGACTCGTCTCTGCAACCGCACGTTCGCGACCCTGAGGAGGACACCATCCGATTTTGATTAGCTGTGGCATCCACCAGATCCGGGTGTTCTTAAAATAAATATCGATGGAGCGTATCCGACCTCCCCACAGCATGGAACGATCGCTTGTGTGTGTCGAGATTTTGTGGGTCACCTGATCACTGGATTCGCAGAAACCATCAACGCCTCTTCAGCCCTAGAAATAGAGACTCAAGTGTTGGTTCTTACCTTAAAATTTATGCTACGAAAGGGCTGGATCAAGATCGTTTGTTGCTGGAGTCCGATTGTTCAGTGATGGTGGATGCTGTGCGTAACCCTCTTTCCACCCCATGGCAGAAACGATCTCTCTTCGCAAAAGCTAGGGCACTTTTGCCCTCTATTCCTTTTCTTCGCATACGGCACTGTAAACGGGCCGCGAATTTCATAGCTGATTGGGTTGCTAAATCCCATGGGTTTTCTATGCTTCCCCTCATTTGGCCAATTTCTCCCCCTTCCCATCTCTTAGATCTTTTGTATTCCGAAGCTTTGTCTAGCGGTTGTACTTCTGGTAGTTAAATATATAATACCACTGTTTTCGACCAAAAAAAAAAAACATTAGCATTCAATTGTGAGGGATCGTTAACACTGATCACCTCTTGCAGCCCATTTCTTTAATCAAAATATAAATCTGACATGAACACCAAATGTTTTACTAGTACGGATATGACAAGACGACATTGACAGAGTGATTATTCTTGTCAAGAAATGAATTTATTAAGAAAGACCTAAAATTAATAGAACACGAACAAGATTGGCTTAAAGCTACTATTAAGAGCCTCTAAATATGGGCTTGATGAGAAGGGAGCAACTTTTCCAACTAGTAATCTGGTAGCATATACGCTTCATCTTAAACAACACATAAATGATACTACAAACTGATGCGGTTAAGAATGCGTTTGGTTCAACATTTCGTAAGCTCATTAGGAAAATGCAAATCAGTTTAGCTTAAAAGGTTTTGGGCAAATGCAAAGTCCATTTGGTAAATTACGCATTCAAAAGTAACTTTGAGAGAGATACTATTTGGTAGAAAAGCCATTTTGGTAATTACTATTAATATTATTTTTTTGTTTAAAATTGAAATAAAATAACTATATATATATATATATATATATATATATGATTAAAAAAAAAGACTAAACCCTCTACCGGTCCAGCGAAGAGATACGACCCCCCGACGAGCCAAATCTGGTGCCGGCGGCCGTTGATTGAGGCTGCCCTAGGTTGGGGGACCTCGGTGAGAGTCAAGTGACCCTAGCGAGGGTCATCGGAGGTCCCCAACCTCGAGCGGCCTTAATCAATGGCCGCCGACGCCACATCTCGGCTCGCCGGTGACCGTAGCCCTTCGTCGGACCAGTGAAGGGTTTAGTCTTCTCTCTCTCTCTCTCTCTCTCTCTCTCTCTCTCTCTCTCTCTCTCTCTCCCTCTCTCTTAATTATATATATATATATATATATATTTCAATTTAAATTAATAAAAATAAAAAAATTAATAAAAACTAATGAGAGACAAAATTGGAAAGTTGAAGAATTGATTAAGGTAGTTTTGGAAAGAAAAAAAATGAGTAATTCAAGTTGGGCTTTCGGCCTTTGCAATGTTAACTTTTAGTTGAAAGATTTTTCAAAATAGTTCCCAAACAGTCCAGCATTTCCCCAAAGGGCTTTGGAGGCTGAAAATCCCTTGGAATTGCTTAACCAAATACACCCTAATTAAGGTGGACTTCGATTTGTCAATCCTAAGCATTTTTGTTCTTACATGAAAAGTCTACTAATATATTTTGGATAGTGCAAAAATTTCGATGGTAATCATCACATAACTGAGCTATCTGCATTTAGAGAGATATTAAAAATTTGACTTATGTGAAGGATTTAAAGTGTTGGAAGTTTGTCACACCAGCAGAACGGAAATGGTGCCACTTTGTACTATGCTATTCCAACTCCATTTAAGATCTATAGGGAGTCTAACCATTGTAATGTTATCGTGTACTAGTGGCCTCTCTCAATTACTCCAATCATATATCAAATTGAAGATCACTGTAACTGTCACAACCCTCCTCAAGAATTTTTGGGGATCCTCAAGGATGATTGAGAGGTATTGCCCTAAGGCTAGCCAATGGCCCTCAATTAGTCGCAGCCTCTCCCAAGTCCAAATTTCGCACAATGTTGGATTTCATTTAATTCATTTTTGTGTTCTTAAACATTCTAAGTATTTTCTAGGAGTCATCATTAGCTTGTTGGGGTCATCTAGTTACCAAGTAAGGCACGGGAATATGCCTCACTTTCTACGCAACTAGAAATTCTAAACTCGAGAACTTAATTACGTTAATGTCTATTAATGCCTTTTCAGTACCACTAAATTAATTCGTTGTTTACCTAAGTGATCGTGCAAATATTGATTACCAATTGATCCTAAAGGTGTCACCAATGCTAAGTGATTATGCAAATAGTTTTGTGGGCTTGATCTAGAAAAGAAATTAACAATTGAAGTGCGATGCAATAAGGAAACACTCAAGTACTGAAAACTCCTAAGTAAAAGTATGCGAAAGGAAAACCAAATGCAAGTGCGATTTCCTGTCGATCTTTGCTTAAGCTTTGCTTCTTCTGTGATTATCCAACAAGTGCTGAAGGTTTTTGGGCAATAATGTGGGGGCATGAGGAATGTTTTGGGAATATATGGTGGGAGAAATAGTCAAAGTGGAAAATAGAAATTAACTTAATAGGAAAAGAAGGCATAATGTGGAAGAGGAAATAGGATGGCTTAATCTTGTTAGGGCATGAGAGGTTTTAATTTGAATCCTATGGGCTAGTCTTTATTTGACAGATTTGGGCTTAACTTCGTTTAGATAAGTATGGGCTAGTGTTTTTTTTTTTTTTTAATAAGTAAAATGGGTCTAGAGAAATTAAGAGGACCTGGTGCAAGAGCCCAATTTTGGTATTGATAGCATAGATCCATGGGACTATATCTCAAACGGGTCCAACAGCCTAACCCGAGTTCCCATTTTCAGAATGAAAAAAATTGACAACTTTTAAAAAAATATAAAGTGGTTTAGAAAACAAGCTTGACTAAGTTGTTAAACTTTAATGTTGGGTTAGCTTAATTTCCTTTAATTTTTGCATATAGCTTTGATACTTTAACATTAGGTTAGCTTAGTTTCCTTGACTAAGTAATATCCCATTAGGCTCTCCATTCATTCATATCCTCCAAAATAGAACACAGCCAAAAAGCACTCAATATGGCCGACAAAGACAAAAATCAAATTCTCTTAAGTTGCAAGAAACAATATTAGAGCACACTCTCACCAAGTACTCTCCCATTCGATGCTAGGCTCTCCATTCATTCATATCCTGTAGAATAAAACATGGCCAATAAGCATCAACATAGCCAAAAAAGACAAAAATCAAGCTCTCTTAAGTTGCAAGAAATAATATCAAAGTGCACTCTCACCAAATACTCTCCCATTTGATGCTAGGCTCTCCATTCTCCATTCATTCATATCCTCCAAAAATAGGACACGACTAGGAAGCACCTAACAAAGCCAACAAAGACATAAATCAAGTTGTTGCAAGAAACAATATTAGAGAGTGCTCTCACCAAGTATTCTCCCATTTGATACTAGGCTTTCCATTTATTTATATCCTCCAAAATAAAATACGGCAAAAAAGCACCCAACATAGCCAACAAAGATAAAAATCAAGCTCTCTCAAGTTGTAAGAAACAATATTAGAGCGTGCTCTCACCAAGTACTCTCTCATTTGATGTTAGGCTCTCCATTCATTCATATCCTCCCAAACTGAACACGGCCAAGAAGCGCCCAACATATCCAACAAAGACTTTGGTGACAACCAACGAATTGAATGTTCATCTTGCAATGGTGGCGAATCATGTTTTGTAGATTGGTGTTGGTCAAAGATAAACAGTGCGATTTCTAGCAGACCTTTGCTTAAGCTTCAGTTATTTTGTGGTTATCTAGCAAGTATTGAAGGTTTTTGGGCAATAAGATTGGGCAACGAGGAATGTTCTTAACATAGATGGTGGGAGTAATAGGTAAAGTAGAAATAGAAATTAACTTCATAGGAAAAGAAGGTAAAATGTGGAAGGCAAAATAAGATGGGCTTTAGGTTGTATTTAGGTCTTTAGTTGGCAGATATGAGCTTAGTTTCATTGAGATGAGTGTGGGTTGGCATTTTTTTTTTCTAAAGTGAATCAGATCTAGAGAATTGAGAGAGCCCCGTTTGGGTATTAACGGCAGCAATCCTTAAGACTAGATCCTAGCCCATTATCAGATTGAGTCTGAGGGCCCAGCTCAAGTCCTCATTTTTGGAATTATAAAATTAATTTAATTTTTTTTAAAGAATAGATATTGGTTCAAGAAATGGGGTTGACTAAGTTGTTAGACTTTAAAATTAGGTTAGCTTAGTTTCCTTTAATTATCACATATAGCTTAGATAATTTAATGAATTACCTTTGATGTAAGTTCAATCTTAATAGTTTTATCCAATTGAAAAGATTTAGAGCTAGACTTCCATCTCCCTACTTTAACATAGGGGTAGCCCTATTATTCTTGGGCTTTTGGGCTGGTACTTTCTAGCCAAGGGCATTTTCTACAACCAATCAACATATATGTACGATATATCTATCGCAACCAATCTTTTCCGTCCCAAGGGGAAAAGACAAAGGTTTAGGGGCAATGCTTAAGAGGCGAGCCTCCTCAATTAGGCCTGAGCTATCCCAAACCCAACCCCGTGTGATATTGGGTATTCAATTTTAGCTTCAATTGATGCTATAAAAATTTTCTAATGAAGAGTCACTAGTAGCTTAAGCAGTATGGATTGATTTTAAACATATTTACTAACATATTAAGTAATCATGTAAGTGTACAATCATTAAAATATCAATCAGCAACTAAAAAAGTATTAATAAATTGCAAGGAAGAACAAGAATTTAACACTAAGAAACAAAAAAAAAAAAAAAAATGCCGTTCCTCACTCAGCCAAAGAAAATCATAATTAAGTGTACAATCAAGAACCTTCTTCTCAAAAAAACAAATATTCAAACCCTATTATAAAGTTCTAAAGAATTTTTTTTTTTTAAAAAATTTTGAGCACGAATTTTTACTAGGGATTTTCCTAGAAAGACTACCCAAAAAACATTTTTTAATTAATTTTTAACTTTTTGACTTGTTAAATATAGAAAAATTATTTTTAAAATTAATTTAATCCGAAAATAAGCAGCCGGGTCGATATTCGAATCCAACTCGGGTTCGTTAGCCGGTCACGGGGCACTAGGCCCTTGGCCGGGCGGGCTTAGTGCACGGGCCCGGTCCGGCCAAGCAAGGACTCTCATTTAAAAAAAGACAAAACCTAGTCCAACTTACCCTAATTTTTTTTAGCCCGGCCCATCTAAAAAAACCCTAGCCCAAAATGCTCAAACCAACACGAAAAGACGAACCGGATCGGTCAGTTAGCAAGCCGGCCCGATTCGAATCTGGTCGAATCGACCCGGTTGCAGCTTCTTTATCTCGACGGAGATGACAATGCTAGGCAATGCCTCTCGTCTCCGCCAGAACGAGCGGTGTACCTAGGTGTTGCCTTAGGTGATACGGAATGGGTGATCAGCCTTAATGGGACTAGTGGCAATGGCGCCACGGCAGGCTCTCGTGGGATGCTCGAGCTACGATGGCCAGGGGCTTCCGCGAACCACCGGATGGCGGCTGCGGACCGGCCACCTCACGGTCAACCAATTGAGATGCCTTGGCCTTGGCGGTTGTCCTCAGTCGGTCTTAACTCGTGATGTAGCCAACCAATTTACCCATTCACAACACATTTGATTTGCTCAACACAACACTTATCATCTTTCAATAGTCATCACATAATCACATAAATCAATTGTACCAAAACAACATGCATAACCCTTCAAGAGAGGTTTGTCGAATCATCCCACAATAACTTAAAAGTACCAAGCATTATATCCATCTTTACACAATAAATGTGTCCTCACTTCCCTACACAAGTATATGTTGAATACTCTTACCTTAGTACATGAGTTTCATAAAATCAAAGAAGACATTAATACTACTCACCTGGGGATGCCCCAAAATCAAATAACACACGTTATTTGATCCTTCAATCTCACGATTCGGGCGCTGCGTTATAAAGTTGAGTTGGCTTGGCGAGGCATCCGTGGCATGCACATGCGAAAATCCTTTTCCTTTCTTCCCCTTTCGTTCTTTCTTCTTCTTATTCTTCTTTTATTTTTTATTTCTTTTTGGTCAAGGGAGCTCTCAGCTTCTTTTTAACTGAGCCCCCTCCCCTCTCCTTTTTGCTTTATTGACTTTTCAACTTCTTTTTCTTTTTCTTCTTTTGAGCCCCACCAGCCAAATATTACAAAAAACATCCTAGAGCAACCATCTTGCCAATGGCAGAATGGAAGTGTTGCTAGTGTAGCTTCAGTAGATTGTTGGTATCAAGAGTCCTTATGTCTTGCTGGCATGCTTGTGTGTGATGTAGAAATGCCCCCGCAAGGGCCGCAACCCAATGGGTCAATTCAACGCTTGAATGATGAACATGGGAATGAAAACTTCACATCTCCAGCAACCTTCAACCGATCCGTCAGCTTCAATTTTTCTTGATCCAATTCAACTACTAGAGCTTTTTGATTAGTTTATTGATCTTGAGATGAGATATGATCAACAGAATAGTAGAGGGCCATCACCATTGCAAAATCATCGATTCCTTAATAACAGCATGATAATGGGTTGCGTCAGCCAACTAGACTTGATGTTGTTGTGCCTGGTCCCTGTCTCAATGACACAAGTACAATTGGCACTCCCCAGCATCCCAATCAAACTCATTCTAGCTTTGATGAACAATGGAGAGGTGAAAGTGCTTCATGTCCACAAATATCTTCAGCAAAGTGGGTGTCTTATATTCTTGATATGCCCTATCAACCATAGTATTCCATTCGCTCTTGCTATTATGAGGAAATGCAAATAAGTGACCTGTAGAATTGAATGGGTCCATCATCATCACAAAATGATCAATTCCTTCATGTAGGCACTTCAAATTATTCACAAGATTGCAATCAAATCCCTATTGCCGAAGTAGTTTTGTTGTCCAATGCTACAAGTGTAACCAATGCCGGTGAGCATTTTAGTCAACTGCCACTTCTTATATGTGATGAACAATGTGAAAATGAGTCTAATTCCTTTCCCTCATAAGCTTCAATGGACATATCTTCGCCAAGTGCATCACAGCCTTCCACTGGCCTTCACTCTTTCAAAAAACTGGACGTAGATTCCCAAGTTCCAGAGGGCGGAAGTAAGACAAAAGGCCCATTGTCATTACAAGGTATGCCTTGAAGTTGTCACACCCTGATCCACAAGAACAAGGGCATGACACGGCCGTCCTTTCACCAAAAACCGCAGCCTCAACATAACCAAGATTCGGCTCGATATCAACATATATACATCCATATATATATGACAAAAAGGGTATTTAGTTATAATATCAGAGTATTTCTATAATCCACCAAACCAAACACATACCTTCTATAAAGACTAACAAACTTATCAACTATGCACAAGATATACCAAAAAGTTTCCACCACAAAAGTCCTCCCCGAATGAATTCTCACGCCTACTCACGACTCGTTGAAGAACCTGAAAAATAAGTAGATGAGAAAAGTGAGCTACCACGGTTTAATGAGTAACACATTTCTTCTAAGCGGATCGAGAAATCACTATGCACATTTAAAATGCAATCATAATTCACTTTAACATAATATATAATCATAACTCAAATATTGAAGATATCGATGGTCCAGTCCATTGGTTAGTCTCATAAAACATGTATCAATGGTCTATTCCATTTGCGACATCTTGATTTTTGGGTTATGTTTTCGATCGAATAAGTTAGGCTTTTCATTGACGTGCTTATAGTTCTTTTCTTGGAGTTGGCCACTCTTGAGATAACTAGCCTTTCAGGAGAAGCCATTAAGGAATATAAATGCAATAGACTTGAGAATTCGACCAGAAATCGACTGCTCAACTGTGCTAATCTGCAAGGATCATTACGGCATTGTCAAAATTGACAAGAGATCAAGGATAGGTCAATTCGGCTGAGATACGTGATCAAAGTGTGGGTGATTCCACTTGATTGCAAAATTCTTGTCGATCGATACTAGACTGATTTTTCTGTCATTTTGGGTACCTTGTGTCCGTATTTGAAACTTGGGAATTTTCACGACAATCGATAGTCACCAAGGTGTCGAAGATGTACATTGTGACTCGAAATAAATCAATCACAGGTCAATTGCACTAAAAATTCCGGAAAGCTACCTGGTGGGCTAGGTCACGCTAAAATCGCGCCAGATTGAAAATAATCACGAGTTTGAATCCAATTTTAGAAATTGAAAGTTCTTTCATTTCACGAGTCATTTTAGAACCGTCGACTCACCTTCCGAAGATTTTTCTGCAAACCGAGATTTTTGGCGGAAATTCAATTTAGGGCCATTTTTGACCGAAAATTTAGGGGACAGTTTTTGATCACATTTTAAGGATGCCAGTTAGTTCTATTGACGAGGAAAAATGTTAATTTGGTCGAGGGCATCCTAGTTGGATTTTTAGGGGCCAAATTGAATTAATTCAAGATGAAATTGAAGTGGATTTGGGGGAAAATACTTCAAAATTCGTAGCCCTTTGGTCCCTAAGCTTTTGGACCACTTTAATGACTTCCCAAGGAAGCTAATAAGCTACTATTTGGTTGAGGATAGGACAGACAAGGTGGGGGACCATCTAATGATCAAGAGGGAGATATTTAGGCCAAAGGGACCCTTCACTTGGGCAGCTGGTTTCATCTTCTTCTTTAGACCTACTTTCCCCCATTTTTAGTGTGTTTGAAGCTCCAAAGAAACTAGAGAAACCGAGCCAAGCCCCCCTTGCCGTTGACGCTCGCCGGACCAGCCGGAGCCACTGCACGCCAGTTGCGAGCCCGAACCATTCCTACCCGGTCGTCCGCCTCCCTACTTGCGTTTGCTCATCTCCGCACCCCTGTTCGACTTAGCCAGGCCTCCGTCCGACCGTGCCAGCCATTGTTCATTGCTGTCCAAGATGCCAAAGCCATCGTTGTCACCCACCATCCACCACCGCAGCATAATCGTCTATCCCTTGTCGTTTCTAGCCTTGGTTCTAGCTCGCTCAGCCTTGGACAGAACCGAGTAGCCTAGTCCAACCATGGGCTTCGGGGCCTACTTTGGACCGCTTCCGGGCCTCATAGGGTGTCGTCGCTTGGGACTTTGTCGCCCGTCTCTACCTTGCCGTCGCTGTGAACTCATCGAATTTCAAAACTGGTGAGTTTACTCACTAAACTCTATTTATGGAGTTAATTATGCTTAGGATTGATTAGTTTAGGTTAAGTATGGCTTAGGTGGTTAGTTAGAATGAATTAGTGATTTAATTACTCATTATTATATGTTAGGTGGTTAGATTGGCTTAATTAACAACTAGATAGGTTGTATTATTTACCTAGATAGGTTCGGAAATTTTTCGGGCCCGTTTCGGTATTTAATTAGGCTTTTCCAGCATAAGTTTGCATTTATGGCATTTATTTGTATTTATATAATTAATTTTGGTAATTATTTAATTATTTATTATTTTCCGAAAATTATATTAGGATAGCTAGTGACCAGAATTTCATGTTGATTGCAATGGCTTGATTGGTTTATTTATCTAAATGCTAATTTGTGCTATTTGAATGATATTTATAATTTTGGGAATTTATTCCAAAATTGGGTAATTTCGATATTTAATGAGAAAGTACTGGGCGTCGGTTTATAATGCTAAAAATATTCTTGTGGACTATATTAACTGGTGGGATTTTTAAACTTGTGGACTATATTAACTGGTGGGATTTTTAAAAGGGAAATTATTATATTTTGGCTAAGGTCGACCGTATACCCACACACGATTATTTTATCGGGTATAATAGAAAGTAAGTATCGCACAGCTTTGGTAAGCATTATTAGTATACTATATCAACCCGCAGGCCTTGATATATCAGCTTAGTGTGAGCACTATACTCTAGTAGCTTCGTGAGCATTATAGATATCTATCAGCTTCGGTGAACTATATTATTTATCACCTTCGGTGAGCTATATTATTTATCATCTTCAAAGAGCTATATTATCTAGGAGCTTTAATGAGCATTATAGATATCTATCAGCTTCAGCGAGCATCTAGTATATATCAACTTCGGTGAGCACTATAGATATATATTAGCTTTGGCGAGCATTAATACTTATATATCTACCAACTTTGGTGAGCAATACCATCTATTATCAGCTTAGAGTGAGCAACCTGAATCGATCAAATTTTATGGATGGTATTGATGATATGGAATCAAATGGATTGATTGATCGATGATTTGATTTCAACTGAAGTGACTGGTTGAGTATTTGAACCATACTGACTTGCAGGAAGGAACTTAGGCAAAGGTAAGTCCTCTGTCTTGTGTGTGCATAGGTAGCCTTTAGGTGTATTTCCTTTCTAGTTGGAGTTTAGGGAGTGAACTTGCTAAGATATTGTCACACCTAACCGTGGGTTTAACTTTTCAAGTTCTTAGATGGCGAATCCCCCTAAGCGTTATGGTCGGCCGATGAGAGTCATTGAGCGAATATATAGTTATCTTGATCTCGGAAGCTTTTGGGTTTATGAACTTGTAGTGACCACTGTTTGGGTTTATGTGTTCTCTCATCGATTTAGAGCGTGGTTCCGCTACATTCCTAATGGCATCAGGCTAGGTCCCCTTAGGACTTTTGATATCCTCGCTATGGTAATTAATGCTGTTTTGGTCGAGGATCCAGTTGACCCTTCCGATGGCGTAGTGGAGAACCCAACGTCTTGCCCAGCTCCTATGGAGACTGAAGAATCAGCGAACGAGTTCGACTAGTTGGTTATAGGACAGCTCATTTTGAGGATCGACCTTTGTAAACTTTTGTAAATATAGACTAGCCTGTAAATGACCAAGTCTATGTTGTATAAAGGTGTGTTGTGGTTTTAAAAATCGTGGGCCTGCTTTTCTATCCCATCTTGGTGTTGTCTAAGGATTTAATTATTCGCTTCCACATGTGCATTAAAAATCGAAACGGGTTTGCAATGCATCTTGGGACGTCGCATTTTTTTACTCGACCACCGAGGGATGAGCACATGCTCGAGAATTGGGGCGTGACACCATTGATTAACTTCATCAAACCATACATCAAGGGTCCCTTCCATCGACCAAACTCAAATCACATGTCAATAGTCCACTCCATTGACCAATTTATGCTCAAATGTCTAACCATGGTCACCCGTAATGCCTGTGACGAGACGACCAAGATTCCCCCATTGGCAAGGTCTTCACCTATTATTAGCAAGTGGCTCGGCCCACAAAGATATCCTAGATTAGTATGTACATATCCACACACCCCTCAGGGTTTATAGAGACATTAAGCATCAACTATCAATCGCAAAATCCTAGTAATCCAACATCAGAATGAAAGTCATATCATAACTCAAACATTTGATATATAAATATCAAAGCTTTTTTCAAAATGTCTTAGGATTCTTTCATAAAGAATTTCACAAACCATTTTCAAACAACCATTCAAATCGAATTCAAAATATAACTCATTTCAAACAACAAAATGGCAATAATAGCTCGATTGTGTTTTATGCAACAAAATATGCTTTTTGTCAACTCATAGAATACACAATCCACAATGTTTCTCAAAACATGAGTTTAAAATATAAAGAAGAAATAGTGCCACTCACCTGGGAAAAGTAAAAAATCATCTACGATACTTACCTGAACCAACGCACTCAGATCCCTAACAATTAACAGAAAAACAATGTCAAAAGGCTGAGTAAAAAGGATATTCTTATAACGACTCACCTATACTAGGCATATTTGTTGATGAAACGACACCTATGTGCCATGAAAGCTCACATTTAGCAGAAACTGTTTTCCGCTAGGCATGGCCCACACACTAACTTCGCCGCGCTATAACTTCCTTCACAAAATTCTGTTTCAAACCGTCTAATAGTCCTTAGAAAGCTCTTTTGATGTACTACAACAACCTCAATTGAGGCACCCCAAAACAACACCGAAAACAACAAAACAATAGGCTCAAAGTTACTGTTCACTTGTGACATCCTGATTTTCGACCCTGTCCCGATAATATGATTTTGGCTTTTCATCGACGTGCCTATAATCTTTTTCTCTGAGTTGGCCACTTACAAGATAACCAGTCTATCTTTTGAAGCCGTTAATGAATATAAATGCTACTGACTAGAGAATTCAACTAGAAACCGACTGTTCGATCGTGCTAATCTGCAAGGGTCAATATGGCATCGTTAAAATTGATTAGAGACCAGAAATAGGTCGATTCGATAGAGGTATGTAATTAAATTAAGGGTGACTCCACCTAAATGTAAAATTCTTGTCGAACGGCACTAAACCAATTTTTCTGTCGATTATGTACCATGTGCCTGTAATTGAAACCTTGAGATTTTTATAACAACTGAGAGTCCCCTATGAGTTGAAGATGCCTAATATGGATAAAAAATAATCGACCACAGGTCAAATGCGCTTAAAATTCCTAAAAGCTAGCCGGTAGGTTAGGTCACGCTAAAATCGCGTCTAATTGAAATTAACCATGAAATTAAACCCGGTTTCAGGAATTGAAAGTTTTGGCGTGTCACGATTTTTAGGACCTCGCCTCATCCTTCGAGAAATTTTCGGCAAGCCCAGAATTTTTACGAAAAATCAATTTTGGACAATTTGGAAAAGAAAAGAAATTCAGAGGGGCCTCTTTAATTGGATTTTTGGGCTACCAAATTGAAGTAAATTGTGGAGACTAGGTGTAAATTCGTAAGGGCTGCCTCCATGGGATTTTTTGCCCTCAATTTGACTTACTTTGGAGAAGAATTGAAAGAAAATGAAGAGGAAATTCGTATGGCTGATGCTTGGACTTTCTTGACCTTCAATTTGGCTTGTTGGTTAAGTTTTAGGAGTGAAAATGACTTGTGGATGAAGCTTGGACTCTGAGGGCATGTTAATCATCACATAGATATTTTCCCTTGACCATTTGGCCTCCCTCTTTCCCTCCATACGTGCAGACCCCTTTCCTTCTGCCCTCTCCCTCTTCTTCTCATCCTCACAACCCCTCACGTTTCTTTCTTCATGCTGTTGCCGCCTTTGCTCCATCTTCACTTTCACATTTCCGGCAACGACCACCCAACGTCTTCACTAACAGATCACTTCCTTTGCCTGCTCAAGCCTAGCATCTGCGCATCCTTTGCATCACACTAGCCCACCTTCCACCGGGTCAACCCCAGCGGAGCACACCCCAACGTCAACCCCTCCCCTTGTCTACTTTCCCTCATGGCCAGCGTTCCCTTTGTAGCCCAGCTGAGTCCTGCGTCCACCATCGAGCAACCTAGCCAAGTCTAGCGTCCAACACCAATCGGCCTCGCCAATGCCACCACAAGCAACCCACGATCTAGCCTTCCACAGAGCCAAGACAACCCTTGGTCGTGGGCTATAAGGCCTTTTTTAGCCTTGGTTTAGTCTCCCTTGGCATCGTCGTAGACCCGAGTTTTGGTCTCCGTCGTGCCGCAGTCGCCTTGAATCGATTTTCACGCTAAACCGGTGAGTTTATGTCCTTAACTCTTATTAGGGTGCTAATCATGCTTAGGGTGGTTTAATTAGCCTAATGATAGTTTAGTTAGCTTAATTAAGGTTAGATTAAATTAGTTAGTTTAGTTATTTAATTAGAAAGTGTAATTAGATTAATTTAGCAATTAGGTGGTTAGATTAGCTTAGGTAGATTAATTAGTGATTTATTTCATTATTTTGTATTTATTTAATTATTTTTTAATTTATTTGATTATTTGTTATTTTTTGAAATTTATACCTGGATAGTTGGTCGTTAGAATTTTGTGTTGATTGTTATGGTGTAGTTAGTTAGTGCAATTGAGCGCTAATTTGTGCAATTTGATGCTGAGTGTTGATTTTGAATTATTATTTCAAAAATTTTGGAATTTTGGTATTTAAGTAGAAAAATACCGGGTGTCGGTTTTTGACACCGAAAATGTTGTAAGTACTATATAAAATCGTGGAATTTTAAAATGGGAGAATAACACGCTTCATAGTTCGATTTGAATGTGTGTCCACGCACACCTATTTTACTGGATGTTTTTAATATGAAGAAAATAGGTTAAGTCCATTATTTGAAATGCAGTTATTTGAGTGCAAAGCACGATATTCTTCATCCATGTGATCACTATAAGAACTTGTCACCCTATGAAAGTCAGGTGGGCGATGCTCCTATGTGGAATGCCATTGACAACGGATGCCAGTCGTAGTGGAGGCTAGACTGATGCTCTTATAAGGAATGCCGTCTACATGTAGATGTTGCTGTGCTCGATAAGGGGAGACGATACCCGGTTACACCAAAAGACCACTGACTGTTGAGTCGGCTGTGCCCGTGGGGCCATAATTAATTGGAACGCTTGAATGAGTGAGATGACCATGCCTGATTATGGGACAAAATTGTGTGGCACCGAATGGGACGTGTCATAACGATTTGGCATTATAATTAGGACCCCTGTGATTGACTGGTATATGAGTTGAGGATTTCCAATGGTTGATTGCATGTATGGTATGCATATATGTTATATGGGTTGTACTGACGTGCAGGGAGGTGCTAAGGCAAGGTAAGTCCTCTATGATGTGTATCTAGGCTACCTCTAGGTGTATTATCTTCCTAATCGGGGTTTATGGTGTAAACTCTCTGAGATTTTTATCTCATCCCGTCGTGGATTACCAATTTTAGGGCCATAGCTTGGAGGATCCAGAGCTCGAGGCTGAAGGGTCCATAGTGTAGATGGCCTAGAGGTTTCTTTTTGAGTCAGACCTTCTGTGTATAAATCAGATATGTTTATAAAATATGTTTTGTGTAAAGTAGTTGTCCTGCTTTTCTATCCTATGTTTGTTTGTTGTCTGGAGATTGTTTATTTCGCTTCTGCATGTGCATGAATTGATTGTGTCGGCAATGTGTCTTGGGAACGATGCAATTTAGTCGACCACTGAGGGATGTGCACGTGCCCGGGGTTCGAGGTGTGACATCGCTATAGTTCCAGAATACGCGCCCAACTCTAAAATTCCGTCCCGGATAAACCGCAAGCTCAAATCATGATCCGTAAGATGTTATAGCTTCACAACATCCCAAAGTACCATTTCTACAAAAATATGCAGCTCAATGACTCAAAAATCGGGCTTTGCCACACAAATATCCAAGAAATCCGAATTTTGAGCCATAATTGCGACGATTGCTTCAAGTAGATGATTAAAGGCTTCATCTCTTACCGTTGTTGCAAAACAAACTTGAGTTGGCTTGATGAGGCGTTTGGATCATGAGCATGCCAAATTTTTTTCTCTTTTTCCCTTTCCCTTTCTTTTCTTTCTCTCCTCTCCCTTGTTTCTCTGTTTCCCCTGTTTTCGTTTCTGCTGAAGCCCTCCCTCTCTCCTCTCTTTAAAACAACCGATACTTCCACTATCTTCCTTCAGCTTCTTTTGTTGACTTTTCAAACCCTTCCTTTCCTTTTTTTTTTTTTTTTTTTTTGGCCCATATATTACAGAAGTGATCCTTCTCCTCTTTTCTACTATCTCCTTGTTTAACATCTCCCACATTTTTCTAATTGCAGGCGTATCCTTAAGTGTTTCATATGTGTACTTTCTTTTTTAATGATGAATGTTATATGAGAATATCAAACAGATGTAAATGTTAGTTTCAGTATAGATGTTTTGTGGGATTAAGTCTAGATTTTGACTCTACTTTCGCTCGGGGCTTGTTTGGAAAATTCAATGGTTCATTGATCGGGATTGTTAATAATGATTTTAATTTGCTTTACTTTTGCAACCAGCTTCTACGCACCCTCCATGTCAAAGTCTTCTAGATCAACCTCTTAATCTTGAGACAATGAACACAAAGCATCACCCGAGTGTCTCACCATCATCATTACAGAATAACCAGTTCTTGATTACATGTATCCCAGAAGCTCCAATGGACACAGATATGAGCCAACATCATCGCAAGGTACGTGTTTATTCATCTATATTGATCCTTATGTATTCTGATGTTACATAATTAGGGAGAAGGATGAATGCTTACATTAGGATCTAACACGTAGAATTCCTGATTCACAATTAGCTATTTAAAGAGGCATGCCAATCACAAGTCATCCAAACATAGGCAACTTTGAAAATAATGGGGCTTTGAAAAGAAAGGTAAAATGACTCTACAATAGAGAAGCTGACATAAAGAATTGAGTTAGAATTTGCTATAACTCTATCTCTGAAGAAGCAGTGAATAGAAGTTGTGAATTGGTTGATGACCGTGGAAAAGCTGAGGAAAATTTCCATAGTCTTGAATGTCACACCTCGATTCACAAGAAAAAGGGTATGACACGACCGTCCTTTCACCAAAGGACGCAGCCTCAACATAACCAAAATTCAGCCTGATATCAACATATATACATCCACATATATATGTATATATATGTATATATATATATATATATATATATATATATATTTGACAAAAAGACATTTGGTTACAATGTCAAAGTATTTCTACAATCCACAGAACCAAAACATATACCTTCTGTAAAGACTAACTTATAAACTTATAAACTATATACAAGTCAAACCAAAAGTCCCCACCACAAAAGTCCTCCCCGAATGAATGCTCACGCCTACTTGCGACTTGTTGAAGAACCTGAAAAAATAAGTAGATGAGAGGAGTGAGTTACCATGGCTCAGTGAGTAACACATTTCTTCTAAACGAATCGAGAAATCACTATACACATTTAAAACACAATCATAATTCACTTAACATATTATATAATCATAACCCAAATGACAAAGATATCGATAGTCCAGTCCATCAGTCAATTTCATAAAACATGTATCAACGGTCTATTCCATTGATTAATCTTATCAAACCACACATCGATGGTCCATTCCATTGACAAAACTCAAATCACTTTTTAATGGTCGATTCCATTGACTAACTCATGCTTAAATGTCTAGCCATGGTCACGTGTAACATCTGTAACAAGATGACTAAGATTCTCCCCTTGGCAAGGTCTCCACCTATTATTAGCCGATAGCTCAGCCCACAAGGATATCCTAGACTAGTCTGCACATATCCTCACACCCCTCAGGATTCACAGAGACATTAAGCATCAATCACCAATCACAATATCTAGTAATCCAACATTAGAATGAAAGTTATATCATAACTCAAACATTTGATATATAAATATTAAAGCATTCTTCAAAATGTCTCAGGATTCTTTCATAAAGAATTTCACAAACCATTTTCAAACAACCATTCAAATTGAATTTGAAATATAACTCATTTCAAACAACAAAATGACAGTAATAGCTCGATCCTGTTTTATGCAACAAAAGATGCTTTTTATCAACTTATAGAATATATAATCCACCATGTTTCTCAAAACATGAGTTTAAAATACAAAGAAGAAATAATGTCACTCACCTGGGAAAAACCAAAAATCAATTATGATGGTAATTGGAGTTGACGCACTCAAATTCCTAATAAATAACCGAAAAATAATATTAAAAGACCAAGTAAAATGATATTCTAATAATGACTGGACTATATTGAGTCTATTTTTCAATGAAACGACACCTATGTGCCAATGAAAGCTCGCATTTAGAAGAAACCCATTGTTTTCTGGTAGGCACGGGCCATGCGCTAACTTCATCGCACTATAACTTCCTCCAAAAATTCCGTTTCAAGCCGTCTTATAGTCCTTAGAAAGCTCTCTTGATGTACTACATCAGCTCCAACTCAGCCACCCCAAAACAGCACCGAAAACGACAAAAAATAGGCTCAAAACTACTGTTTGCTACAGTATTGGATACACCCCCAACATTAAAATTCCGTTCCGGACAAACCGCAAGCTCAAATCATGATCCGTAAGATGCTATAGCTTCACAACATCCTAAAGTGTCATTTATACAAAAGTATGTAGCTCAACCACTCAAAAATCCAGCTTCGTTACCCAAATATCCAAGAAATCCGAATTTCGAGCCATAATTGTCACGATTGCTTCAAGTAGATGATTAAAGTCTTTGATCACTTATGGTGTTGTAAAAAAAACTTGAATTGGCTTGATGAGGCGTTCGGATCGTGAGTGCGCCAATTTTTTATTTCTCTTTTTCCTTTTTTTTTTCCTTTCTTTTCTTTCTCTCCTCTCCCCTCTTTCTTTATTTCCCCTGTTTTCGTTTCTACTAAAGGCCTCCCTCTCTCCTCTCTTTAAAACAACCGAAGCTTCCATTGTTCTCCTTCAACTTCTTTTGTTGACTTTTCAAACCCTTTCTTTTCCTTTTTTGTTTTTTTGGCCCATATATTACATTGAACGAGCAAGCGCAGATAATTTGCCTCCACAATAACAGGTGGATATATTGATGAAAGAAGCAGAAAACCTTATCATAAAAAGCAAATTTCCACAAGGATCGTTTAAGGTGGGAGATGCCAAATTCGACATATTATTAGAACGAAAGTTGCAGGCAGGTAAGGCATTCGAGACTAATACTAAGAAGATCTTGCGGTGCCTAATAGAGGATCACATATCATGATTAGGCATTTACGGTATGGGGTTTGTCAAGAAAACAACCATTATGGTGCACATATATAATAGGCTCCTAAAAATAGCAAATCATATTAATATATTGTGGATTGCTGTGTCACAAGGTCTCAACATACATAAGTTGCAAGGTGACGTGTCACACCCCGAATCTTGAGCGCGTGCACATCCCTTGATGGTCGACTAAATTGCAACGTTCCTTGGAGGCATCGCTGACCCATTCATTTATTGCACATGCGAAAGCGAAACAAACAATCCCCAGACAACATTAAGCATGGGATATAAAAGCAAGATAACCAATAACACAAAACATACTTCATAAACACATCCAGTTTATACGCAGAAGGTTTGACTCAAAAAGAAATCTCTAGGCCATCTACACTCTGGATCCTTCAGCCTCGAGCTCTGGATCCTCCATGCTATGGCCCTGAAATTGGTAACCCACGACGGGGTGAGATAAAAATCTCAGAGAGTCTACACTCTAAACCTCGATTAAGAAGATAATATACCTAGTGGCGGCCCATACACACATCACAGACATCTTAGCACCTCCTGCACATTAGTACAGCTCATATAATATCTATATATGTAGTTAGTGCAACCAATAACCGAAATGCTTCATTATCATACACCAATCAATCATAGGGATCTTGATTATAAGGTCAAATCATTATGACACGTCCCATTCTGTGCCACATATCCTATAATTAGACGCAGTTATATCAATAATCCACGTGTTCTCATTAATTACGGCCCAATAGGCACAGCCAACTCAACAATCGGTGGTCTTCCGGCGTAATCGGGCATCGTCCCGCTTCGTCGGGCATGGCAACGTCTACATCTAGACGGCATTCCAGATAGGAGCATCGGTCCAGCCTCCACTGCGACTGGCATCCGTTGTCAAGGCATTCCACATAGGAGCATCGTCCACCCGACTTTCATCGGGTGATGGGTTCTCATAGCGATCATGAACACATCTGATCCCGGCCAAGGACATCGTGCTTTGCACTCAAATACCTCACTTTAAATAATGTGCTTGGCCTATTTTATTCACATTAAAACACCTAGTAAAATAATCGTGTATGGGTACACGGCCAGCTTGAGCCATAAAATGTGATATTCTCACTTTTAAAAATCCCACTATTTGATATAGTACTTAAAAACATTTTTGACATAAAAAACTGACACTCGGTATTTTTCTAATTAAATACCAAAAATCCATAATTTTGAAATAATAAACTAAAATCAACAATCAACATTCAATTACATAATTTAACACTCAATTGCACAAACCAACTACACCACGACAATCAGCACGAAATTCTAACGACCGCCCATTCTAGTATAATTTTCAAAAAATAGTAAATAATTAATTAAATTACATTTAATTAAGTAAATTGCCAAATAATTAAATTAAAGCCTCAATTAAATCAACCTAAACTAACCGGGCTAAATAATCGAACTAACAAATAAATCGACCATCATAACTAATTTAATCTAACATATTAATTAAACTAACTAACTACCTAACCACCTAGTTGAACTAACTAAATTATCCTAACCCATCTAGTTAGGCTAACTAAATCTCCAATTTTCGATTAGCCTAACTAAACTACTAACCCACCCCTAAGCATCATTAATTCCTTAATTAGAGTTTAGGATATAAACTCACTGGATTAGTAAATAAACCAGTTCACAGTGACGGTGGCACGACGGTGACCGAAATTTGGGCCTACGACGGCGCCAAAGGAAGCTCAAGAAGGCCCGAAAAAGGCTTGGCAAGCCCATAGCTAAGCCGCTGGGTTCGGTCCTAACTTGAGAGAGCTACTGGTCGTGGTTGAACTCAGTTGGACTAGAGGCAGGGAGGGCTGCTCGAGGAACCAGTTGTTTGTCGTAACAAGGACACAAGAAGGAGTTGCGAAGTCAACGTCAGGGGCTTCGCTAGGGGGTTTGACTCCGGTGGAATGGTGTTGCACAAAGAGAATGAAGCAAGGTTGGTGTGAATGGAGGGCTGGCAAGGTGGTGTTGTGGTTGCTAGCAGCAAAATGGGGGATTGTCGGTTGGAGTGCTAGCGACAGGAGGGGAGTGGGCATGCGGTTGTTGCCGTTGGGTGGGCTAATGTAGAGGGAAATGGAGAGGGAAAGTCACACGAAGAAGAAGAAGAATAGAGGAGTGAAATGAAAAGAGAGCAAAAGCCGCAAAGGGGGGAAAGAATTGGTGAAGCTGGCGTGCGTAAGAAGTTGAAAAGAGAGGGGGGAAGTCAATGAAAATATCCAATTTTCATCATGTCTTGGTCCCAAAAGTCTCCGAACCCATCTTCTTGGTCCCCCAATACTTTCTTGTATATAAATTCCCACAAATAGCTAAGTTGATGTCCAAAAGTTGCAGCCCCCCACAAGCCTACGAATTTCACAAATTGGATTTCAATTTCTTCACAAATCTCTCCCATTTGATTACCAATTTTGCTTAAGAGGAAGCCCACACAAATTACACAATTTCCTTTCACCAATTAGCTCACTTTGGAGGCCAAAAATCCACTCAATTTGGCCCCTCCGAATTTCTTTTCTCTTCCGAATTGTCCGAAATTGATTTTCTATAAAAATCTCAGGCTCGCCGAAAATTCTTCAAAGGATGAGTCGACATCCCAAAAATAAATTGTGACATGCTTGAACTTTCGATTCCTGAAAACAGGTTTAATTTCGTGGTTAATTTCAATCGGACGTGATTTTAGCGTGACCTAACCTACCGGGTAGCTTTTAGGATTTTTTAGCGCGTTTGACCCATGATCGATTATTTTTGATCCACATTGTGCATCTCCAACTCATAGGCAACTTTTGGTTGTTGTAAAAATCTCAAGGTTTCAATTACGAGCACATGGTACAGAAACAAAAGAAAATTCGGTTTAATGTCGTTTGACGCGAATTTTACAACTAGGTGGAATCATCCACACTTTAATTACATGCCTATGTCGAATCGACTTATCTCTTGTCTCTAGTCAATTTTATTGGTACCGTATTGACCCTTGCAGATTAGCACGGTCGAGTAGTCGATTTCTAATCGAATTTTCAAGTCTGTCACGTTTATATCTTTTAACGGCTTTACCTGATAGATTAGTTATCTCATGAGTGGCCAACTCAAAGAAAAAGGCCATAGGCGTGTCGATGAAAAACCCAATTCATATTATCAGGACAGGGTCGAAAATCAGGATGTCACATGACATATGGAGGGCGGTAAAATTAGGCGATCTAAAAGAAGAGGGTACGATGAAATGAGTGGCAATGTTGTTTGATCAATTAAGTAAGAGAGGGATGTCTGAACTTTTCCTTGATGATGTATGGGAACATTTTGATCTTGATAAGGTGGGTATCCCTATTGAAGCTGATGGACTCAAGTTGGTGTTAACAACTTGGTCCTTCAATGTATGCTACCAGATGCATCATTAGGAGAAGATAAAAATCTAACCTTTGTCTCCTAATAAGGCACAAAGCCTATTTTTTAAGGAACTTGGACCTGAAGCTCTTAGTTTGGAGATTGAAGCCGTTATGAAGCTAATTGTAGAATAATAATGTGATGGTCTACCACTAGGAATCGTCACGATGGCAAGAACCATGAGAGGAGTAAGTGATCTATTTGAATGGAAGGATATCTTAGAGAGATTGTGTCATGCCCCAAACCTCGAGCACGCACACATCCCTCAGTGGTCGATATAATTGCGACATTCCCAGGACATGTCACCAACCCAAATCGATTATGCACATGCGGAAGCGAAATAAACAATCTCCAGACAACAACAAACATGGGATAGAAAAGCAGGACAGTCATATAAAACAAACCAAACCTTTATAAACAAACTAGGTCAATTTGCAAAGTTATATATAGAAGTCAAGGTCTAAAAAAGGACTACCTAGCCAACCCTACCCCGGACCCTATCTACTTGGGATTTGGGTCTACCACGACATCATCAGGTGGGTTAGCTACCCCCTCGCCCACAATGGTGGGTACGTCGAAACCCTGAAGGGGACCTTCCCGTACCTCATTAGACCCATGATGAAACCACGCCCTGAATCAATGAGGTACCAACTGTGGTAGGCCCTCATTGACCAAGATAGTGGTCACAATGAGTTCATGGAGCCAAGGACTCCCAAGGACAGGGACGTCGGTACTTTGCTCAGTATACCCCCGCAGCTGCCTAAAACGAACCGGTCTCACCTCTATCTACGAACCTGAAAATTGAAACCCATGACGAGGTGGGACAATGTCTCAGCAAGTTCACACCCTAAACCCTGATTAGGAAGGAAAAATGGCTAGAGGTAGTCTAATCACACAACCAATGATACTCACATCGCGTTAGTTCCTTCCTGCACGTCAGTACAGTTCATATAACAATTCTATGCAGTAATAGCACTCAACAATTGGAACTCCTCAACTTATATCTCAAACAATCATAGGAGTCCCGATTATAAGGCCAAATTGCTGTGGCACGTCCCATTCTATGCCACATGATTTCGTCCCATAATCAAGCGCAATTATCTCACTTAATCACGTATTCCAATTGATTACGACCCAATAGTCATGGCTGACTTAACAGTCAGTGGTCTTTCGGCATAGTCGGGCATCGTCTTGCACCATCGAACACGGTAACGTCTACATCTAGATGGCATTTCACATAGGAGCATTGGTCCAGCCTCCACTACGACCGGCATCTGTTGACTTGGGGCATTCCCGAAGGAGCATCATCCGGCCCTAAAGGCTCATGACAAGTTCTCATAGCATTCATGCACACATCCAATCACTGCCAAGGACGTTGTACTTTGCACTCAAATGCCTCAATTAAAATAATGTGCTTGGCCCGTTTTCTTCATATTAAAAACACCCGATAAAATAATTGTGTGTGGGTACATGGTTAAATCGAACCGTAAAAATTGACATCATTCCTTTTAAAATCCTACTATTTGATAAAGTACTTTAAAATATTTTGGTTTCAAAACCCAACACCTGGTATTTTCTAATTATATACCAAAATTTCATAATTTTGAAATAATAACTAAAAATCAACAATCATCACTCAATTGCACAAATTAACACTCAATTGCATAAATTAATTGCACCACGACAATCAACATGAAATTCGAGGATTGGCTATCCCGTTATAATTTCTGCAAAAATATTAAATAATCAAATAATTGCAAAATTAATTAAATAAATGCAAAATAATTCAATAAATCACTAATTAAGCTTTAAACACTAATGTAACCACCTAATTGGACCTAGAGAAATAATGAACTATGCTAAGTAAATCATGCAATCTAATTAATCATTAACTAATCTAATCTAACCACTTAATTAGCCTAATTAACCAACTAAATCACTAATTACACTAATCTAACCACTTAAACCAAGCTTAGCCTAATCTAATAATATACTAAGCATAATTAGCTCCCTAAGTAGAGTTTAGAGAGTAAACTCACCGGATTGATGAGCAGGTGAGTTCATGGCAACGGCGATGCGGAGGCAAGCGAGACTCGAGCCACAAAAGTCTTCCCAAAAGACCTCAAACACTCGAGTTCAAGGTCCCACCATATTCAGCCTCATCCATAACCCAATTTCCTTCACCAAATCTTCCTTAGCAAGCCAAGAGGGTGCTGAAATGTTGCAAGCCCCCCCCATGGCTACGAATTTTGTGCATTTTCCCTTCAATTGAACTCAATTCACCTCAATTGGCCTAAAATTAAATGGCCAAAATGCTAAGGAGGAAGTCCATACCACTTTCCATAATTTCCCCTGCAAATTGATCCATCTTGAATGCCAAAATTTCCCACAAAAATAGCCCTCCGAATTTCCTGGTCCAAAATCGCCCAAATTTGAATTTTCGCCAAAAATCCAAACTTGCCGAAAATTCTTCAAAGGATGAGCCGATGTTGTCACGCCCGATCCTCGAGCGCGTGCCCATCCCTCGGTGGTCGATTAAATTGCAACGTCCTAGGACGCGTCGCCGACCCTTTTATTTTAATGTGCATGCGGAAGCGAATAAGAAAATCCCTAGACAACACAAAAATGGGATTGAAAAGCAAGGCCAAAGTTTTGAAAACCACAACACACTTTTATACAGCGCAGACTAGGTCATTTACAAAACTAGTCTATATTCACAAGTCTACAAAATATCGATCCTCAAAACAAAGTGGTCCTATGACCAACTAGTCGAACTCATTCGCAGATTCTTCAGTCTCCATAGGGTCCGGACGGGACATCGGGTCCTCCACCATGCCATTGGGAGGGTCAGTTGGATCCTCGTCTAGAGTAGCATCAATTACCACATGGGGGATATCAAAAGTCATAAGGGGACCCACCCTAAAACCATTGGGTCCGTAGCGGAACCACGCTCTAAATCGATGAGGTATCCTATGAGGTGGATTCTCTTCGACCCAGACAGTGGTCACTACTAGTTCATAGATCCAGTGACTTCCCAGATTGGGGTAACTAGAAACCCACTCGGTAACCCTCATGGGACGGCCAAAACATTCAAGAGGATTCGCCATCTAAGGACCTGAAAATGTTGAGCCCACGATGGAGTGAGACAATGTCTCAGCAAGTCCACCCCCTAAACTCCGATTAGGAAGGAAATACGCATAAAGGCTACCTATGCACATACAAGATAGAGGACTTACCTTTGCCTCAGTTCCTTTTTGCAAGTCAGGACAGTTCATGATCTTAACCAATCAATTTAATTCAATACAACCAATCCATCAATCAACTCAGTCAATCAACTCAATTCCATACCAACAGTACTATCTATCAATTCAATACCATATATCAATCCTTTGATACCACCACTACTCACACCAGTTGCAATATATGGTCATAGCTCGCTCAAGCTGATAAATATATAGATCGTGCTTACTCAAGCTGATAAAATGATCTTAGCTCACACAAGCTGACATGCAAAGGGTCCCAAAAGCTGACGATAAATATGCTCGCACAAGCTGACATGCAAATATGCTCTCACAAGTTGATAATTCACCGTCTTAAAAATACTCGATAAAAATAATCGTATGTGGGTACACTGTCGGCCTGAGCCAAAAACCCAATATCTTTCTTTTATAAAATCCCGCTAATTATAATAGTCCATAAACACATTTTTGGCGCTATAAACCAACGCCCGGTATATAGTTGAAGGGAAATTTACAATTTCCACTTAATTTGCACAAATCAACACTCAATTAAATAAACCAAGCATACCATTGCAATCGGCATGAAATTCCGGTCACCGAATATCTCGATATAATTTCCGAAAAATAATAAATAATTAAATAAATACCAAAATTAATTAAATAAATACATTTAAATGCCATAAATGCAAACTTAGGCTGGAAAAACCTAATTAAATATTGAAACGGGCTCAGAAAAATCTGGAACCAATCTAGATAAATAATACAACCTATCTAGTTGAAAATTAAGCCAATCTAACCACCTAACATGCAATAACAAGTAAATAAATTGCTAATCCATTCTAACTAACCACGTAAACCATACTTAGCCTAAACTAATCAACCCTTAAGCATCATTAAATCCCTAAGTAGAGTTTAGTGAGTGAACTCACCAGTTTTGCAATTCGGTGAGGCAACGACGACGGCAACGTGGAGACGGGTGACAAACTCTGAAGCGGCGACACCCGACGAGGCCTAGAAGCAGTCCGAAATGGGCCTCGAAGCTCACAGATCCTTGTTGGCTTGTGGTTTTATTTGCTAGGCCGAGGGAGAGAATCGAAGGTTGAAACGGCGAAGACGGGCTAGTGGAGTTACTACAGGTGACAGCGGGCGACGGTGGCAGTTGTAATGGTGGCCAAGGGTTTCAACAGGCAGAACGGTGGCCTGAGGCAATCCGTGGACGGCAAGACAGAGGCGAACGACGAACGGGGAGGCGGGAAGATGCACAACGGGCTCGCGGTTGGCGTGCGGGCGCGCCATGGCGAGCGAGCGGCTCTGATGGCCTTGGCAGGCTGCTCGACGGTAAGGGGGAGGGGGCTGAGGTTTTCTCTAGTTCTTTGAAGCTTCTAGGTGGATTGAAAATGGAGAAAGCAAGCTGGTTGGAGAAGAAATGGGACAACAAAGGCTTGGACGATCCCTCTTGGCTTCCATTCTATCGCTTTGTCCCTTGAAGAGGTCCCACCAACCCATTGCTGTCACCCATGGCTCTTTGACGGCCCACAAACTTCCCAAGCAAGCTAATGAAGTGGTCCAAAAGTTAGGGAGGCCATGGCATGCGGATTTGTAATATTTTCCCCCAAATTGAGCCAAGTTCTTCTCCAATTGGATTCAATTCGGACCCCATAAATTTCACCACAGTGTCCTCAACTAAATTGACATTTTTCCTCGCTAATAGAATCAACTTGTATCCCAAAAACGCAATAAAAAACGGTCCATTGAATTTTCCGGACAAAAACGGCCCTATATTGAATTTTCGCCAAAAATCTTGGTTTGTAGAAAAATCTTTGGAGGATGAGTCAACATTCCTAAAATGAATCGTGAGATGATAGAACTTTCAATTTTTGAAATTAGATTCGAAATTTGTAGTTAATTTCTCTCCGGTGAGATTTTAGCGTGACCTAGCCTACCGGGTAGCTTTTAGGAATTTTTGGTGCAATTGACCTGTGGTCGAATATTTTCGAGCCACAATGTACCTCTTCGACACATTGGTGACTCTCAGTTGTCGTGAAAATCTCGAGGTTTCAAATACGGGCATAGGGTACCAAAACGAAAGAAAAATCGGTCTAGTGCCGATTGACGAGAATTTTGCAATTTGGTGGAATCACCCACACTCTGATCACCTATCTCAGTCGAATCAACCTATCTCCGGTCTCTAAACAATTTCGACAGTGCAGTAATTTCCCTTGCAGACTAGCATGGTTGAGCAGTCGATTCCTGGTCGAATTCTCAAGTCTATTGCGTTAAAATCCCTTAATGACTTCACTTGATAAGCTAGTTTTCTCATGAGTGGCCAACTTAGAGAAAAGAACTATAGGTGCGTCGATGAAAAGCCCAACTTATCCAATCGAAAACCGAACCTAAAATTCAGGATGTCATAAACGTTACTAAAATAAGTCGTGATATGACAGAACTTTCAGTTTTTGAAATTAGGTTCAATTTCATGATAATTTCAGGCGGATGTGGTTTTAGCGTGACCTAACCTACTGGGTAGCTTGTAGGAATTTTTAGCACATTTAACTTGTGGTCGATTATTTTCAAGCCACAATGTGCATCTTCGACACCTTGGCAACTCTTGGTTGTTGTGAACATCTCGAGATTTCAAATACGGGGACAGGGTATAGAAATTACAGAAAAATCGATTTAGTACCATTCAATGTGAATTTTGCAATTAGGTGGAATCACCCACACTTTAATCACATGCCTCTGTTGAACGGTCTCTAAGCGATTTTAACGATCCCGTATTGACCCTTGCAGATTAGCACGATTGAGCAGAATTTTTAACCGAATTCTCAAGTCGGTTGCATTTAAAATCCCTTAATGGCTACACCTAATAGATTAGTTATCTCGTGAGTGATCAGCTTAGAGAAAAAGACTATAGGCGCATCGATGAAAAGCCCAACTCATTCAATTGAAAATAGAACAAAAAATCAGGCCGTCATAGATTGAAAGAAACTAACATAGGGAAAATGGATATGGAAAAGAAGGTCTTAGCAAATTTAAAATTAAGTTTTACAGTCACATGAGTAATCCTGACGTCCAACAAATGTTTCTTATGCAGTGCACTTTATCTAGAAGACCAACTAATTTATAAGTTTGAGCTGATGGAATTTTTTATTGATGAAGGATTGATTGGTGGATTGGATAAGAGGGACAAATATTATAATAGATGTCTAACCATACTGAACAAACTTGAAAATGTTTGCTTCTTGGAAAATGATCGAGGTATAGTCAAGATGCATGATTTGATCAGAGATATGGCTTTGCATGTCATGAGTGCGACCTCCATGGTAAAAGCGGGCAAAGGTTTGACAAGGATTCTTAGTGAGGAATGTTGGATGGATGGTGTAGGGGAAGTTTTTTTCATTGAGAATTACATTAGGGTTATTCCATCGAACATAATCACCAAACTATCCTAACTTGGCAACTTTGCTATTTAATTGTAGCTTCTGGGGGGATGTGTTGATCCCTAACTCTTTCTTCAAGCGATTGGAGGGGTTGAATGTTCTAAACCTGAGTGGATGTGGCATCAGAGTCCTTCCCAATTCCATCTTAGATTTGACAAACTTAAGGGCATTGTTTTTTAGGGAGTGTCGTATTCCTAATTTAAGAAAGCCGAGTTCATTGAGAAAGTTGGATGTTCATGGATGTAGATATTTGAAAGCAGTGGAGGGCTTGGAAATATTGGTACACTTGAAATATCTCGACTTATGCAAATCAGGTATAGAAAGATTAGTGGAAGGGAATTTGGCGGGTTTGGCAAACTTGCAATATCTAAAGATTGGGAAAGTGAAGGGAGAAGACGTGACAAAGTTATGGGCATTGGATCTTGGTTCTTCTTTACAGAATGCCCTTGATTTCAAAAAATACATGAGATTTCTCCACATAATGGCCCTTATCACCATTTGTTGTGGCATCCTAGAATTTCATGACAACCTCTAGATGTGCTATGAGCCATGGATAGGTGATAGAAGTACCATCAAGTTATGTTGTAGTCATTTGATCCATGATTTGCAATAAGTTTAAGGCCAAGCTTGTAATGGATGATTATTTGATGGGAAAATTCCATTCTTGGCTGTGTTTTATAAGTTGGAATTTATTAATTTATGCTGCAAGTCTTATGGTTTTATGAATTTCAATTAGGTATTTATATAAGTAGGAATTTAAGGTTGATTATTAGGAATGATGGTGGGCTGGATATTTAAGGACCAAACCAGCCCATAACCCCACCATTCGGCCATTTAGGCTTGGCCCGCGAAGCCCAAAAGGAAAGGGGGCTGCCGTCGACCAAGAGAAGAGAGGAATGGATGGAGAGGCCCGGCCCAAAGGAAGGCCCATCATGTGCATGGCAAAATTAACAAGTGGCAAGAGAAGCTTGCCAAGTGTCTTTCCCTTAGAGCCAAGTGGCATTTGCCATGCAAACCAAATGATTGCAAATGATGAAGGGGAAAGAAAGAGAGGAGGGGCGGAGAGAGAGAGAGAGAGAGAGAGAGAGAGAGAGAGAGAGAGAGAGAGAGAGAGAGAGAGAGAGAGAGAGAGAGAGGGCTATCGTGCAAGAGAAGGAGAGGAAGAGAGAAAAGGAGAAGGAGTTCCGTTCATTGCCGTGCGTGCCGCCGAGTCGCCGCCGTCGAGCCGCCTTGCCCTGCCGTTTGCTTGCAGTGTTTTGCTTCGATTAGAGGCAAGTAGAGTCCATTGATCTACCCTTTGCTTGTCATGTTTGGTGTGTGATGAATGGTGAATCTCGGATGTGGATGAAGTGTGAAATTTCGAAGTTATAAGAGTTGTGTTCTAGCCTAGTATTCTGTTTCTGGGAAAAACAGTCCGACCTTTGACCTTTTCGTGAGTTGCATGCGATGTTCTAGTTGAAATCTGACTTTGACTTCTTAATAAAATTTATAAAGGACTTTTTGGAGAATAACATATCAAAATTTGAAAGGAAACAGACAAGTATAGGTTGATGAAACCATTTTTCTTTGAAGAAGCTAGATCTGGAAACTGTTATGTTGATCTGTTGTGATTCCGTGGATTTTGTGAAATCATCCAGTCCGAATTTGAGCTCGTGTTCTGGATAAGAGTTGTAGAAAAATTTATGAGGAGTAGCATACTAAAATTTGAGAATTAACGGACAAGTATTGGTTGGTGAAATGATTTTCTTGGAAATGGTTAGATCTGGAAATCGTCACTGAGGATTATGAAAAGTATGACAACTATAGCTTTTGATCTATCACGAATATGACTTCCATTTCTTCACAAAAATTTTACCTCTATATCGCAGCTATAACATATTAAAAGCTCAGAATTTTTGGAGTTCATTTAAGGGCTTAATCAAAATTATTTCCGAACTGTGCAATAGCGGTGTTGGAATTTCTTTTGCTGTGATGTGTGGATCTATGTGATTGATGTGGAACTTTCTTGACATAATGTTCTGCATGAAATATCTTCTTCTAGATCTTGTTTACATCGTGTTAAGTTTTCATAATTTATTGAGTTCGTTTACTCATTTTTCCAGAATTTTTATTAAAGAAGTGCATTCTGCTTTATCCGAAATTTGCTGTATTTTCAAGAATAAATGGATTGCTCTACGAAATATGATGTCTTGTGTGGTTATATATGCTGCATATATGGTGATGTTTGGCATATCATGTGACATCAAAAGATGGTTTAAACCTTTGATATTGTTGCATCAAATGCCATGATGAAAACGAGACATATATGAGATTATATATTGTGATAATAACGAGACCGTCGGAGGTGTGAGCCGACGATGCCTTGGGAGTTTTGAGATGCCCGGAGGTTTGTGCCGGATGCCCGGAGATTTGTGCCGGAGGTCCTCGGGAGTTTTGGGTTGCCCGGAGGTTTGTGCCGGAGGCCCTCACAATGCCAAGTTGGGTGCGAGCGATATATGAGGGATGCAAACATTGGTCCCTGGAAAGAAAAACTTATGAGATCCTTGTGAAAGATAAATATTGAAATTGAATCATGTGCATGGGTATATGCATATGGCATGATGCATGATCTACTTATGAGAGTAAATTGATGCTTGATATTGAGGATGCGATCATGAAGGCTTGAATGGATCTCATGGGGATTTATGCATGATACCATGGGTGATATGAATCATGGTGATATATGCACGATGGCATGGTTAGATATGCACGACTGCATGGTGATATATGCACGATTGCATGGTGATGTATGCTTGATAGCATGGATGATATGTGCTTTACTCATGATATCTTGATTGTCTTGCTTGATGCATTCTCTAGTTTGATGGATCTTTACTGTTGAGTTGTTTTTACTCACCCCTTTGGAGACCAACATTTCAGATTGAGCTATACCTCTAGTACCTGTCATGCGTGGTACATTTTATGGATTACCTTATGATGTTGAGGTCGAGTGCACGGAGCACCCCTGCTTCGGTGTTGATGGTTTGGTATTTATTTGCCTCTGTGTTTTGGTCATGTACGACGTGGGCTTGCTTGATGGCCCTGTAGTACAAGACTTTTTGTCTATCCATGTTCGTCAAGATGGGAGGATGATGGGGATGCTGCCGCCGCCATCGGCTGATGCACTAGGATGGGTGTGATAGGAGCGTGTGATTGGTGGAGGTTGCCACTTTTTGGGATGGCCGACACTAGCTGATGGATAGATGTACATGTTTGATGTATAGTCGGGTTCTTTTTGAGTTTAGCCGAGCTTAGTTATAGTCTTGGCCCTTTTGTCATACCAACTTGTGAAATACATCTTGGTATGTAAATAAAAGTATTCGGCCCTAAGATGCATATATATATATATGAAAGTTTGTAGTTGGTGTGTATTGCATTGTATTGTTTGGTTGTGTATGGGTTAGGGAGAGGATAAGTATGCTTCCGTTATATGATCTACGCTGGGACCGATTGAGATGGTCTGAACTGTGAAAGCTAATATGAGCACCTACAGGGGGTGAATAGGTGCAAAAACAAATTTTGCAAAGTAAAATATATAATTTTGCTTTTAAACTAGCTTTGTTTAGTAATAGGTTATGAAAAGGAAATTAGACTCTAATAATTAAATAGTGTTACGATCAAAGTAAAAGAGCTTAGGGAAGATAATAAGAACACAAAGTTTATAGTGATTCGGCTTGATTCAAGCCTACGTCCACTCTTTCGTACTAACAACCCACCGGCTGGATTTCACTGAGAATCAAAAGAGTTGTTACAGTATTGCTCTTTCTTGATTCCACAGTGTAGAGACTCTACTACACTTTCTCAAGATCTCACAGAAGTATAAACTCTCTTTTGAGTACAAGTTTTCGATCAACAATTAAATTGACAAAGAATAAGGAGCTTCAGACTTTGGAATTCTTCTACTGTGCACACACTCGAATGATTGGAACGACTTCCTTATATACTCCTTCATGCCTTCATACCCGTTGGCACTTACCAAAGGAGTTCTTCCAATCTATCCGTTGGATAGAATCAATTAAGGAGATTTCGAGTTATTTAAGGAATATGACGATAGCCCACCAATCTTACTCACCCATACAATCAGGATCTAGGTTTCCATAAGTAGAGCCTTCCAAGTATGCTTCGCCAATTAACGGATCTAAATTACCGAATTGAAATTAAAACGAATAACAGATTCCAAGATGCTATCTCCAGCTGAGAGATCTTCTTCAGTCAATAAAATCAAATCCTTAACAAAATACTTAGTTCTGGATAAGTCTTCTTCGACGATCTAGAAATTGTCAATGAGGATAGACTTTGAATCTTGAGTCTGGCGATTCGGCGATCTTCGAACTTTGACTAAAGAGTCTGCAAATCTTCAAACTAGAATGATAGAAATGTTTTGTCATTTTCAAAAGACACAAGAAAGTTTTCTCCAACAATCTCCCCTTTTTTTATGGTGACAAAACTTTCTTGCAGATTTGGATATTTTTGACCTACAAAACAGTACTCAAGCAAACATGTATATCTCACAAAGATAATTGACTTAGTAAAGACAGCATTGAATATGCATCCACATGAAAAAGTTAGTCCTGTAAATAAACAACTATCTTTGACATGAAATACCAATAGTGCTTAAAATAACCAAACGATCGAACAAACCAAACCAAATCCAGTCACAGCCAAACAACCAAACAAAAGTAAAAAGTCATTCAAAACGAGAGTCACGTCTCAAATCTACACCATCTCTCCCCCTTTTCGTCAACATTAAAAAAGGTAGAGATAAAAAGATAATGGAATCATGGTTGCCTAGGAATACAAATGAGCTGGAAATCTGCCATTGACTGGACAATCCCTTCCAGCTTCTTCAAATCCTCCTTCAGTTGAGCCACATCTTCACCCTTGGCATTTGCTTGAACTTGAAGAGCAAGGGCGTTAACTTGAATATGCAAGGAAACTAAAGAGGCTTGACCTGCATTCTGCAAGTTCTGAACTTCGCATCTTAGGGCATAAATTTGCCTTCACATCTCCATAAGAACATCAAGAACTCTGCGAAAGTCTGCTGTATTTTCAGTCTGAGTACTGGCTTCTACATGATAAGTGGGAGTATTTGCAAATGATGGCAAGCTAGCATGATTACTTAGATTTGGCGATGAAACCTCATGACCTTCCCCTTGGAATTGAGAGGCATAAATGTCTTATGGATCTGCAGGTGAGTGACTAACACATTCACTAGTAATAGCAATTGAAGACGTACCTCTTTTTTCTCAGCAACTCCCCCTGTTTCAATGCCCTCAGGAGGTGAGAAGTATGCTTTATACTCTGTTTCTACCTGTTCACCTCTACCTTCTTCTCCTTCTGCAATCCTTTCTTCCTCTGCTTCTTTTCGCATTGATTCTCTCTCTCCACTCCTTTCTTCTTCTTCTTCTTCTTCTTATTCTTCTTCTCTGTCTTGATCCTCTCTCTCTTCTGTCTTTGGAACAGCACTATGTAGATTTCTCAGTGCTAGAGCAGAAATGGTAATATCATCCTCATCCTCTACATCCTCCAGAACAATTGCTCTTCTTTTCTTGGATGGAGCTATCATGGGCTCCTTTCCTTTCCGTTTAGCAACTGAAGAACCTTGTTGTGACTTGACTGGGGTTTTCTCTTTCAATCGCTCCAAAGCCTTGTCCAACTCTTTCAAACGCATTTTGGAAACCATTTTCAATCCCACTACCATTTGATCACATGATCGAACACATAAAATCCTAGGAGGCTGAATATTGAAACGTCTGAAAAGCTTTGTAACAAGCCCTGAGTAAGGAAGTTGCCCTCTGTCTTTTGCCATCGTTCTGTACATGTGAAACATGATTGTGTGAGGTAGAGAGAATTTCTTGCCAGCGTTGATGGCATACATCAACTTTGCTTTTGACTTAAAGACGTCTGTCTTCGAGGTTGACTTGGGTCTGAGGCAATTGATCACAATCTTGTGAAGCAAAATGTTTGAGGCATTCATCCTCAAGTATTAAATTCTTCCTTCAGCCATTCCATCCCGAACAAGCTCTACTGTCGCATGACCAACAGACACACTAATCGATTGGAAAGCCTCTCACTCTGCTCCAATAAGATCTGCCAATGTGTCCATGTCAACAACATAGTCTTGGTCTCGAATACTAAACGAAAATCTATTCGCATCCAAAAAACTGAGATTAAAATAGAAGTATGCAGTAAGTTCTGGATATGCCTCAGTCGTTTCAGAACAAAATTGCTCAAGCTGAAGTTTAGCAAATTTCTCTTACAGCTTCACATTCACAGAATCAAGAAAATTAAAGTCTACACTTCTCGGATTGATCATCCTTCTTTTTAGCAACTTAGAGTAAGGTCGCCTGTGTTCATCCGAGCGAAACAAATCTATCCTTTTGCTTTGAATATTCGCCCCAACACCCATTATAGACTTGAAATGAGTGTACATTTTGTCATCATCATTCCCATCAGGCTGACTAAGACCTCCAACACGTGGATCACTAGGAATATTTGCAAATGCTCGATCTGCTGACCTTGCAAGAGCAATCTCCAATCGTTCCATTGTTCGAAAGTAAATTTCATTTCGATACCGTTTATCTTTCAAAAATTCATCGATATATTTCAAGGGAGTCCCTCCCCTCTTCAAAGCAGAGTAAAGCTTAAAGATAAAAATGGGCTTTTGAGATCCTATGGGTTCTGCACCTTCAATGATTTCTTCTTCCACTCTACGATCACTACGTTAAAGTGGGCTCTGCTCCTGTCTCGGAGATTCTTCTTCCTCGGTGAGGTCAAAATGTGTAGGACCCTCACGCATTTGTTGTGGTCCCCTGTTTGTGATCCTTGAAGATTTTCTTTGGGATGCCATTCTCATAGTCTTTGAGAGATTCCAAACTCGATTTGTGAAAAAAGGTGAGAACTTTACAGATTAAACTAGAGAGTAAAAGTAAGAAAGCGAAGGTCTATACTTTTAGGGTTTATGAGGAAGGCGAACAGTATATAAAGCAATCGAAAAGAGGCATACAAAATGACATAAAAGGAAAAATAGAAAATTCCTTTTCAAACATAACTGCCTTTTGAAAAGCATAGATAATTGTCTTTTAAAAAATAACTCTTTTTTTGAAAAGGAATGATTGCAATAATCACGAAAACTGGGGAAGATGATCGTACCTTTTCGAGATCAATCAATTACAGATTAACAGATAATCGTACATTTTCGAGATTTTATCCGAGAGATAAATATAAAACGAATTTAACTTACAGTCGTCGATGTTCATCTTTTGAGTCTGAGTATCATTAGACTTTCATCCCTGAGTCTGAACTTCTTTAGACTTTAAGATATTAAGTCTGGAACAAATAAGCTCAAATTGACTTTTCTCCAAAGGTTTTGTGAAGATGTCCACTAGTTGATTCTTTAAGTCAATAAACTAAATCGAGACTTCTCCATTATGAACATGATCTCTAATGAAATGATGTCGAATCTCTATATGCTTTGTTCTTGAATGAAGAATTGGATTCTTGGTGAGATTGATTGTGTTGGTGTTGTCACATTTGATATCAGTGCATGAATCTTCAATTCCAAAGTCTCTTAGCTGTTGCTTTATCCACAAAATTTGTGAACAACAACTTTCAAGAGCAACATATTTTTTTGCTTCTGCTGTAGAAAGAGGTATGATACTTTGCTTCCTCGAAAACCAAGATACTATCTTGTTCACAAGCAATTGACAAGTGCCCGAGGTGCTCTTCCTATCAACTTTGCATCTCCTAGGTTTGCGTCTGAATATTCAAGAAGAGTAAAGTCTCATTCTTTAGAATACCAGAGACCTAAATTTGAAGTAGATGCAACGTATTTGATGATACGTTTTGCAGCACTTAAATGAGATTCTTTAGGATCTAATTGAAATCTGGCACAAATACAAACACTAAACAGAATGTCAGGTCTAGAAGCAGTAAGATAAAGAAGTGAACCAATGATACTCCTGTATAGCTTCTGGTCAACTTTCTTTCCTCCTTCATCTTTGTCCAACTTCGAGAAACTTGACATTGGTATGTCAATCTTTTTGCAATTCTCCAAGCCAAACTTTCTCACAAGTTCTTTAGCATATTTTTCTTGGTGAAAGAAAAGTCCTTCCTTCAATTATTTTACTTGAAGTTCGAGAAAGAAAGATAGTTCACCCATCATGTTCATTTCAAACTCATCCTGCATAGTCTTAGAGAATTTCTTGCACAGATTTTCATTAGAAGATCCAAAAAATAATATCATCAACATAAATTTAAACAAGCAAGAAATTTTTGCTTTCTCTTTTGATAAATAGTGTAGTATCTACTTTACCTTTAACAAAGCCATTTTGGATCAAAAACTTACTTAGTCTGTCATACCAAGCTTGAGGTGCTTACTTTAGACAATATAGGGCATTTTTTAGTCTGAATACAGAGTCCGGTTTCCTTGGGTCTTTAAAACCGAGAGGTTGTTCCACATAGACTTCCTTTTGGATGAATCCATTTAGGAAAGCACTTTTGACGTCCATTTGGAATAACTTGAAATTCTTATAACAAACAAAAACAAGTAATAATTTAATTGCTTCTAGTCTATCCCTTGGCTATCCCTTCTTCTTGCGTATATCCTTTGGCCACGAGTCTTGCTTTGTTCCTTATGACTTTCCTTTTCTCGTTCATCTTGTTCCTGAAAACTCATTTAGCTCTAATGATAGATTTACCTTTCGGTTTAGGAGTCAATTCCTATACAACATTGATATTGAATTGCCTGAGTTCTTCTTGCATAGCTTCAATCCAGCTTTCATCAGATAAAGCTTCTTCTATACTCTTGGGTTCTATTTCATAAATAAGAGCCACATCACTAGACTCTTCACGCCTTTTGGATCTTGTACGAATTCTCTCATTAATGTCACCAATAATGAGTTCTTTAGGATGACTAGACTTATGTCTCCGGTTGCTAGTTGATTTGTCGATTGATGGTCTTTTTCTTCATTTGATTCTTCAACGATCATTTGTTGTCGGTCTTGAAGTCTCGAGCGCTTCTTGAGATTTAGACTTTGTAGAGTCTGGAGCAGGTTCAAGTTCTTTAGGTTGAGTCTGAATCAATTGATTTTGCATAAAGTCTTGAAAATTTGACATTCATCGATTCCTCCACAGATTGAGTCCTTTTGTTGTATACTCTGTAAGTTTTGCTAGTGGTTGAATATCCAAGGAAGATACCTTAATTTGATTTTTCTTTAAACTTACCAATTCAATCATTTGCATTTTTCAATATAAAAAATTTGCAACCAAACACATGAAAATAGGAAACTATTGGCTTCTTTTCTTTGAACAACTCATAGGGAGTTTTCTCAAGAATAGGCCTTAAAAAGACTCTATTAATAATATAGTATGCTGTAGAAATTGCTTCAACCCAAAAACGAGAAGAAATGTTACTTTCAATTAAAAGAGTTCTAGCCATTTCTTGCAACGATCTATTCTTCCTTTCCACAATTCCATTTTGTTCTTGAGTATAAGGTGAGGAAAATACATGCTAAAAGCCAAATTCATCACAGAATTTAGCAAAGTCTTGATTTTCAAATTCACCTCCATGGTCTATTCTTATACTTGAAATAACATACCCTTTCTCATTTTGAACTTTCTTAGCAAATTTTATGAAATAAGAAAATGTTTCAGACTTACTTGCCATGACACATATCCAAGTGAATCGTGAATAATCATCCATAATTACTAGGCAATATTTCTTACCTCCAATGCTCTGAGTTATGGTCGGTCTAAAGAGATCCATATGCAAGAGCTGTAGTACACGATTAGTAGACACTTGATTTATTGGTTTGAATGAATTTCTTACCTGTTTTCCCAATACGTATGGTGTACATAGGTCAAACTTTTGGTATGTTAGATTGGGTAGTCCACGAACAAGCTTTTTTGCTGAGATTTTGGCTATTTGCTTCATGTTGATGTGCCCAAGTTTTTTGTGCCATAGATTTGCTTCCTCTTGAATTGAGATTAGACATTGCGATTTTTCTGGTTTAATATCCAAGAGATAGATATTCCCATGTCTTCACCCTGTGAAAGTCTGAGAGGAGTCTTTACTGGTTCCTGAGTATATTCCTTCTTGAAAGTTAATTTTGAAACCGATGTCGCATAGTTGACTAACACTCAGCAAGTTGTAGTTGAGTCCTTCTACTAAGGAAATGTTACTAATTGTGAGACTTCCAATCTTTACAGTTTCGTATCTCACAATTCTTCCTTTGCTATTTCCTCCAAAAGAAACTTTTCCACCATTAACTTGCACAAGTTTTATGAAGCAATTTGAGTCACCTCTCATATGTCTCGAGCATCCACTATCCAAGTACCATTTAACCTTTTTCTTGATAGTGACCTACATTTAAAAAAGAAACTTAAGTTTTCTTTGGTACCCATATTTTCTTGGGTCCAGTGGAGTTAGTGTGATATACAGTCTTTGCCCAAACTTTCCTCACAAGTTTCCAAACCATATGACATTCTTTCTCAAAGCGTTCTGAGCTATTACACTTAGAACATTTCAGAGCACTGCGGCCTACAGGTTTTACAAAAAAATTTTGGAAATGATTTTTATAAGAATCTTTTGTAGGTCTTCGTTTAATTCTTTCCTTTACCTTAGAAAAGTCAATTAGAGGAGTGGTTTCAAAGTGGTCATTCCCAAACCTGATTTGTTGAAGTAAAGTATTTGCGCTGAAAGAATCTTTTCTAATTTCTCGAGATCCTATAGAAAATCTTTTAGAAATACTTGAGATATCGGTTTTCAAAAATGCATTTTCTTTTGAAAAATTGTTTGCATTTTCTTTCAAAGTAATAACATTTTTATCTAAAGTTTCAACATTTTCTTTCCAAACAATCTCCTGTTGCTTTAGTGTATAATTTTCCCTTTTAAGTTCGAAAATCCTCTTAAGAGAGGTTTTGAGACTAAGACACAATTCATCAATATATTTGGAGACTTTAGCAGGAATTTTTAAATTACTTACCTCTATTTCACTATCTGAGTCTGAGTCTGTCTCAAAGTTTGAATCTGATTCTGATTGTGCCATGAGACAAATATTGACATAATCATCATCACTTTCTTCACACTCAATATCACTCCGAGTTTCTGCTTTAAGTTTTTTTCGATATTTCTCAGCTTTTTCTTTCTTTCTCTTCAGCAGAGGATAGTTGGGTCTGATGTGTCCATTTTTCTCGTATTCAAAGCAGATTACATCCTTGTTGGATTCATCATCCTCAGCTGATTTATTTTGTAGCTTTTGAGAACTTTGTTTCTTCGAATTGAATCTTCTTTCTTTTCTATTTAGCTTTTTGAATCTTCTTATCATGAGAGCAAGCTCTTCATCGTCCATATCGTCTTTAGAATCTGTGACATCAGAATTATCATTAGATTTCAACGCAATGGATTTCTTACCTTTGGGATCTTCATTTTCGTTGATTTGTTCCATTTCATAAGATTGAAGGGTGCCAACCAATTCGTCAATAGATAGTGGCATGATCCTTTGTGTCTCCTTTATTGAAATCTTTACGTGATTCCAATCCTTGGAAAGTCCACTCAGTAACTTGTTAACCTTCATGGGTTCAGAGATTGGTTGACCTTGATATTCAAGACCATTCACGATTTCTGTAAAATGACTAAACATGTCAGTAATAGATTCTCCTGGTTTCATCTTGAATGCTTCATAATGACCAAGCAGAATATTGATTCTGGTTTCTTTCACTCGATCGGTTCCTTCATAGGTGATGTGCAATCTATCCCAGACTTCTTTAGCTGTTTCATAAGAAGATATTCTGTTATATTCAGTATGAGATAATATACAATATAAGGAATAAATTGCCTTTGCATCAAGAGCTTGTCTCTTAGTTATCTCTTCTTGAGTCATTTCATTGACTCAACAGCTTTTTTTCCTCTTTCTGAGATTGTTGCAGTTTTAGGAATGATTCCTTTGTCTACCACGTCCCATTCCAGATGATCTTTTGATCTTAGGAATGCCTTCATCTTGTTTTTCCATATACTGTAATCCTTTCCATCAAAATCTGGCGGTTTGGTGTTGCTTTGCCCTTCATCCAAACCTGGAGCCAACATACTAGCCATGGATCTTTAAGTCTGAAGTAAAAAAACTTCAACTTAAATGAGTACACATTATGAAAGCTAGTACGAGCACCTAGGGGGTGAATAGGTGCGAAAACAAATTTTGTAGAGTAAAATATATAATTTTGCTTTTAAACCAGCTCTGTTTAGTAATAGGTTATGAAAAGGAAATTAGTCTGTAATAATTCAATAGAGTTACGATCAAAGTAAAAGAGCTTAGGGACAAGAATAAGAACACAAAGTTTATAGTGGTTCGGCTTGATCTAAGCCTATGTCCACTCTTCCACACTGACAGCCCACCGGCTGGATTTCACTAAGAATCAAAAGAGTTGTTACAATATTGCTCTTCCTTGATTACACAGTGTAGAGACTCTGCTACACTTCCTCAAGCTCTCACAGAAGTATAAACTCTCTTTTGAGTACAAGTTTTTGGTCAACAATTGAATTGACAAAGAACATGGAGCTTCAGACTTTGGAATTCTTTTATCGCACACACACTCGAATAATTGGAACGACTTCCTTATATACTCCTCCATGCCTTCATACCCGTTGGCACTTACCAAATGAGTTACTCCAGTCTACCTATTGGACTGAATCGATTAGGGAGATTTCGAGATATTTAAGAAATATGACAATAGCCCACCAATCCTGCTCGCACATACAATCAAGATTTAGGTTTCCATAAGTAGAACCTTTTAAGTATGCTTCGCCAATCAATGAATCTAAATTACCCGAATTGAAATCAAAACTAATAACAGATTCCAAGATGCTATTTCCAGCCAAGAGATCTTCTTCAGTCGATAAAATCAAATACTTAACAAAATACTCAGTTCTAGATAAGTCTTCTTCGACGGTCTAGAAACTGTGAATGAGGATAGACTTTGAATCTTGAGTCTGGCGGTTCGGCGATCTTCAAACTTTGACTAAAGAGTCTGCAAGTCTTTAGACTAGATTGATGGAAACGTTTTGTCATCTTCAAAACACACAAGGAAGTTTTCTCCAACACAAACCCCTAGGATTTATGGACCCCCAGCAATTGAAATGGTATCAGAGTGGAATGTTAATAGGAAAAGTGAAAAGGTAAGTAAGTAAGCAAACTGTGGCGACTCAAGCAAATTGGGGGCCGCGTCGAGGGGTGCCACATTTGTCACATCCCGATCCTTGAGCACGTGCGCATCCCTCAGTTGTCAAATAAATTACAACGTCCCAGGATGCGTCTATGGCATCCTAGAATTTCATGACAACCTCTAGATATGCTATAAACCATGGATAGGTGATGGAAGCACCATCGGATTATGTTATGGTCATTGGTTTAAAAAAATAGATTAAGGCCGAGCATTTCAATGGACCATTATTTGATAGGAAAATTTTATTCTTGGTCTTGCACTTTATAGATTGGATTTTATTGATTTAAGTTGCAAGTTTTATGGCCCTATAAATTGCAATTAGGTATTTATATAAGTGGGGATTTAGAGTAGATTATTAAAAGAGGTAGTGGGCCGAAATTTTTAGGCTAAAAACTAGCCCACAACCCCACCGTTTGACTAGCCCAAGAAGCCCAATGGGCTGTCGACCAAGGGAAGAGGGACCAAATGGAGGAGTCGGCCCAAGGGAGGCCCATCATCTTGCATGGCAAAATTAACAAGTGGCTAAAGGGATTAACCAAGTGTCATCTTGCATGCAAAGTAATGATTACTAACTAATCATTGAAGGGATGAAAAGAGAGGAGAGGCGGATTGATGAGGGGGTTATCGACCGAGAGAGAGAGAGAGAGAGAGAGAGAGAGAGAGAGAGAGAGAGAGAGTTGTCGCATGAGAGAGAGGGACACTGAGTGAGCGTGCGAGAGAAGAAGAGAAGAAGAAAACCTATTGCTACCGTGCGTCCGCCTAGTCCCACCATCGAGCTCGCCTTGCCCCGCTGTGTGCTTGTTGTGATTTTTGCTTGGATTAGAGGCAAGTAGAGTCCATTGATCTACCCTTTGCTTGTTGTGGTTGTGATGTTGAATGCTGGAAACTCGATTAAATGGTGGTAATGTTCCAAGTGAGTTGTTGCATGTAGAAACAGTCCGACCTTTGGTGATTTCGTGAGTTGCATGTAATTTTCTAGTTGGAATCTCATTTCAAATTCTTGATGAAATTTGTAGAGGATTTCTTGAAATTAACATACTAAAAATTGAGATGAAACGGACAAGTATTGGTTGGTGAAATAACTTTCATTTGAAGAAACTAGATCTGGAAACTGTTATGTTGGTCTATCGTGATTTTGTGAATTTTGTGAAATTATCCAGTCCGCATTTGATCTCATGATCTTGATAAGAGTTGTAGAAGACATCTTGAGGAGCAACATACTGAAATTTGAGAAAAAACGGACCAATATTGATAGGGGAAATGATTTTCTTTGAAAGAGATTAAATCTGGAGATTTAGCCGAGGGTTAGGGTGAGTTGTAATAGTCATAAATTTTAATCCAGAAGGAATTAGACTTCTATTTCTTCATGGGACTTTTACCTTTAGATCTCATCTATAACATATTAAAATCTCATAATTTTCAGAGTTCATTTATGGGCTTAATCGAAATTATTTCTGAAACTGTGCAAAAGTGGCATTGGAATTTCTTTTGCTGTAATGTATGGATCTATATGATTGATGTGAAACTTTCTTGAGATGGTGTTCTTCACAAAATATCTTCCTGTGGATCTTTTTTACATCATGTTAAATTTTCAGAATTTATTGATATTTTTTACTAATTTTCTCAGAATTTTTACTAAAGAGGTGCATTCTGTTTTACCCAAAAATTGGTTTATTTTCAAAAACCAATGAACTGCTTTATGAAATGTGATATTGTGGGTGTTATATGCACTGCATATATGGTGACACTTGGCATATTACATGACATCAAAAAGCTGGTTTAGACCTTTGATATTGTTGCATCAAATGCCATGTTGAAAATGAGACATATATGTGATTATAAATTGTGATAATAATGATACCGTGGGTTGTGTGAGCCGACGATGCCCCGGGAGTGTCGGGATGCCCGAAGTGTGTGTGCCGGATGGCCGGAGGTTTTTGCCGGAGGGTCCTCGGGAGTTTTGAGATGCCCGGTGGTATATGGTACATAATTCCAGGGGGTGCCTGGTGGTATGTCGGTACGTAATCCCGGAAGCCTTGGAAGTTTGTGCCAGGGGGATTCCTCGTGATGCTAGGTGGGATGCGAGATACCCGGAGGTGTGTGCCGGAGGTTCCTCGCAATGCCAGGTTGGGTGCGAGCGATAAATTGAGGGATGCAAACATTGGTCCCTGGATGAAAAATGATGAGATCCCTTTGAAAGATAAAACTGGAAATTGAATCATGCGCATGGGTGTGTGCATATCGCATGATACATGATCTGTTTATGAAAGTAAATTAATGTTATTTGACATTGAGAATGCGATCATGAAGGCTTGAATGGATCTCATGGGGATGTATACATGAGTGTATGGATGATATGAATCATGCGTATGTATGTGCATATGGCATGTGATGAACCTCATGGAAATAAAAGCATGACTGCATTGTGGTATATGCACAATGGCATGGTGAGATATGCATGACTGCATGGCGATATATGCACGGCCTTATGGTGATGTATGCTTGATAGCATGGATGATATGTGCTTTACTCGTGATATCTTGATTGTCTTGCTTGTTGCATTGTGCAGTTTGATGGATCTTTATTGCTGAGTGGTTGTACTCACCCCTTTGGGGACTAACATTTCAAATTGAGAGATGCCTCTAGCACCTGTCACGCGTGATACATTTTATGGATTACCGTCTGATGTTGAGGTCGAGTGCTGGGAGCACCCCTGCGTTGGTGTTCATGGTCTGGTGTTTATTCGCTTTCGTGTTTTGGTTATGTATGATGTGGGCCTACTTGATGGTCCCATAGTCCAGGAGTTCCTATCTGTCCATGTTCGTCGAGATGGGAGGATCATGGGGATGCTGCTGCCGCCACTGGCCGATGCACCGAGATGGGTGTGATAAGAGCACGTGACTGGTGGAGGTTGACACATTTTGGGATGGCCGACACTAGCTAATTGATAGATGTACATGTCTGATGTATAGTAGGGTTCTTTTTGGGTTTAGCTGAGTTTACTTAAAGTCTTGGCCTGTTGTACCGACTTGTGAAATCCATCTTAGTTGTGTAAATAAAAGTGATTTGGCCCTAAAATATATATATGAAAGGTTGTACTTGGTGTGTATTGCATCGTATTATTTAGTTTGTGTACGGGTTAGGGAGATGTTGAGTATGCTTCTGTTAATTTGAACTGCGCTGGGACCGATTGAGATGATACGAACCCCCAGGATTGATGGACCCACTACAATTCAAATGGTATCAGAGTGGCATGTTATTAGGACAAGTGATAGGTGAGTAAGCTGTGGTGACCCTAGCGGATCGGGGATCGTGTCGAGGGGTGCCACAGCGTCGCTGACCCATTCATTTTAATACACATGCGAAAGCGAATAAATAAATTCCTAGACAACACAAAGATGGAATAGAAAAGCAGGGCCACAATTTTGAAAGCCACAACACACTTTCATACGCAGCAAACTAGGTTATATACAATACTAGTATATATTTACAAGTTTACAAAAAGTAAAGGAGCTACACGTCCTCTAAGCATTCGAACCCTCAACCAAAGACTTCGAGGTCTCTGGCTTCGGGGAGCTCAGATCTACCATTGTACCACCAGGAGGGTCAACCATACCCCTTGCCAAAAGTGATCTCTAGCATCGACATAGAGATCTCAGATTCCGGTAGGGGACCTTCTCTGGGCCCATCTCGCCCGCGACGATACCACGATCTGTATTGATGGGGTACTATCCAGTAGGGGTGTTAACGATTCAGTTCGGTTTGGTTTATCTGAAAAACTGAACACTAAACTGAATACAAATTGAACCGAAATTTTAGTTCGGTTTGGTTCAGTTCAATTCCATTTTTCGATTTTTAGCTTTCGGTTTTTCGGTCCTTCCTTAAGCAATCCTTATGCGACACTCGATGACGCCTGTTCCCCTGCTTTGCAGTCACAATGGGATCATTTTCCCTTTGGTGACCATCTCCGAAGGCTACCCACCCCTTGATCTGGGTTCGACGCCCCAGATCTGGGCTTGCGAGTCATTGCCTAAGCCCCTTGATACAGAGAGACGGAGAGGGCTTGAGGTGACGCGGTTGGGGCTGCATGGTGACGTAGCAATCGGGCGGTGGCATGGCCATTAAGGGGCTTTGAGAGGATGAAAAGGCTGCTCTATCTCGCTTGCACATTGTGCTCTGTTTCATGGGCTTTGAAGCAATCGAGTTGTGTTTGAGTTCCAAAATCACAGCTCTTCTTTAGTATTATCTGGAGATCCCGGAAACGACCCTCGTGTTCCAAGCGAAGACCGCGCCACCAAACCCAGGAACCCTAATCGCCTCGGTGGAGTCCACGATAAGAAAATATAGCAAGCGGAACACTAAAAAGTTGGAAACTCAACACAATTCGAGTTGATTTTACCTAATAATTGGTGCCTGCCGAAAACCCAGTCCCTCAAGAAAACTATCGATGGGGTCCTTTGAAGTCGGTGGTGGTCCAGAAGGAGTGATTGCAAGTGCTCTTCTCAGTTGCTGTCGGCCATCACAGAAGGAAGAGGGATGGAGGAGGGACTTGCAGAAGAAAGGGACTTTGTCCCTCAATTGGTCGCCATCGTCGTCGCCGTCGCAGTCGCCGTTGCCATCGCCATCGCTGTCACAATCGCTGTCCCTGCCGCCATTGCCATTGCACCTCCAAGCCAACCAAGACAGACACGAGAGGAGAGGACTTCGGGAGAGAATAAAACTGAAGATTTGATTTTATCGGTTTCTGTGGTTCGGTTCGGTTCGGTTAACCGATAAAAACCGAACCATTAAAAAAGTATCGGTTTTTAATGAGAACCGAACCAAAAACCGAACCGAACTGAAAAAATTGAATATTTCGGTTTGGTTCAGTTCAGTTTTTGGTTCAATTCCTGACACCCTTACCATCCAGGATAGATCCGCATCAACCTAGATAATGGATCTCTCGAGTTCGTAGATCCAAGCTCCTTGGCCCCCAGGAAGAGGAATCAGAGAGACCTATTCGGTGACCTTCTTCGGTTGGCCAAAATGTTCGGGAGGAACCTCCATATAAGGACTTGAAAATATTAGCCCATGACGGGGTGAGACAACATCACAGCAAGTCCACCCCCTAAACTCCGACTAGGAAAGAAATATGTTTAAGGACTATTTATGCACACACAAGATAGAGGACTTACCTTAGCCTCAATTCTTTCCTGCAAGTCAATACAATTTATATTCTCAATCAATCAATCAATCAATCCCATTCAATTCAGTCAATCCAACCAACGATCAATCGAAACCAACAGTACTATCTATTCGTTTGATATGATCACAGCTCACACAAGCTGAAATAAATAGTCAATGCTCCCACAAGCTGCAATATATGGTTATAGCTCTCACAAGCTGATAATATAGATAGTGCTTTCATAAGCTGATATAAGGATCTTAGCTTACACAAGCTGATAATCTATACTACTTACATAAGCTGACGTATCGAAGCACAGAGGCTAATATAATATAGTGCTCTCAGAAGTTGACGTGCAAAGGGTCCCAAAAGTGAGTAAAATGTATATTGCTCTCACAAGCTGACGTACCAAGCACATAGGTTAATATAATATAGTACTCTCATAAGCTGACGTGCACATAATCTCTCATAATCTGATAAATCACCAAGTTAAAAGTACCCGATAAAAATAGTCGTGGGTGGGTACACGGCAGGCCTAAGCTAAAAACACAATATCTTTCTTTCAGAAAATCCCACTATTTAATAAAGTTCTTAAACACATTTTTGGCGTTGTAAACCAATGGATGATATTTTTTAATTAAATACCGAAATTACTCAATTTTGGAATAAATACCAAAAATTATAATTCTCACTCAATTTGCACAAATCAACACTCAATTAATAAATCAATTATACCATTACAATCAACACGAAATTTCGGTCACCGGCTATCCCTGTATAATTTCCAGAAAATAATAAATAATAAATTAATTAAATAAATACATTTAAATGCCATAAATAGAAACTTAGGCCGGAAAGCCTAATTAAATATTGAAACGGGCCCTGAAAATTTCTAAACCTATCTAGATAAATAATACAACCTATCTAGTTGTTAATTAAGCTGATCTAATCGCCTAACATGCAATAATGAGTAATTCAATCACTAATCCATTCTAACTAACACCTAAACCATACTTAGCCTAAACTAATAAACCCTTAAGCATAGTTAACTTCCTAAGGAGAGCTTAGTGAGTAAACTCACTAGTTTTGATATCCGATGGGTCCATGACGACGGCAAGGTGGAGACGGGTGACAAACTTCGAAGCGGCGACACACTACGAGGCTCGGAAGCGGTCTTAAATGGGCCTCAAAGCCCACAGAGGCTTGCTGGCTTGCGGCTCTGTTGATGGGCCGAAGTAGTGAGCTAGGCAATGGGCTGAGCTGGAAATGGCGAAGCTGGCTGGTAGACGGCTGCAGCGGCAAGCAGGGGCGACGATGGCTGCTTCGGTGACATGGGCGGCGGTCAAGGGTGCTTCGGCGGGCTGGACGATGACTCGACATGGCCTAAGGGATTGTGAGAAATGGTGAGATGGCACCGCAAGAGCATGAGGCAAGCGGGACACCGAACTGGACTCGCAGGCAGCGCGGTGAGGTGCGACGGCAACAAGCTGGTGTGCGACGGCAGGGGAGGGGCGGCTTGATTTTCTTTGCAAATTTTGGGAGCTTTCAAGCTTGAAAATGGAGAAAGTAGGCTAAGCCGAAGAAGAAGAAGCCAACTGCCCTTGTGGAGGGTCCCTCCAAGCCTTCATTCTATCTCTTTGTCCCTTGAAGAGGTCCCACCAGGATTGGCTATCTTCGTTAGCCATTTGTAGACCAACAAGCTTCCTTTAGAAGCCAAGGAAGTGGTCTAAAGGTTGAGGACCAACGGGTACTACGAATTTGTAACATTTTCTCCTCAAATTGGACCAAATCCTCTCCAATTAGGTTCAATTCGGCCCCCATAACTTCAACGAAGGTGTCCTCGATCAAATTTACATTTTTCCTTGCCAATAGAACCAACCTGCATCCCAAAAAGGGAATAAAAAATGGTCCCCTGAATTTCTCGGTCAAAAACGCCATTACTTTGAATTTTCGCCAAAATTCTCGATTTGCAGAAAATCCTTCGGATGATGAGTCAACGATCCTAAAATAAATTATGACATGATAGAACTTTTAATTTCTGAAATTGGATTCGAATTCGCGGTTAGTTTGAATTTGGCGCGATTTTTAGTGTGACCTAGCCTATTAGGTAGCTTTTAGGAATTTTTGGTGCAATTGACCCGTGGTCAATTTATTTTGAGCCATAATGTATATCTTCAACACATTGGAGACTCTCGGTGGTCGTGAAAATCTCAAGGTTTCAAATATGGACACGGTCTATCAAAACGACAGAAAAATTGGTCTAATGCCAATCGACGAGAATTTTGCAACACACCTTGATGACATATCTTAGTTGAATCGACCTATCTCTGATTTATAATTAGTTTTTAACTGTGCCATAATGACCCTTGCAGACTAGCATGGTCGAGCAATCGATTCCTGATCAAACTGTCAAGTCTATTGCGTTAAAATCCCTTAATGGCTTCCCCAGATGGACTAGTTATCTCATGAGTGATCAGCTCAGAGAATAGCACTATAAGCGTGTCAATGAAAAGCCCAACTTATTCAAATGAAACTAGAACCTAAAATTCAGGATGTCACAACTATTCCCTTCTTATAAAAATTCCGTCCTGAAAATTTAAACCATTATAATTCTTTAAACAAAAAGGTGTGGGTATAGTAATCTCATCGAATTGGGGGTACAGTCATCTCATCAAATCTTTGCTTTCCAAGGTGCTCTTTGTGTGCCGTGGTGTTGCCAGACCACTTTAGCCAACGGAATCGTCTCGGTGAGTAGAACCTGTTCCTTGTAGTCTACAATGTGAACCGGTCTTTCCACGTGCGACACTTTGTCATCGACGTCCAATTCCTCAATGTTTAGCACGTGGGTCGAGTCAGGTTCATACTTCCTCAACATCAACATGTGAAAGACATCATGCACTTGCGCCAACCTCGGCGGCAATGCAAGATGATACACTAGAGTCCCTATCATTTCTAGAATCTCAAAGGGACCTATGTACATCGGACTTAGTTTTCCTTTCTTGCTGAAGCATGAAGTACCCCTCATTAGTGACACGTTCAGAAAGACGTGATCACCAACTTGGAATTCCAATGGTCTCCGGCGCTTATCTACGTAACTTTTTTTGCGGCTCTGAACGGTCTTTAATCTATTCTTAATGACTGCAACTGCATCCACTGACTACTGAACCAACTCTAGGCCTATGATCTTTCGTTCTCCAACCTCATCCTAATAGACTGGCATTCTACATGCTCTGCCATACAATGCTTCGAAAGGAGCCATCTGAATGCTCTGCTGGTAGTTGTTGTTGTAGGCAAAGTCGACAAGATGAAGCTGTTCCTCCTAGCTTTCCTTGAAATCCAACACGCAAGCTCGCAACATGTATTTGAGGGTTTGAATCGTCCTTTTAGACTGGCCATCCATCTAAGGATGATAGGCCATACTGTACTGCAGCTTCATCCCTAAAGCAGTTTGCAAACTTTTCCAAAATGTAGCTGTGAATCTCGAGTCTCGGTCTGATATACTTGTCACTGGCACTCCATGTAGATGAATGATCTGACGCATGTACAACTCTACGTGTCTATCCAAATCAAGATCCTTTCGTACAGCAATGAAGTGAGTCGACTTTGTTAGTCCGTCGACCACTACCCAAATAGAATCACTACCTCTCTGACTCCTTGGTAAGCCTGTCACAAAATCCATCGTGATGTGCTCCCATTTCCATTCGGGAATCTCGAGAGGTTTCAGAAGTCCTTCTTGCTTATAATGTTGTGCCTTCACTTGCTACACGTCAGACACGTGGCGACATGCTTGGCGATGTTCGCCTTCACACCAGACCATCAATAATGTTGACATAGATTTTGGTACATCTTTGTACTGCTAGGATGAATGTTGTAACTGTTACGATGAGCTTCTAATAAGATCTTCTCTTTAAGCTCCGCATCGTCAGGTACACACAATCGTCCTCGAAATTTCAATGTTCCATCCTTAGAAATTTGAAAACAACCTTTCTCTTATTGGTATCCTCTTGCAAAATCTTCTGAACATTCGGGTCTGTCAACTGAAGCATTTTGATTCTGAACTACACTTCTGGCTCAATTATGAGGGTGGCCATAAGATTCGAAAGGTGGCCTACCTCAAATTTGAAAACCGAATCTCGAGCTCTTTCGAGTAAAACCCATTCCTTAACCATCATCTGTGCAATTAAAGCCTTCCGACTCAAGACATCTGCGGCCTTATTCGCCTCCCCAGGGTGATATAGAATATCACAATCATAGTCCTTCAGAAGTTCCATTTAGCGACGATGTCTCATATTCAACTCCTTCTAAGAGAATAGATACTTGAGACTTTGATGGTTAGTGACGATTTGGAATCTTTCTCCACACGAATAATGTCTCCAAATCTTCAGAGCAAAAATGATTACTGCGAGTTCTAAGTCATGTGTCGGGTAATTTAACTCATGAGGCCTCAACTGACCGGACGCATATGCAACAACCTTGCCATGTTGCATCAACATGGAACCCAGTCCTCTGAACAATGCATCACTATAGATCTCATATCCTCCAGGACCAGATGGAATGGTTAGCACAGGTGCAGTAGTTAGTTTCTGCTTAAGCTCTTGGAAACTACACTCGCATTCACAAACTTCTCTTCCTTCTTCAGTAGTTGAGTCAACGGCGATGCCAAAGCTGAAAATCCTTCCACGAACCTTATGTAGTAACCTACCAAACCTAGAAAACTTCTGATCTCTATCATTGTAGTCGGTCTTGGCCAGTTGATCACTACTTCAATCTTGGATGGGTCCATAGAGATTCCTTCGCCTGAAATCACGTGACCTAGGAACGCAACGCGAGTCAACCAAAACTCGTATTTGCTAAACTTAGCGTACAGTCCATGAATCCTCAGGATCTGAAGTACCATTCTCAAATGCCTCTCGTGCTCCTCAGCACTTCTCGAATACAACGGAATATCATCGATGAACACGATTACAAACTGATCCAGGTACTCTTTAAACACTCGGTTCATCAGATCCATAAAAGCAGCTGAAGTGTTTGTCAAACCAAATGGCACTACAATGAACTCATAATGGCCATACCGAGTACGAAGCGCTGACTTCGGTATGTCCTCCTTTCTGATCCTTAGCTGATGATACCCTGTCCTCAAGTCGATCTTTGAAAATATCGACGCTCCTTGTAACTGGTCAAACAAGTCGTTGATCCTCGGGAGTGGATACTTGTTCTTGATCGTCACCTGATTGAGTTGACGATAATCAATGCATAGGTGCAACTAACCATCTTTCTTCTTCATAAACAGAATTGGTGCTCCCCAAGGTGATGCACTGGGACGTATGAATCCCTTATCCAACAACTCATGCATCTACACCTTTAGTTCTTTCAACTCAAACAACGAAATTCGGTAAGGAGCCCTAGAGATTGGCTTTGTCTCGAGTGCTAACATGATCACAAACTCTCTCGCTCTCTCTCTCTCTCTCTCTCTCTCTCTCTCTCTCTCTCTAGTGGTAGACCTAGCAATTCCTTCAGATTCATGTCTGGAAATTCTTGTACCACTGCGATATCTTCAATCTTCAGCTCCTCAACTGTCGTATCCACGACAATTGCTAGGTAACCTTGACAACCCCCGTCTAACAAACGGGTTGCCATAAGCGACGAGATCAAGGTAATCGAGGGTCCTCCTCGATTCCCAACAAACTCGAAACTTTCACCCACTAATGGGTTGAACTAAATCGCTTTACGATAGCAGTCCATTTTAACTCGTTGCTTGGTGAGCTAGTCCATGCCAATTATCACATCGAAATCATACATGGCTAGGACTAATAAGTTTATCTTCCCCTCTCGTTAACCAATCACTAACTTACAACCAGGACAACCCAATGCATCTAACACCTTATCCTTTAATGGTGTAGATGTGGCACCCCTCAAACAGCCCCCGATCTGTCAAGGTCGCCATAGTTCGCTTACCTTTCTCTTGCGTGACCTAAAGGTCCATCAATCCTGGGGGTTTATATCTTTTAGGTCGGTCCCTACGCAATTTATATGGCGGAAGTGTATCCAACAACTCCCTTCCCTATGTTTAGAAAACAATGCACACCAATTTAACATTTTATGAAAGTTAAAGCCGTACACTTTTATTTACATAACTTGATGGACATCATTCGTCGGTACATCAAAATGCCATGGTTTTCTATACTCGGCTATATTTCAAAAGATGACCGACATCTCTTCCAACAGTCATATACTTAAAGTCCATCTATCAATGTCGGCGTCCAAAAGTTCCCTCCTTTGCTGTCCTCCTCCTCGCGACCATATCCAACCACTCGGTCCATCTGCTAGTGGCGGTGGCGGCAGAGGTATCTTGTCTAGTCTGAAATGTTAGTCCCCAAACGGGGTGAGTACAACCACTCAGTAGCAAGAGATTCAACAAGCGATATCGAGCATAACAATCAGCATCTAATTTCATACAAGATAGACAAGGCAAGGAGACAAGAGATAAATGGATATCAATATCATGGAATTTTTCAATACTAAAGCAATTGCGAATTCTATAAGAATCATATGCCACATAATCAGATCACAATCATGAAACCCTTCAATGTGATGACAACATATTCAGACCCCACACATTTATAGTCAAATCATTCATTTTATTTTTCAAAAGGTTTTATCCCCGGAAGACCAATGTTTGCGTCCCTCTGGCATTCGCATCCTTCTAGGCATCGCGAAAGCCTCCAGCATTCAGCCATTTAAGGCCACCGGGCATCTGGAGCGAATCACGTCTCCAGGCATCTCGTACCCCACCTGGCATCACGAGGAACCTCGAGGGCCTCCCATGAAAATGGTTACCCTGGCCATCCGGATTTACATACCGACTAGCATACTACCGGGCATCCCGAAACTCCCGGGGAATAACCTCCGGCATTCAGCCATTTAAGGCCACCGGGCATCCACAAGGCATCGACTCACTCAATCCTTTGGGCATCCCGACTCCCGGGGCATCATTAATCCGAGGGTTCAATGGGTAACAAATTGCATTTTAATTTCACAAATGCATCATCATATGTCAAACAAGATATCTCATGAACTTTTTATCAATCACAATATCCCACCATCAGCATCATCAAGTCACAAACCTCCCACCATCAGCATCACTAAGTCACATGGCAATTCGAGAACTATACTTCATATAGGACAATTCTATAGAAATCTCGAAAACAGTAACTTAATTTCTACAATTGCGCAGTTTTAGTAACAATTCCGAATTAATTACTAAACGGGCTCAGAAAATTATGAAATTTTGACAAGATGTTGATAAGACCTAGAGAAAAAAATCTTAACAAGAACACTAAGTCAGATTCCATAGGCACCGAGGGTAAAACTTCAATTTTCTTCCTACCAAACATTCTGTAAAATTCCAGATTTCATATTTTTGTAAGAAAATTATTTCGAGGGCCATACTTTGTTCGTTTTCTCTGAATTTTGGATATGTTATTCATGAAGATGTTCTCTAGAACTTTCATCAAGCATTCGAAATCAAATTGTGGTCAGATAATTACAGAAAATTTAAAATGTTGCCTGAGGTCACACTGATTTTCACAAAAACAGTTCACAAGTTCACAAAACTCCTCCTATATATTAGATTTCGACCTCTCGTCATTATACTCTTTGTCCATACACAAAATACATCTTAACACAGCATGATTATCACTAAGATTCCTCATGGTCAGAATCTCAAATTCATTTGGTTTCACTTGCAAGTTCAAAAATCCAGCACTCACACTTCATGAAATTCGAAATCCAGCACATGCACCTCATCCACAACTAGTTTTCTTGATCTAACACCCTCCTACATATCAAAGACTCCACATGCAGCTCAAGTACTCCATTCTCCTCACCTATTTCACTTTTTTTCTAGGCAAAACAGCTTGCAACAACATAGATTGAAGAACAATTGCTTGCCTTAAACTCTCTCACTCGGTAGCTGTCCGAAAATGGAGGTTCGGGGTTCGCGGCTTGGCCGGTTGGCGACAGGAACCGGCGGCGAGGCGGCGGCAGCTCGAGCACGGCAGAAGGTGGTCCCTTCTTCCTCTTCGCCGTTCACCCACCTGCTGCTCACTCGCGAATTTCCTCGCTCGATCTCTCTCTCTCTCGGTTCTGCTCGGTCACTCTCTTTAGCTCACTTACACGAGCAGATTAGCTGCTGGCTTTGCTAAAAACCAGCCAACAAAGAGGGGGATTTTCGGTGGATGCATGCATGGAGGACAGGTGTAGGTACAACAAGGACAAGTGTAATTGTGGAGGAGACAAGTGTCTACCATGCTTCACCTCATTCATGTGTTGGCCACCACTCCAGGAGCAACGTGGCCGTTGCTGGCCATGTTCCGGTAAGCATTTCTCCTCGTTTGTTGACTCAAGTGTCGACAATGTGGAGTGGCTTTGGGCCGGTGGTTTTGCCACTTACTACTCTAATTACACGGCCCAATATCTTCTCTAATTATTGGCCTTAGTCTCTGCGTATGGGTGAATTAAATGTGGTCTACTTACATGGCCGTGTGATGTCGCAACAATAATCAAGGGAGGTCCAATTTATAGGGCACACAACTAGACGGCCAAATATCTTGTCTATTCTCTCTCATGGAGCAAATCTCAGTCTCGCCAGTAATGGTACATAGGCAAATCCTTGTCGAGACTATAATTTCATTCAACGATTAGATCATTCCCATATGTGATCCATTGGTCCGATGGTGATTATAAAGTAATGTCCGCACAGGACACTATTGGCATCCTCCCAACGATACTCCTATCTGTTAGTCATGGTCATCGCACGTTTGGGGTTATAATTCTTCACATCCGCCCACATGCTTTTGAACCATCCTCATGCATCATCGAATTTTCTTTTGTTAGCCGCCTATAAGTAAATGGACAGCTTCCAATGGCCGATCCTCGGATGTTTTCTTCATTAGCGCACCTGAGTTGGTAGGGCTGAAAATCATTTGGAATGAGTCTTGGTCTCACGTGAAAGATTTCCGATGAGACTATAACTTATATGAAAATCGGATTCATTGATAAACATAATGCACTTGTCCCACAATGATACAAACTAATGTTCGTATATAACGCCAATATCATAATCCAGCAATACTCTCATCATTTAATCTTGGACCACCGTGTATCTAAGGATCGTTACGAAATTTAGGATGCCACAGTAGATATGCTAACCACCGACTCCAACAATTAGGACTTAATCATATCAGCTTAACATATTGCTCAGCAATAAACGAATGAGTCGCACCAGGATCAAATAAAGCATAGGTAGCATGGTCATTTAGCAAAACCATACCTGTAACCACATTAGGCAAGTCCTCTGCCTAACCTCTCGTGATAGCGTACACTTGCCTTTGTGCTGGCGGTTTGTTCTATCCTCCCTGCTATGCGATCTATGGCGCAAAGCTTCTGTTCTGACTCATCGGCGGCGGTGGCGGTAACTGCTGAAATCCTCTCGGCCTCCTGGGACAATCTTTGGCCATATGACTTGACTGGCCACACTTAAACCACGCACTCATCCTAAGATAGCAGGGGGCCGAACCATGTCGCCTTCCACAGAAGTGACACGCACCATTCTGATGCGGTGCTAACATACCAATTCCACCCTTCTTGTTAGGTAGAACATGGAACCTTCCTCCGGTCATGGGTTTCTTCCCATACCAGTTCCCGTCTCTGTTTGAATTAAATGTCGATCCAAACGAGGTAGTTTATTCATTCAAACTTCTCTCTGTCAGCTGGGTCCGATGTACACTTCATGATGGTCCTTTAGATCCAACAGCACCAGGGGATTCTTTAGTTCTAGTCGAAGGCCATTCTTGAACCTCCAAGCTTTATCTTCGGGATCCTCCACTAGTCTGGGAGCATACTGAGACAACTCTGTGAACTTGACCTCATACTGGTCAACAGTCATCTATGGCATCCGAAAATTCAAAGTCAAGTTATAAGGTGTGTTAAAGCCTCTAATTAGGTAATGAAATTATCTATGGTCTAATGCTTTAGCCATTAGTTTTTTTTTTTTTTTTTTAGATTAGTTGATTTGTGCTTGTGTTTATGAGATTTTAAATTAGATGGATTAATGATAATAATTTATGCTTGGCCATGCACTTTATAAATTAAATTTCTATAAATAAAATATCACAAGACTTTGGCCATGTAGAATTTAGCAATTTAATTCTTAAAATAAAGGATAAAAAAAGGGGGATAACATTGATTTTAATTAGGATGGGCCTTAGGCCCATTGGCCGAAGCCTTGATGGGCCAAGCAAGTCAGCCCAATTAGGCCCACGAAAGGGGGCTGTCGACCAGCCCAAGAGGAGGCCCAAGAGTGGCCGGCCCAAGCCCAAAAGCCCATTAAGACAAGTGGCAAGAGGTCTTCATGCATTGGCTTAGAGAGGGATGGCATGCATTGGTCAATTGGAGTGGCAAACAATGATTACTAATGATTAGGAAATGGGGGGATAAAAGAGAAGGGAAGGAGAGAGAGTGGCCGGTTGCTTGTTCGGCCAAGTGGGGGAGAGAGAGAGAGAGAGATTTCGAGAGAGAGAGGGAGAGTGGCCGAGAGGGAGGAGAAGCCGAGAGGAGGAGTCGCCATCTGTCCACCGTGTGTCGTTGTCCGTCCGGTCTAGAGGCAAGTTGGAGTCCTCTTGCTGCTCTTGCATCTGTGTGTGTTACATGTATGTCAAATTTTGGGTGATTAGGAGAGGAAAACCGAAGCTTGGATGACTTGTTTTTGAGTAAGGTTGCTATTTTCGTTTGAATCCGCTCGAGTCAGAATGTTGTGAGAGCTTGCATGCATGTTTAGAGTTCGATCTCTTCATGAAAGTTGTAGCTAACATATTAAACTACAACATACTAAAATTTGGTGTAAAATGATGGACATTTAAGGGGTTAAAATCTCATCCTACGGAGACCTCAGATCTGGAACGATTTCACTGACCTCTTGATGGATTTGTGGTTGCATGTTGAGTTGTGCTAAGAATATCTCTTCGATTTCTTGACAAAAGTTGTAGGGGACATCTTAAACTACAACATACTCAAACTTGAAGCAAAATGAACAAGTATAACCTAGTAAATCGACTAGATCTTGAAGACGATAATTCTGGAGATGTATTACAGGACACCCGAGACTTCATGGACCTAAATGACGACTGTACTCTGGTTATTTGACTTAGATCTCTTCATGAAACTTGTAGAGAACATCTTGATGTAGAACATATCCAAATTTCAGAGGAAACGAAGAAGAATAGGTAGGTGAAAACTCAGTATTTCGGACAAGCATGTACTGGACGATTCGGTGTTGGATCCAGAAGCTTCGTGTGACTGTAGAAAATAATCTAAAAAGAATCTGACTTGGAAGTCTTCATGAAAAATGTAATTTAATGTCTTGGCTATAACTTGGTAAATTTTGTAATTTTTGGAGGTCGTATGGATATTTTAATCGAATTTCTTCGGAGTCTGTGCATTCTCATTTCATCTGAAAATTATATGTTGTTTTGTGTGAATTATGGATTTGTGTGGAATTCTATTTGGCCATGTATTTTGCATGAAATCATTATCCTATTGTCTTGATTATCACTTGCCTTAATTTTTATGATTTTTGAGAATTATATAGATATTAAATTTAATATTTTGAAAGTAGCACAAGCTGGAATTTAAATAAATGTAAAAAGGGCATGATAAATGGATTATTTTAATCGGCATAAATTCCATAAATTTTATTTCATAAAAAATTGTACTATGTAGCATGTATGATAAGGTCTTGATGTATGCATGACAATGAATTGAGACATATGTGTGAATTCAATGCTGAATATGACTTGTTTGCCATCACATCATATGCCATGCTAAATTAAGACCGAAATTGGTAAACATGGATAATGTTAAATGAGGAGATTGTTGTGGCGGATGATAATGCCCGGAATGTATAAAGATACAATGCCGGATGGCCCTGGGAGTTTCAGGATGCTCGGAAAGTTGGGGGTGCCGGAAGCCCTGGAGGTTTGTGCCCAGGGTAATGTCTCGCGATGCCAGTAAGGGTGCGGGATGCCCGGCCAGGGAGTGTAAATGCCGGAAGCCTCGTCGGAGGTCTTTGCCCGAGAGGATGCCTCGTGATGCCAGTTGGGATGCGAGATGCCCGGAACGTGGGGGGCCGAATGCTTGGTGGCCTTGAATGGCTGAATGCCAGAGGTTTTTTTCTCGCATGAGATGCGAGTGTAATATATGAGATGAAATTGATGATTCGAGGAAGGGTGATGCGGTAATCAAATTGAAAGTTAAAAGTGGAAATTGAACCATGCATGATATGATATGACACGATGATGATCACCCATGGCATGATGATATGCATGATGATGATGATGTATGATGTGATACGATGATGATCACCCATGGCATGATGATATGCGTGATGATGATGTATGATGCGATATGATGATGATCACCCATGGCATGATGATATGCATGATATGATGATGATATATGATATGGCATGATGACATGCATATATGTTGTGATATGATGATGTCATGATGATGATGACATGTGTATAATATGATGATGATGACATGTGTGATATGATGATGTCATGATGATGATGACATGTGTATAATATGATGATGATGACATGTGTGATATGATGATGCCATGATGACGATGACATGTGTATGGTACGATGGTGTCATGTATATGATGATGATGACATGTATGTGATATAATAATGTTATGATGACGATGATATGAGTATGACATGATGATATACATGTATGTGTTATGATTGTGGTGATGATGCATGATAGTATATGCATGGCTTCAAGATAAGTAATGCCTGCAATGCATATATGACTTGTATGATGCATTGAGTAGTTATTGGATTCCTTTACTTGCTGAGTGGTTGTACTCACCCCTTTTGGGGACCAACATTTCAGATTAGCAGCATGCCGCTTCCTGCCGTTACGCGGGGTGTGTTTTACGGTCTACCATCGGATGTAGAGGTCAAGTGCGAGGAGTTCGGCTGTCCTTCTGTTCCTGGATTGACATATATACGAGTGCGTTGTTTAGTCATGTACGACATAGGCCTGGCTGGGGGCTCGGTTGTCCAAGAGTTCATCTCTGTCCACGTTTGTCACGACGGTGTGATGAGAGGGATGTTGCCACCGCCACCGCCTGATGCACCGGATTGGGTGTGAGGCCCGTGCGTGACAAGTAGGAGCTGGTTTTTGGGGATAGTTAGCCGACACTGATGATGGGGGTTGTGCACGTGAGATGTAGTGGGTCGAGGGTTCTTTTTGGGGTTTTAGGCCGAACGTGGCTGAGTCCTGGCTTTTCCTTTTGATGTACCGACCCAAAAGAAGTCCCATCTTGAAAATATATGTAAATAAAGTGTCATGACTTGTCTTTTAATCATGATGATTAGTGGTGTGTGTTTGTATCATGGTTGCTGGAGGGAGAGATGGTGATGTTTTATTTTACTTCCGCTGATGAGTCGCGCTGGGACCGTTTTATAAAAAAAAAAAATGTGTCTACTAATTACGACGCATCTTCTAAGAATAAAGGTAATAAGGTGTAACATTGGCGCTTGTGGCGACCTACGAAGGGTTCAGGGTGCCACATCATCATCCCTTGGCGTAGGCGTTGAAATTCCTCCATATTCTGTTCTTGGATGCTACCCAAAAAGTACTTGCTATTGAAGGCTTTGAGGAAAGCATTCCACACCAGGACTACAACTTCCGGGAATACTGTGTCTCTGGTGGCCCTCCACCATATGTTCGTGTTACCCTGCAGCTAATATACTACGGAGACAACCTTTTCTTCCTCATTGCATCTCAGGAGTACAAAGGCCTTCTCTAGGTCTTGTATCCAAAGTGAGGCAGTCTCGGGATCTCCAGCACCCGTGAACCTCGGCGGGTTCAACTTTAAGAACTGCTCCACTATCTTGTGAATCGGTCTCTCCCTTTCAACAACTATGTTCCCAGCTGGAATTTCAGCAAGTGCAGCAACGGCGTCAGCCTCAGTAGCGGTGGAAATGACAGTAGTAGCAGCAGCTGTAATGGTAGCAGTAATGGCGGCGGCTTGATTCTAGGCTTGCTACCCCTTCAGTGCTCCCATCGCTTCAAGTGCCTACATGATCCCTTCAATCCTGGGATCATCAGGGGCGGCTACCCTGGCACCAACAGGAGGCGGTGCTACACCACTAGTGCTAGCCTGAGCTGGCACTAGACCACGACCTCCTCGGGTACCAACCCTCGTCGGCGTCCTACCCCGAGTAACAGGCCTGATGGTACGCTTTCTAGGAGTCCTGATGTGAATCGTTGCGGAAGGATCATTCTATAAAGGCCCAGATGGTGCGAATTGCAAACCTCGACCTCCAATCAAACCTGTGAATGGCAACCTCGGTATGAACGTGACCTGTTGACGAACACGTGTCAACCAACCAATGTTATCGACACCACGAGCGAAAGAATTCGCTATCTCGCTCAATAAGTCAAATTGACCGCCACAAGAGAATCTTGATTAGGTCAAGTCCTCAAAAGAACAGTAAAAGAGAACCTCTCAATTCTTTTCCTCAAAAATAAAATATCTCTGTCCTCAAAGAAATTTGGCAAATCCTTTATATAGGCTGCTACACAAACCCTAAAAACCAACCCTAAAAATCTAATGCGTTATATTATAAAATATTCCTATTTTAGAATATTCTTAATCAAGAATATATATAAATTGACTTGGTCAATTATTTGGTGACAAGATAATTAAATTGCACCAAGATTTCCAAGATTCTTCAAGATTTGATCCAAGGTCATCTTCACACCAAAGATCACGAACCATGATGCCAACAGTTTGCCTGAATTGTTTAGCCCGCGCTCGAGTAATCGAACCAGTAAGAATAGACAATGGATCCCTAGTACCTCCTCCTCGATATGGCTCGATGTCCACATCATTCCCTCCCCCGTGCAAAGGATTTGCCCTCAAATCATCACTGGCATCAAAAAGGTTCAAGTCAGAAACATTAAATGTGGCACTAACGTCATACTTACCTGAAAGATCAAGCTTGTAAGCATTATTGTTAACTCTTTCCAAAACCATGAATGGTCCATCCCCTCACGGGAATCACTTAGAATGTCGCTGCTCAGGAAATCTCTCTTTGCACATAAGAACCCAAACCCAATTGCCGGGTACAAACACCACTTCCCTGTGCCCTTTGTTGGCTTGCCTTGCATATTGCTTAGTCTTGCACTCAATATTTGTGCGCGTCTTCTCATGCAACGCCTTGACAAATTCAGCTTTCTTTGCTCCATCTAAATCCACACGCTCATTAACAGGTAAAGGGGTTAAATCTAACGGAGTTAATGGATTAAAACAATAGACAACCTCAAATGGTGTAAATTTAGTAGCAGAATGCATGCTCCTATTATATGCAAATTCAACATGTGGCAAACAATCTTCCCAAGATTTTATGTTCTTTTTAATAATAGCACGTGACAATACCCCTAAAATTCTATTAACTACCTCGGTTTGACCATTGGTCTGTGGATGACAAGTAGTAGAAAATAACAACCCCTGTTCCTAGTTTTTTCCACAATGTTTTCCAAAAGTAGCTAAGAAATTTAGAATCTCGATCTGAAACAATTGATCTAGGCATGCCATGCAAACGTACAACCTCCTTAAAGTACAAATTAGCAACATGAGAGGCATCATGAGTTTTATGACAAGGTATAAAATGAGCCATCTTTGAAAACCGATCAACAACCACATAAATAGAATCTCTACCATACTTAGACCTAGGCAATCCTAACATAAAATCCATAGAAATATCAATCCAAGGATGTGTTGGAATAGGTAATGGTGTATACAAGCCATGCGGTTTAGTTGTAGACTTCGATTGCTTACAAGCAATGCATCTCTCACACACACGTGTGACATCTCTCTTCATATGTAGCCAATAAAAATGTTCATACAGCACTTCATAAGTCTTATTAATGCCAAAATACCCCATTAAACCACCACTATGCGCTTCTCACACCAACAGTTCACGCAAAGAACACTTAGGCAAACATAGTTTGTTTTCACGAAAAAGATAACCTTTATGCCTATAAAATTTATCAAATGCAGCATGTTCAGATGCTTCATACACTCTCCCAAAGTCATCATCATCAGTATATAAGCCCTTGATATGCTCAAAATCTAGACACTTTGCTTCTAAAATAGTTAGAATCGCATACCTTTGAGAAAGTGCATCAGCTACCACATTTTCCTTCCTTTCTTGCACTTGATCACATGTGGAAAAGTCTCAATGAACTCCATCCATTTGGCATGTCTTTTATTCAACTTTTGCTGCCATTTCAAGTACTTCAAGGTCTCATGGTCGGTGTGGATCACAAACTCCTTTGGCCATAAATAATATTGCCAAGTCTCCAAAGCTCGCACTAAAGCATATATCTCCTTATCATAGGTAGGATAATTCAATGTTGCTCCACTTAGTTTTTCGCTGAAATAAGCTATGGAACGCCCTCCTTGCATCAACACGGCTCCAATTCCTGTACCAGAAGCATCGCACTCTATCTCAAAAGCAGCACTGAAATTCGGCAAAGATAACAAAGGAGCATTAGTTAACTTATCTTTTAGCAGATTAAATTTCTTCTATTGCTCTTCTCCCCACGTGAAACCCACGTGCTTCTTGATAACCTAAGTTAAAGGTGTGGCAATGGTGCTGAAATTTCTCACAAATCGTCGATAAAAACTTGCCAATCCATGAAAGCTACGCCCCTCTCTCACGGTCATAGGCGTTGACCATTCACGGATTGCTTTGACCTTTTCTTCATCAACCTATATACCATCGGCACTAACAACAAATCTTATAAATACTAATTTGTTGGTAACAAAAGAGTACTTCTTTAGATTAGCATATAATTGCTCGGCCTTTAAAACTTGCAAGACAACTCGCACATGCTCAATATGGTCATCAGGACTTCGGCTATAAATCAAGATGTCATCGAAATAGACAACCACAAATCGACCAATAAAAGCACGCAAAACATGATTCATAAGTTGCATAAACGTGCTCGGTGCATTAGTTAATCCAAATGGCATTACTAACCACTCATATAATCCATACTTGGTCTTAAATGTAGTTTTCCATTCATCACATTTTTTCATCCTAATTTGATGATAGCCACTTTTCAAATCGATCTTAGTGAAAATGCAAGAACCATGCAACTCATCCAACATGTCATCTAACCTAGGAATAGGATGTGGATACTTTATTGTAATATATTGATTGCTCGGCAATCGACACACATTTGCTAAGTTCCATCCTTCTTTGGCACTAACAAAATAGGGATGGCGCACGGGCTAAGACTCTTTCTCACATACCCCCATTCCAATAGTTCACTAACTTGCTGCCGAAGTTCTTTTGTCTCCTCGGGATTGCTTCGATATGCGGGTCGATTAGGTAATGGCGCACCAAGAATCAAGTCAATTTGATGTTCTATGCCTCGAATCGGTGGTATCCCTCCAAGAAGTTCATCAGGAAAGACATCTTCAAAATTCTGCAATAAAGACACAATAGAACTAGGCAAACTTGGGTCAAGATCGTTAGTAGGAAACAAAACCTCCTTGTACACAAATACAAGTATTGGTCGATCTAGAACTAATGCTCTCCTCACTTCACTTGATTTTGCATAAAAATTATTTTGCCTCTTTTCTTTCCTCTCTTCTTTTCCCTCGATTTTTACCACAATCTTTCTCTTGGCCTCTCCTTTTCCTTGCGTCTCAGACACACCACGCAAGCCCTCGGATTTCTCACCTTTTCTCTCTCTCTCTTAGCTTCTCGTTGTAATTTTAATTGATCTTGATACACCTCACTAGGTATAATCTTTTGATTCATCATCAATGAATAACGATTAGTATACCCATCATGATGTACCTTTTGATCATATTGCCATGGTCTTCCAAGTAAGATATGACCCGCTTGCATAGGTACAACATCACACTCTACCTCGTCTTTGTATCTCCCTATCTCAAATGGAATTCGAACTTGCTTCAATACTTTCACCTCACCATTATCATTTAACCATTGAAGTCTATAAGGCCTAGCGTGCTTTGTCGTCTTCAAACCCAACTTATCCACCATAATACAACTTGCCACGTACGCACAACTGCCTCCATCAATTATCATATTACAGATCTTACCATTCACCACACATCTTGTATGAAACAAATTATCTCTTTGTTGGTGATGCTCCTCCTCCTTTACTTGCACACTCAGAGAATGCCTAACCACCAATAAGTCTCCTTTTATAGCCACTTCTCCATTACTACAATCCTCCAATGGTGGCATCTCATCATCCTCTTCTTCCCTTTCACTTTCGGACTCAATAACACCATGTCCAGTCATGATCATCACCCTCCTATTAGGGCATTGCCATATGACCCCTGCCCAAACACTTAAAACATTTAATTTCACGAGTTCTAGTGTTAGGGTTTTCGGTTTGACCTGAAATCGGATTCGTTCCAACTTTACCGTCCCTCTCCTTCTCCTTTGAAGTTTCAGTTTTGGTATTGTTTCCTCTCCAATTTGGCTTCTCATCTCTCTTCCAATTGGATCTCCAATTCTAATTTGAACCTCCGCCGCTCAACTTTGATGGCTTTGTCCACCAATTTTTCCAATTCAACATAGTGTTGTAGCTTTACCACCCTTGCTATGTCTCGACTCAAACCACTCAAAAATCTTGACATTGTGGCCTCACGATCCTCTATCACATTAGCACGGATCATGGCAATCTCCATCTTCTTGTGATACTCTTCCACGCTCTTATTGCCTTGTGTGAGGTTTTGTAACTTTTGAAACAAATCTCGATGGTAATGACTTGGCACGAAACGCCTCCTCATCACTGCTTTCATCTCATCCCACGTCTCTATCGGTCTTTCACCATTGCGCCTCCTACTAGTCACAAGTTGATCCCACTAAATTATAGCATAATCAGTAAATTCAACAGCTGCAATTTTTACCTTTTTGAGCTCAGAGTATCGTTGGCAATCAAATACCATCTCTATGCATTTCTCCAACTCTAGATACGCATCGGGATCATTCTTCCCTTGGAAGGAAGGAATTTTCATCTTGATGTTGCCAAGTTCATCATCTGCTCAGTGTCTAAACCTTCAGCCTCCATTCCACCTTTCAAATCGAGCATCTCGATCATCCTCCATGTCGACCTCATCATCATCATATTGCCGTTGCCTTCTATGTTGTGTTCTAGAGGCATCTCGCTGATGCTGTGGCCTTCCTTGGGGTATCTCTCGGTCACCATCAACCCTTATGCCATTCCCCATCATTTGTCACTCCTCGTGTTTAACTCAAGTCTAGGCTTTTTCCACCCTCAATTAAGCTTACATACTCTTGTTTTTTTCCTCTCGTATTCTCTTTTCACAAGCTTTTTATTGGACTCAAAACCTGTCAATCAATCAAACTAATCAAATAAGATTTGATCACTATTGATTTTGTTTTAGCAAGTAACAATTTCAAATCAACAAGTAAAACTTTCGAGATTTCAATTGAAACGCAAATCACTACTAATTTTGTTTCAATTTGGTCTACTAACAAACGAGTCGCCTTCTTGATTTTGTTTTCTTGTTCGGCTAATTTTTTTTTTGCCGAATCTGTTTTTTTTTTTTTTCTCTTGCACACTTTTTTTGTGCGTTTTCTTTCTCTTCTTTTTTTTTTTTTTTTTTTTTACTTTTTTTACTTTTTTTTAACAAACTCATATACAATTTAAGATGCTAGAAAAGAAAATTTAAAACTAACAGCAAACAACTACGTATGGAAGCACAAAAGCAATCGGATCCCTAAATTAACTAGAACCGAAACCCTAACTCAATAAATCTCAAATTGTTGAATATCAATAGAAAATTAAAAATAAATAGACCTTGTAGAAGCAAGCTTTGATACCAAATTGATGTGAATCGTTGCGGAAGGATCATTCTACGAAGGCTTAGATGATGCGAATTGCAAACCTCGACCTCCAATCAAACCTGTGATTGGCAACCTCGGTATGAACGTGACCTGTTGACGAACACGTGTTAACCAACCAATGTTATAGATGCCACGAGCGAAAGATTTCGCTATCTCGCTCAATAAGTCGAATTGACCGCCACAAGAGAATCTTGATTAGGTCAAGTCCTCAAAAGAACAGTAAAAGAGAATTTCTCAATTCTTTTCCTCAAAAATAAAATATCTCTATCCCCAAAGAAATTTGGCAAATCCTTTATATAGGCTGCCACACAAACCCTAAAAACCAACCCTAAAAATCTAATGCGTTATATTCTAAAATATTCCTATTTTATAATATTCTTAAACAAGAATATATATAAATTGACTTGGTCAATTATTTGGTGACAAGATAATAAATTGCACCAAGATTTCCAAGATTCTTCAAGATTTGATCCAAGGTCATCTTCATGCCAAAGATCATGAACCATGACGCCAAGAGCTTGGCTGAATTGTTTAGCCCGCGCTCGAGTAATCGAACCAGTAGGAATAGACAATGGGTCCCTAGTACCTCCTCCTCGATATGGCTCGATGTCCACATCAAGTCCTCTGCTCCTAATCGCTCATTTTGCAGGATCTTTAAAGAAACCTGCTTTCCAATTCCACACATAATTAGAAGCTAAGCGATCCCCACAACAATTCTACCAAACAACTAACACAGAGATGCATTAGCATGAAATAAAGGCTAATCCTACTAACTATCCCATAAACTTATCGCACCTTATCACTCCAACTATCGACCAGTTCTGATACCACTCCGGGCAGGGATGTCACACCTCGATCCTCGAGTGCGTGCCCATCTCTCGATGGTTGAATAAATTGCGACGTCCCATGACGCATCGCTAACCTATTCATTTTAATATGCATGTAGAAGCGAATAAATAAATCCCTGGACAACACAAATATGTGATAGAAAAGCAGGGCCACAATTTTGAAAACCACAGCACACTTTCATATGTAGCAGACTAGGTTATATACAATACTAGTCTATATTTACAAGTCTACAAAAAGTAAAGGAGCTACAAGTCCTCTAAGCGTTCAAACCCTCAACCGAAGACTCCGGGGTCTTTGGCTCCGGGAAACTCGGACCTACCATTGCACCACGAGGAGGGTCAGCCATACCCTTGCCAAAATGTTCGAGAGGAACCTCCATCTAAGGACTTGAAAATGTTAGCCCACGACGAGGTGAGACAATGTCTTAGCAAGTCCACCCCCTAAACTCCGACTAGGAAAGAAATACGCCTAAAGGCTATCTATTCACACACAAAATAGAGGACTTACTTTTGCCTCAGTTCCTTCTTGCAAGTCAGTACAGTTCATATTCTCAATCAATCAATCCCATTCAATTCAGTCAATCCAACCAATGATCAATCAAAACCAACAATATTATATGTTCATTCGATATGACCATGGCTCACATAAGTTGAAATAAATGGTCAATGCTCTCACATGCTGCAATATATGGTCATAGCTCTCACAAGTTGATATAGATAGATAGTAGCTCGCACAAGCTGATAATATAGATCGTGCTCTCACAAGCTGATATACCAATCTTTAGCTAACACAAGCTGATATACCAATCTTAGCTAACATAAGCTGATGAGGTATACTGCTCTCACAGGCTGATGTATTAAGCACATAGGCTGATACAGTATACTACTCTCACAAACTGATGTGCACATATGCTCTCACAAGCTGATAAATCACAAAGTTAAAAGTACCTGATAAAAATAGTCGTATGTGGATACAAGATCAGCTTGAGCCAAAAACACAATATCCTTCTTTTAGAAAATCTCACTATTTAATAAATTTTATAAACACATTTTTGGCGTTGTAAATTGACGCCCGCTATTTTCTAATTAAATACCGAATTACTCAATTTTGGAATAAATACCCAAAATTATAATTCTCACTGACTTTGCACAAATCAACACTCAATTAATTAAACCAATCATACCATTGTAATCAACACGATATTCTTCACCGGTTATCCCGGTATAATTTTCAGAAAATAATAAATAATTAAATAAATACCAAAGTTAATTAAATAAATACATTTAAATGCCATAAATAGAAAATTAGGCCAGAAAAGCCTAATTAAATACTGAAACGGGCCTGGAAAATTTATGAACATATCTAGATAAATAATACAACCTATATAGTTGCTAATTAAGTTGATTTAACTGCCTAACATGCAATGACGAGTAATTAAATCGCTAATCCATTCTAACTAACCACCTAAACCATACTTAGCCTAAACTAATAAATCCTTAAGCATAATTAACTCCCTAAGTAGAGTTTAGTGACTAAACTCACTGGTTTTGAAATCTGATGAGTCCACAACGACGGCAAGGTGAAGATGGGCAACAAACTCCAAAGCGGCGACACACTATGAGGCTCGGAAACGGTCCGAAATGGGCCTCGAAGCCCATGGAGGCTTGCTGGCTTATGGTTCTATTGATGGGCTGAGGGAGTGAGTTGGACGACGGGCTGAGCTAGAAATGGCGAGGTTGGTTGGTGGACGGCTGTAGTAGCAAGCAGGGGCGACGGTGGCTGCTACGATGACTTGGGCGGTGGTCTAGGGGGCTTCGAAGCTTGAAAATGGAGAAAGTAAGCTCAGCTACAGAAGAAGAAGCCAGTTGCCCTTGTGGAGGGTCCCTCCAAGCCTCCATTCTATCTCTTTGTCCCTTGAAGAGGTCCCACTAGGATTGGCTATCTTCCTCAGCCATTTACAGCCCGACAAGCTTCCCTTAGAAGCCAAGGAAGTGGTCCAAACATTGAGGAAAAAAAGGACCTACGAATTTGTAACATTTTACCCCCAAATTGGACCAAATCCTCTCCAATTTGGTCTAATTCGGCCCCCATAACTTCAACCAAGGTGTCCTCGACCTAATTGACATTTTTCCTTGCCAATAGAACCAACTTGCATTCTAAAAACGAAATAAAAAATGGTCCCCTAAATTTCTCGGTAAAAACGCCCTTACTTTGAATTTTCGCCAAAATTCTCGATTTGCAGAAAAATCTTTGGAGGATGAGTCGACAGTCCTAAAATAAATTATGACATGGAAGAACTTTCAATTTCTGAAATCGGATTCAAATTCACGGTTAATTTCAGTCTGGCGCGATTTTAGCGTGACCTAGCCTACCGGGTAGTTTTTAGGAATTTTTGGTGCAATTGACCCATGGTCGATTTATTTCGAGCCACAATGTACTTCTTCAACACATTGGCGACTTTCGATGGTAGTGAAAATCTCGAGATTATAAATACGGGCACAGGGTACCAAAACGACAGAAAAATCGGTCTAGTGCCGATCAACGAGAATTTTGCAATATGGTGGAATCACCCACACTTTGATCACATATCTCAGTTGAATCGACCTATCTCTAATCTTTGATCGGTTTTTAACTATGCCATATTGACCCTTGCAGATTAGCACGGTCGAGCAGTCGATTCCTATTCGAATTCTCATGTCTATTGCGTTAACTTATTCAATTGAAACTAGAAGTAATCGACAATCATGACTTCCTTCTCCTATTCCCTAGTCTTAAGATGCTGACTGTCGAGAGATGTCCAAAACTGAAATACACTTTGGAATCGTTCTAAAGTCACCCTTCCACATCTACAACAGATTGTGATAAAAAATTGTAAGGAACTACAAGGGATAACTGTAGCAGAAACAATATTTGCACCGCCACTCCGTGCCCTCCCCAACCTAGAAAAGATTGTGATAGAGCGCTGTGCCAACATGAAGAGCGTGGTGGAATTTGAGTTGCTTCCCCCACCTTCCTAACCTGAGAGAAATTATGGTACATCATTGTGAGAAAATGGAGGAGATACTAGGAATGGCTCCCCAAACTATGCTACCTGGTGCCCTTTCTCTTCTTACATCTCTTTGGATAGAGCGATGCCCCAACGTGAGGAAACTTCTTACTCATGAATTGCTACTCCAACTCCCTAATATCCATAGCGTTCTAGTTCATGATTGCAAAAGGATGGAGGAGACAATTGGCTGTGAAGGATGACGGTGACAACTAAGAGATGAAGTAAGCTGTCTAAACATCAATACCACCCATTCCTCCTTGCCATAGTTAAAACTTTTTGAATAATTCTGGCAAATGATCGAGATCTCGCAAACATGATGGGACCATAAATTCAGCCCTACCCTAGGGCTGTTTGATACGTCGTCACACTACCAGAACTGGAGAGCATATATGATGGGACCATAAATTGTGATTCCATCTAATATATTAGATTATGGGATTGTCCGAAGCTGAAAAGGATTCCTCCGCATCTGCCCATATTAAATAACAGCTTCCCTTAGGGAGATAAGCGTAGATGATGAGGCAAGTTGGAAGTCGCGGAGTGGGGTCCTCCTCATGTCAAGTCTCTGTTTTGACGCTTTGTCCATTTTTAATTCTTCAATTAATGCCAGCATAACGTAAGTTGTTATGCTAGTCCATCTTCGTCTTTTCTTTTTCCCTCCTTTCCTTTTCCAATAGTAATACTAATTAGTTACTTTGAATTTTGCGGCCAGGTTTCATGCATATTATATTGAAGTTGAGTCTTCACTTGGAGCAAATACAATGGAGCTCTGCATATGTTGGAGTCTTTTGTCTTCATTGTGATCTCATTCTGCTTGTCTTCTTCCTGATGTCAAAGGTACTTCTATTTTCAGCCATTCTTATCTGTCATCATAGTCTCTGCTATGTATTTGTCAGCAATCCCTTTTGCTTTTAGACCCGATTCGAACAATCATTTCCCTTTCAAAAATCTTTTCATTTTCCATAATGCACTCTGTATTTGGAGAAAGTATTCAGTGATTAATTCTCACAACGTCATATGCTGACGTGGCATATATTTTTGTATGAAAGCCAATAAGAAATTGACATGTGTCCATGACCCGGCAGGCAAAAAAAATCAAAATTTAACTTCTGTTTTTTCTCTCTCATCTTTCTGTCTACTGCCGTTTCTGTCATTTAGTCACTAGTAGAGTCACCGATGCTGCGTCATCGGCGCGTCACTATTTGCCGCCACCTCCTTCATTTGACCACTATTGCTTTTTACCAGCGTCATCCCTCGAGACCTTCCATCCATAGAGCACCGTCGTCACTCATGGCCTTCCATTGACAAGCCATGGCCTCAGATCTGGAGCTTGTCTTGGAGATGGAAGATCAATGAGTTACTCTAGATCCTCACCATCTCATATCAGATTCAACCTCTTCTCTCGATCCAAACTCAACCCAACATCGATCCACTCTCACGCTCCCTCAAAGTTTATATTTTTATCCCTAATCTGATTCGTAAATGAAGGCTTCGACTACGTGTCAGTGACCTGAGCGAGACTCGGATGGGAAAACGCACTCTCTGCTTCGACCTCGTATGTCACTTCGGCTGATTATGTTGGCCATGGATGTCACTCTCAAGCTCAAGGAATGGTTCTCTCTCTTCCCCCACTGTGCAAGCTTTATTCTATTCAAAAGATGAAAAACAGAGGATGTTTCATACTATGGAATGAAAGGCCGCAAGCGACAGCTCGTTCGATGAACAGGAGTGGATGGCTTGATGCAGCGCCGGCAACTCCACCGGTGATCGAATGAAGGAGGTGATGGTGGAGTAGGAGGAAGATGAGAGGGAAATCACATAAGTTCAATTCTGATTTTCTTTTATTTACCTATCAGGTCATGGACGTGTGTTCATTTTTTATTGGCCTTCAGTAAAAAAGTATATGCCACATCAATCTATAACGTGGTGAGAACTGATAGGGCTAGTAAGAACACCTAGAGGGGGGTGAATAAGTATTAAAGAAGTTTCTGCAAAACTTAACAACTTAATTTGTCTTTTGAGAATAATAGACTGAAGATGTAAGAGATTGTAAACATTTATAAAAGACTACGAATTAAAGAAAAGAGTTTAGGGAAAGAGAATTGAAACACAAAGTTTATAGTGGTTCGGCTTAGACCAAGCCTACGTCCACTCTTCCGCATTGACAGCCCACTGGCTGGATTCGACTAAGAACCAAAAGGGATTTTATAGTCTCACGTCCTTGACTCCACAATGTAGAAACTCTACTACACTTCCTCAAGGTCTCATAAGTATTTAATCTCTCTTTTGAGTACAACTTAAGCTTAGTGATTGAATCGGCAAAGGACTAGGAGCTTCAGACTTTAGAATTTTTCTTTCACCCACTCACGCGATTAACTTGAGCGTCTTCCTTATATACTCCTCCATGCCATTATAAACGTTGGCACATTCCAAATGAGTTCTTTCAATCTACCTGTTAGACATAATCAATTAGGGAGATCTCGAGTTATTTAAGGAATATGATGATAGCCCACCAATTCTGCTTGCCCATACAATCAGGATCTAGGTTTCCATAAGTAGAATTTTTCAAGTATACTTCGCCAATCAACAAATCTAATTATCCGAATTGATTTCAATAAGAATAATTGATCACGAGATGCTATCTCCAGCCATGAAATCTTCTTGAACCGTACAAACCAAATCCTTAAAGATGTACTTGCATTTGGATAAGTCTTCTTCATCGGATAAATATTTTCTTCGTCGGTCTAGAAGCTATCAATGAGGATAGACTTTAAATCTTGAGTCTGAAGGTCTTCAGATTTTGACGATAGAGTCTATAAGTCTTCAGACTAGACTGATGGAAACGTTTTGTCAACTTCAAAACAATAAGGAAATTTTCTCCAACAATCTCCCCTTTTTGATGGTAACAAAACTTTCCCTCAGATTTGAACACTTTTGTCCTGCAAAACAACACTTAAGCAAAACAAGATATCTCATAAAAGATAAGTGGATTAGGATATAGATAGCAACGATTTTGCAACCACAGAAAACAAGTTAGTCCTGCAAAACAACTATCCTTTCCATAATCATTATCACGGCCTAAGTTACTGCAAGACAAAGGATTAGATCAAACAGTCCACAACCAAACAAAAGAAAGATCCAAACCAAAGTCAAAAACCAAAGTCAAATCTACATCAAACTTCTCTCCCTTTTTGTCAACAGCAAAAAGTGGAGAACAAATAAAAAGTTGTTTGAAAATAAAGAGAGTCAAGGCTATTTGGGCAAGCAAACAAGCTGGAATTCTCCCATGGAATTCACTATCTTCTCAAGCTTTTCTATAGTCTCATTCAACGGTTATAAATTTTCACCCTTCACATGATCTTGCACTTGAGTCTTCAGGGTAGGTAACTGTTCTTGCAAAGAAATTGAAGTAGCCAAGAAAGCCTTTTTGAGATCTTTTATCTCATAGTCCAAACCATATTGACCCTTCTTTATCTACTGTGACTTGGAGTAAATGCCTCAAATTCTGGTTCTAAATGGTGAGGGGCATACACATCCTCTAGATCTGCTGCACATCGACTAACATCACTAGTGAGAATAGGCGAAGAAGTACCTCGTTTTTCTACAACTCCCCTTGTAGGTGTGCCTTTAGGAGGAGAAATGGATTCTTCTTCCTGTTCTGCTTCAACAAGAGAGTGATGTTTTTCTTTTGCTTGCTCACTAGCAGTTCCACTCCTTGTCTTTTCAGAGTTGATTGACAAGGATACAACCAATGTAGGCTCAAGAGAGTCATCTCGAGCCACTTCTTCCTCTCCTTCTATTCTTCCTTCCTCTTCCTCTTCTCCTTTTTCTTCCTCTTCTTCTCCTCTTCTTTCTTCTTCCTCTTCGTCTTCTCTTCTTTCTTCATCTCTTCTCTCAGTCCCTTCTCTAGTCTCGCGAAAGCTGACAAAACTCTTCAAGTTCCTTAAGGCTGAAAGAGTCATCTCATCTTCATCTTCTTCATCCTGCAAGATGAGAGTTGTCTTCTTCTTTACTGAAGCATCCATGGGCTCCTTGCCTTTCCTTTTGGCCATTGCAGAGACCGGCTTTGCCTTAACTGGAGACTTCTCCTTCATGTGTTCTAACACCTTGTTAAGCTCTTTCAGTCGCATCTTGGTGATCATTTTGAATCCAATCACCATTGAAGTAATGCTTGTCAAACACAGAGGTGCAGGAATGTGAATTTTGAAATACCTAAAATGGTGCGTAATAAGAGCAGAATAAGGGAGTTATCCCTTATCTTTCACCACTGTTTTGTACATATGAAATAGGATGGTGTGAGGCACAGAGAATTTATAGCCAACATTGATGGCATACATCAATTTCGCTTCAAACCGAGACACATTAGTCTTGGATGTTGATTTTGGATGGATGCAGTTGATCACGATTTTATGTAGTAAGATGTTGGAGGCATTCATCCTAAAGTAGGAGATCTTGCCTTCATCAAACCTATCTTTCACCAATGATTGAGTAGCGTGAGCAACATGTATGCTGATTGGTCGGAAACTCGCTCTTTCCACCCCAATCATGTCAGCCAAAGTATCCATTTTCACCAAAAACTCCTTATCCCTGACTGTGAAAGAGAAACTGTTTGTATAAAAAAAGGATAAATTCGAATAAAAGTAGGCAGTGAGTTCTTGATAAGCAGCAGTAGATTTAGAACAAAAGCGCTCCAATTGCAGAAGAGCAAACTTCTCTTGCAGATTTACTTTCATCGAATCAAGAAAATCAAAATCAACACTCCTAGGGTTCATAACCCCTCTTTTCATTATATTCAAATAAACCCTCTTGTGATTCTTTGATTTGAATAGACTTGATCCATCACCAACAACATTTATAGCAACTCCTGTTCTAGGCTGAAAATGGGTAAACATACCGTGGCACCCCGAAACACCTTAGGTCGCCACAAGCACTTATTGCTACACCTAATTACATATCTTAGTAGAAGCGTCGTAGTTCATAGACATTTTTTTTTTTTGAAAACGGTCCTAGCGCGACTCATTAGCGGAAGTAAAATTTAATATCACCATCTCTCCCTCCAACAATCATGATACAATGCACACCACTAAGTACCATAAGAAAAGAGAAAGCCATGCCACTTTTATTTACATATTTTCATGATGGATTTTCTCAGGTCAATACAACAAAAGAAAGCCAAGATTTTCAGCTACACTTGGTCACATCCCAAAAAGATACTACGACCCCTAAAGTGATCACGTGACATCCTCCATCTAACAGTGGCGGCTACTCCCAAAAAGAAACATCAGCTATCTACCTCTCACACGGCCATCACACCCATCCTGGTGCGTCGGGCGGTGGTGGCGGCAACATCCCCCTAAACACTCCATCTCGGCGAACATGAACTAACGAAAACTTCTGAATAATAGGGCCCTTAGCCAGGCCTACATCGTACATAACCAGCGCTCACACTCGCACAAATGTCAGTCCAGAGACGAGGACTCAGTTGGTCTCCGTACACTCTACCTCTACATCCGATGGGAGGCCATAGAAGGTGCCTCGCGTGATGGTAGGGAGCGGCATCTTTCTAATTTGAAATGTTGGTCCCTGAAGGGGTGAGTACAGCCACTCAGCAGGTAAAGGATCAATAAACCACTCAATACATCATGCAATACAATCATCACAATCATAGCATCACATGTCATTAAAGCATCCATGCACAATTTACCTTGATATCATGCACATGTCATCATACCTCATGTACATACATCATCATATGGTCATCATCATCATGTCATACACTTACCATCATCATGTCACATGTACCATCATGCGATAGGTGCACATACATCTATGCACTCACCATCATTATGCATCCATGCACTCATCATCATCATATCACATGTACCATCATGCCATAGGTGCAGATACATCCATGCACTTACCATCATCATGCATCCCTGCACTTATCATCGTCATGTCACATGCACTCATCATCATCATGCATCCATGCACATATAATCATCATATCACATGTACTCATCATCATCATGCATCCATGCACATATCATCATCATGCCATACATATACCATCATGCTATTTCAAATTCAAATTTCCCAATTTCATCCTTTCATTTTGGGCCGCCACATTTCTCTTTCCCGGGACCAATGTTTGCATCCCACATTCATCACTCACACCCCACCCGGCATTGCGAGAACCATCTGGCACAATACCTGCCGGGCATCCGGCACAATACCTGTCAGGCATCTCGTACCCCAACTAGCATCACAAGGCATCCCTCGGCACAATACCTGCTGAGCTTCCGGCTCCCCCACTCTCCGGGCATCTCGAAACTCCTGAGGACCCTCCGGCATCCGGCCATTCAAGGCCACCGGGCAATCAGCTGTACCCTTCTAGCCAGGCATCCCGACACTCCCGGGGCACCGTCAGCTCATACCTCCGATGGTCTTCTCACTTATCTTAGTTCACATGTTCAATTATAGTTCAATTTTAACATGGCATATGATGTGATGGCAATCAAGATCATTTTCATCCTTTGATTCATATATGCATTTCCAATCATCATCAAACATGCAGCAAGACACAATCATTCATAACAATACAATTCATGGAGTCCATACAATTTAGAATAGTCCATATATCATTTTTTTTTTTTTTTTTTTTTTGAAGTTTACTAAATTCCAGCTTATACCATTTTAGAAAACATTTAAATTAAAAACCCATATGATTCTCAAAAATCATGAAATCAGGACATGTGATAGACAAGACAATAAGATAACAATTTCATGAAGAACACATGTCCAAAAGAGTTCCACACAAGAATATATAATTCAAACAAATAGAGCATGTAATTTCAGATAGAATCAGATTGCGCAGTTTTTGAAATATTTCGATTAAAATACCCGAATGACCTTCGAAAATTATGAAATTTTACCAGGTTATAGCTAAGACCCTAAAGTATATTTTTCATGCAGACATCTATGCCAGATTCGTTCTAGATAATTTTCTATAGGCGTCCGAAGCTCCTGTTTCTAGCACCGAGACGTCCAGTATAGCTATCTCCGAATTATCGAGTTTTCACCTACTTATCCTTCCTCGTTTCCTCTGAAATTTTGATATGTTTTGTCTCAAAAGGTCCCCTGAAACTTTCATTAAGTAATCTAAGTTAAATTTCCAAAGAATAGTCACCATATGGGTCCAAGAATTCTCGGGTGCCCAGTACCGCATTTCCAGATTTACCATCTTCAAGAGAAAGTCGATTCACTAGGCTACACTTGCTCATTTTACCTTAAATTTGAGTATGTTAGTCTTTAGGATGTTATCTACAAGTTTCATGAAGAAGTCAAAGGGAAATTCTCGGCAAAAAGCAACATGCAACCCATAAAACTACCAAAAGGTCAGCAAAGCAGTTCCAGATCTAGTGTCTTCGTAGGAAGAGGGTTTTGCCCCCTAAAACTCAACCATTTTGTCCCAAATTTTATTATCTTATACTTTGAGATATTGTCTACAACTTTCATGAAGGAGTCGAAGTCAAAATTCATCTTGAAACACACATGCAAGCCTCCACAAGTTTCTGGGTCAGGCGGTATACACGAAATCAGCAAGCTTTTTCGAGAACAAACCACACTAGCTTCGGTTCCTTACCTCTAAACACCCAAAATTCAACACCATTTCAACCACACATGCAAGACACACATGCAAGAGTAGAAATTGATCCTAACTTGCCTCTAAGATCAAGCGGACGGCAGCACACGGACGGCACACACGGACGGCACACGGACGGTGAACGGACAGTGAACGAGTGGCGACGGGCGAACGGCTCCTTCTTCCTCCTCTCTCGGCTTCCCCTTCTCTCTCGCAACTCTCTCTCTCTCTCTCTGGCTTGGTCAAATCCCTCAACCGGCCACTCTCTCTCCCCCTTTTGTTTCCCCTAAATCCCATCATTAGCAATCATGATGTGCCTCCACAATAGCCAATGCATGGAACCCTCTTTTTGCCACTTGGCAAAGCATGCAAGATGGGCTTGGGCTTGGAAGAAGTGGGCCAGCCACTCCTCCCCTCCTTGGTTGACGGCCACCTCTCCATGGGCTTCAATGGGCCGGCCATTTGGCCCACCAAGAGTCCAAGCTATTGGGCCTAAGGCCCAAACCTAATTAAAATCAAATTTTAACCTTCTTTTTAAATACTAATTAAATCCTTATTGGACTAAAGTACTATAGGGTAAAATTAAATAACTAAACACTTAAAATCACAAATCCATAGATTCTAATTCATGATACATATGGCCAAAGATAAGTCATCCTCTTCCAAGATTTATCCATTTAAACTCGGCCATAGATCTCAATACAAGACATTAATTAGAGCACCCCTAATGACTAGCAAAGAATTTCAGGATGCCACACATACGGTTGTCGTCATCCTGTCCTTGTGGTTGATTAGCAGTGCTAAAGCGCGGGTCACTAGGAAAATTAGCAAAGGCTTTTTTAGCCGATCCCTTTTCTGCAATACCCATCTTCTCCATATCGAGCAGAAATAGAGTTTCATTCATGTTCAACTCCTTCAAAAATTTCTTCTTCTGGTTGAGTTGGTTGAGGAGACTGACACTGCTGAGAAGGTTGTTGCTGACTTGGTTGCTGTGGTAGAGAAGAATCTTCTTCCTCGGTCAAATCAAAATGCGTAGGACCCTCAGGCATATGTCATGGTCCACTGCTTGTGATTCTCGAAGACTTTCTTGAAGACATTGTCGCTTCAAGGGAGAAATTCACAGACTTGCTTGAAAATGTGAAATTTTTTGGATTAAACAACAGTGAAAGTGAGAGCAAGTGGGAGTTCAGTATTTTAGGGTTTGAGAGTGAAAATGAAGAAAACGGATTTCAACAGTATATAAAGCAAGTGAAGCGAAGTAAACGAATCGTCACAAAGGAAAAATTAGAAATGCCTTTTCGAAAAATAATAACTACTTTTTTTTTAGAAATGAATAACTCCATTTTTGAAAATAAATAACTGCCTTTTTGAAAGTGAATAAATGCTATAAAAAAAACTTGAAAAGATAATTTCAATCAATTAGCGATTAATAACTAACCGTACCTTTTCAAGTCTTTAACCAAAAATTAAATTGCTAGTTTGGAAATAACTTATAGTCATAACTCTTGTTCTTCTGAGTCTGAGCACCTTAAGACTTTACCTTTGAGTCTGAGCACCTTCAGACTTTAATGGATAAAAGATGTTATATTCAATTTGGTGCGAATAGACTCAAATAGGCTTTTCTTTAGTGGCTTTGTAAATATGTCCGCCAGTTGATTCTTTGAATCAATGAAATGAATCATAACTTCTCCATTTTGAACATGATCTCTAATAAAGTGATGTTGAATCTTTTTGTGCTTTGCTCTTGAATGAAGAATTGGATTCTTTGTGAAATTAATTGCTTATTTGGTGTTGTCACATTTGATCTCGGTGCATGAATCTTCAATTTCAAAGTCTCTCAGTTGTTGTTTTATTTTAAGATTTGAGAATAGCAACTTCCAAGAGCCACATACTCTCTTCTGTTGTTGAAAGAGTTACTGTATTTTGCTTCCTTGAGAACCATGATACTGTCCTGTTTCCCAGCAATTTACAAGTACTGAAAGTACTCTTTCTATCAACTCTGCAACCTGCTAGATCTGCGTCTGAATATCCAAGGAGAGTAAAATCTCCTTCTTTGGGATACCACAGACCTAACTTTGAGGTAGTTGCAACGTATTTGATGATGCATTTTGCAACACTTAGATGAGATTCTTTAGGATTAGATTGAAATCTAGCACGAATGCAAACACTAAACAAAATGTCAGGTCTAAAAGCAGAAAGATAAAGAAGTGAGCCAATAATACTCCTGTAGAGCTTTTGGTCAACTTTCTTTCCTCCTTTATCTTTGTCCAGCTTCGAAGAACTTGATATTGGTATCTCAATCTTTTTGCAATTCTCCAATCTGAACTTTTTAACGAGTTCTTTTTCATATTTTTCTTGGTGAATGAAAATTCATTCTTTCAATTGTCTCACTTGTAATCCAAGAAAGAAAGATAGTTCACCCATCATGCTCTTTTCGAATTCGTCCCGCATAGACTTAGAAAATTTCTTGCATAGGTTTTCATTAGGTGATCCAAATATAATATCATCAACATAGATTTGAACAAGTAGAAAGTTTTTACCTTATCCTTTAATAAATAAGGTAGCATTCATTTTTCCTTTGATAAAACCATATAGAGCCTTTTTCAGTTTGAATACTGAGTCTAGTCTCTTTGGATCTTCAAATCCGTGATGTTGTTCCATGTAGACTTCTTCGATAAATCCATTTAGGAATGCACTCTTGACGTCCATTTGGAACAACCTGAAATTTTTATAACATGCAAAAGCAAGTAATAATCTAATTGCTTCTAACCTAACTACTAGTGCGTGGGTTTCATCATAGTCTATCCCTTCTTCTTTACGTATATTCTTTGGCCATGAGTCTTGCTTTGTTTCTGACCACTTTTCCTTTCTCGTCCATTTTGTTCCTGAAAACACATTTAGCTCCAATAATCGATTTTCCTTTTCATTTAGGAATTAGCTCCCAAACATCGTTGATACTGAATTGTCTGAGTTGTTCTTGCATAGCTTCAATCAAGCTTTCGTCAGCTAAGGCTTCTTCTATGCTTTTGGGTTCTATCTTAGAAATAAGTGCCACGACGCTAGACTCATCTTGCTTTTTGGATCTGGTGCGAATCCTTTCATCAATATCACCGATGATGAGTTCTTTAGGATGACTAGACTTGTGCTTCCAGTTGCTGGTTGGTTTGACAGTTTGTTGATCCTCTACTTCAGTTGATTCTTCAACTTCCCTTCGTTGATGATCTTCAGAGGTCTGAGCCACTTCAAGGGAAGTAGACTTTGTAAGGTTTGGAGCAGATTCAGATTCTTCAGGTTGAGTCTGAATTAGCTAATTTTGTAGAGAGTCTTGAAATTTGACATTCATAGATTCTTCCATAGACCGAGTCTTCTTGTTGAATACTCTGTAAGCTTTGCTTGAGGTTGAGTAGCCATGGAAAATTCCTTCATCTGATTTTTCTTCAAACTTACCAGTTCGATCATTTGCATTTTTCAAAACAAAACATTTGTATCCAAACACATGAAAGTAAGAAACAATTGGTTTCTTTCATTTGATTAACTCATAGGGAGTTTTCTCCAGAATAGGCCTTAAGAATAATCTGTTAATAATATAGCAAGCTATAGAAACTACTTTAGCCTAAAAACGAGAAGAAATATTACTTTCTATTAAAAGAGTTCCTGCCATTTCTTGCAGAGATCTATTCTTTCTTTCCACAATTCCATTCTATTCTGGAGTGTTTCGAGAGGAGAAAACATGTTGAAATCCTAATTCATTACAGAATTTAACAAAGTCTTGATTTTCAAACTCACCTCCATGATCTGTTCGTATGCTTGAAATAGCATATCCTTTCTCATTTTGAACTTTCTTGGCAAACTTTGAAAAATGAGAAAATGTTTCAGACTTACTTGCTAGAAAGTGAGCCTAAGTAAATCGAGAATAATCATCCACAATTACTAGACAATATCTCTTTCCACCAATGCTTTTAGTTTTGGTTGGTTCAAAGAGATCCATATGCAGAAGCTGCAAAACACGATTAATAGAAACCTAATTTATTGAATTAAAAAAACTTCTAACCTGTTTTCCCAACATACATGATGTGCATAAATCAGATTTCTAAAACTTCAGGTTGGGCAGCCCACAAACAAGGTTCTTGGAAGAGATCTTGGCAATTTGCTTCATGTTGACATGGCCAAGCTTTCGATGCCAAAGATTTGCTTCATCTTGAATTGAAATTAGACATTGAGATTTTTTCTGGTTTTATATCCAGAAGTTAGATGTTCCTATGTCTTTGTCCAGTAAAAGATTGAGAAAAATCTTTACTAGTTCCCGAACATACTCCTTCTTGGAGATTGATTTTGAATCCAGAGTCGCACAATTGGCTAATGCTGAGCAGATTGTACTTTAGTCCTTCCACCAAGGAGACATTGTTGATTGTGAGACTTCCAATCTTTATAGTTCCACACCCAACAATTCTTCATTTGCTATTTCCACCAAAAGAGACTTCTCCACAATTCATTTGAACAAGTTTTATAAAACAACTTGAATCTCCAGTCATATGTCTTGAACAGCCACTATCCAATAATCATTTAACCTTTTTCTTGATAGTGACCTCGATTTCGTTGTCTGAGTCTGAGTCTGTATCTATCTCAGAGTTTGAGTCTGATTATGATTTTGCCATTAAACAAATGTTGGCATAATCTCCATCACTTTCTTCGCATTTAGTATCACTCCATGTCTTTGCTTTGAGAGCCTTCCCGTATTTCTCAGCTTTTTCTTTCTTTTTTCTTCAATAGAGGATAGTTGGGTCTAATGTGTCCATTTTTCTTGCATTCAAAATAGATCACATCTTTATTGGCTTCATTGTCCTCAATTGATTTGTTTTGAAACTTTTGAGTGCTTTGTTTCTTCCAATTGAATCTTCCTTCCTTTTCGTTCAGTTTCCTAAACCTCTTTATCATAGGAGCTAACTCTTCATCGTCCATATCATCTTCAGAATCTGTAACATCAGAATCATCATTAGTTCTCAAAGCAATTAACTTCTTACCTTTAGAATCTTCCTCCTCGTTGATTTGCTCCACTTCATAGGACTGAAGTGTGCCAACCAGTTCGTCTACAGAAAGCGGCATGATCATTTGTGTTTCCCTTATTGAAGTCTTTATGTGATTCTAGTCTTTGGAGAGTCCACGTAGCAATTTGTTGACCTTCATTGGTCCTGAGATTGGCTGTCTCTAATACTCTAGACCATTTATAATTTCAGTAAAACAACTAAACATATCAATGATAGATTCTCCTGGCTTCATCTTGAAGGCTTCATACTGTTCGAGTAGAATATTAATCATCGTTTCTTTCACTCGATCAGTTCCTTCATAGGTAATGTGCAGCTTATCCCAGACTTCTTTGGCTATTTCATAAGAAGATATTCTGTTATACTCAATAGGAGATAACGCACCATATAAGGAGTAAATTGCTTTAGCATCAAGAGCTTGTCTCTTGGTCATTTCTTCTTGAGTCATCTCGCTAGCATCTGTAACTTCTTTTCCTCTTTCTGAAACTGATGCAGCTTTAGGAATGATTCATTTTTCTATCACATCCCATTCCAAAGGATTTTTCGATCTTAGGAATGTTTTTATCTTGTTTTTCCATATGTTGTATTTCTTTCCATCGAAGTAAGGTGGTCTGATGTTACTTTGGCCTTCAACCAAACTTTGAGCCAACACACTAGCCATAGATCTTTAACATAGAAGTAAAAACACTTCAATTAAATGAGTACACAGGCTCTGATACCAATTGATAGGGCTAGTAAGAACACCTAGAGGGGGTGAATAGGTGTTAAAGAAGTTCTTGCAAGACTTAATAACTTAATTCATCTTTTGAGAATAATAGACTGAAGATGTAAAAAACTGTAAATAGTTATATAAGACTACGAATTAAAGTAAACAGTTTAGGGAAAGAGAATTGAAACACAAAGTTTATAGTAGTTCAGCTTAAACCAAGCCTACGTCCACTCTCCCGTACTGATAGCCCACTGGCTGGATTCCACTAAGAACCAAAAGAGATTTTACAATCTCACGTCCTTTATTCCATAGTGTAGAAACTCTACTACACTTCCTCAAGGTCTCACAAGTATTTAATCTCTCTTTTGAGTACAACTTAAGCTCAGCGATTGAATCAGCAAAGAACTAGGAGCTTCAGACTTTGGAATTTTTCTTTCTCGCACTCACTCGAATAACTTGAGCGTCTTCCTTATAAACTCCTCCATGCCATTATAACCGTTAGCACCTTCCAAAAGAGTTCTTCCAATCTACTCGTTGGATAGAATCAATTAAGGAGATTTTGAGTTATTTAAGGAATGCGATGATAGCCACCAATCCTGCTCGCCCATACAATCGGGATCTAGGTTTCCATAAGTAGAATTTTCCAAGTATACTTTGCCAATCAACAGATTTAATTATCCGAATTGGTTTCAATAAGAATGATTGATCACGAGATACTATCTCCAGCCATGAGATCTTCTTGAACCGTACGAATGAAATCCTTAAAGATATACTCGCATCTGGATAAGTCTTTTTCATCGGATAAATCTTTTCTTCATCGGTCTAGAAGCTATCCGTGAGGATATACTTTAAATCTTGAGTCTGGAGGTCTTCAGATTTTGATGATAGAGTCTACAAGTCTTCAGACTAGACTGATGGAAACGTTTTGTCAACTTCAAAACAATAAGGAAGTTTTCTCCAACAAGAACTAACCACTAAATACTTTTTCCTGCATTTGCTTTTGGTCATCTAACAATACAGAGTAATCATTAAAAAAGTTTACAACGTGTTTCTTGAGGTGTCTCCTACTTGATTGAACAGCTTGGATCACCACCTCTTTGCTTGCATGTAGAGAATTGCATACTCAGTAGCCCCTGTTGATTTATTTTATTATAAAGCTGACTATTATCAAGGTTTTGAGCACCTCAAGAATCAACAAATTCCATTGGTTTCTGTGGGAAGTTTGGGACGATGCTTATTACCTTTGGTAATGTGCCTTGTCTTTAGTTTCTATCCAAGGGTTATTATTTAATGCTGGCTGCAGCTATGTTAAAGGTGATGCTCAGTATACTGCCAATACCTGAAAACATTATTTGTCGAGTTTGACTTCAAACTTCTCCATAGATGCCTGTTGCCCCCAACTCCAACTTCGAATGATGCAATTATCACCTGCATCAGGATCATGCTCACATGTACCCTTAGATCAAGTAGATCCCATCATCCCACCTCATCTAACAATGGATATAAGCGTCGCTCACATGATCCGTGTTCATCTAAAAAAAATTTCCTTCAAATGAGGCAACAGCTTCACCCATGGATCCTCACTGTAACTTTCTCTTTTCTTTTATCCACCTTCCATCCCAGCACAATTCAAGTTCATCACTTCGAGCTCAGCTGCCTCAAGTTCATCAATGCCAAGCCCATTATGAGCAGGAAATAGAAGTACCAACCTTCCCTTCTTCCTGGCGAAGTTTATACAACTGAATCTGCTGTTAGATAGTGCGAGTGTGTGGAATATGTACAGTTTATTAAAGAATAGATATGAAATGTATTTCTAGTAATATAGGTGATACTTAGACAAAGACAAGTTACCCCGATTGTTAGAGTACCATTCCAGTCCATTGACTCAAAAACTATGCAACCAAACGGAGGTTCAAATCTAGCCAAACAAAACATAGGGCCACGTTTGGTGTAAAGAAGCAGACACTAGGACGGAATTATAGTTATGGTGCAGTAAGGAGAAAATTTTGCATCATTAGGAACGTCCCAGCTGCATAGAAACTGTTCCAGCTTTTGCTAGTAACAAGATTTCGTCACTTCTTAACCTACGGATTAGCTTCCTTTCCTTTCTATTTTAAAAGAAATCAAGACTTCTGTTGAAATAATTTTCACTGCATTTTCCTAGAATCCCACCTCCACTTCCATCTCATTTTCTTTGCAAAAATTCGATTTTGCTAGATTTTTCGTTGATGGTTTTTTTCCCTGGAAATTTTTAAGAAATACAAATACAATTTGGTGACTTAAATAAGTACAAAGTAATACACATCCAGGTTCAACTCCCGTGGTTAAAATAGGCAGAATCTAATGCTATTTATTTTTTCTCATTCGCGATCTTCGGTAAGGCACTTGGTGACACTGTATAAATGGGCAGCATCTTTTTACTTAATGGGATTTGTATCAAAATTGATCCACTCGTTCCGGAAAGAATCTACCAACGAAAATAAAAGTTCAGAAACTGACAAAAATAGAGAAAATATAACTCGCTTTCCCCTCATCACCAACAACAAACCCCCTCCCCCTCCCCCCTCCCCCAAGGGGGCCCCGGGACACACACAAAAACCCATACCCACAACAGTGAACATTTTGATCTTCTCCTTCTTCTACCAGTTTTCTTTCTGTTAAGCAGGACAGGAGGATCTGTCACACCCCAACTCCTATAGGGATGGGGTAACACGGCCATCCTTCCACCTGAAGGACGCAGCCTCTAACCATCCGAATCCAACTCCCAAAAGTCCCCGTCGATATCACTCTCATTCTATTGGTCATTAAATGAGGGACCTAAAAAGTTTTTAAAATAGAGGGGTGAGCAACCACACGCTCAGTGAGTGTTACATATCTCTTCTAAGCAGATTGAACAACCACTATTCATATATATAAGTATAGAACATTATCGAAAAATCATAATCCAACTCATTATATATACATATCAAATCAATACGAATTGTTTATTTCAGCAAAACTTTATACAAGTCAAAAATATACATTTAAATTCACTATCACTGTGATATCCGGATTTCGCCGGACCTCGAATACGTAACGGATTGTGACGGGTTGACAAATTTGTCATTGGACTACGTCGTTGGCACCACTTACGGCCCCCATTTCATCACCTCCCTCGCCGTATTGAGACGTCATGTATCGTTACACTCTTGCGATAGCACCCCACCTAGACATTTCTTCACGCAACGCCACTCACGAGACCAACATCTTCCGCATTTGTACCTTACTCAGCAAGCTTTTCATGCACGTGGGGATGTCGACTTCCAAAATTCGCAGCCACGAAAAACCATGCATTTCCATGCAACAAGAGAAGACTTTGGACCATCAAACTTTCAGTCACGTTCCCTCCCTTTAGCCAGTCAACAAGATGGAGATTTTGACCATGCATGTAGGACACACACGCATAAAGCTGTCTCCGTTCAAGTTGCCCCCGAATCTTTATTTCATTGATTATTTGAGTCAACTAACCAAAGGTCACGTCCACAATCCATGCCCATGTAGAAATGAAGGCCTTCGACCACTGAAGTGCAGCTCCATTCTCTCCTTCTCCACGTACCAGCGAGTGGGAATGGGGACGCAAGACTCAGCCTTGTTCCCCTTCTCCTCTCAGCCGATCAACTAAGGGAAAAAGCTTGATCAAGCAGCCACGTAACTCCGTCTTCGGTGGCTAGCAGAGATAGAGTTTGGGACAGCTGCAAACTGCGCTTCAGCCGTGTCTTCAAGGTGGCGACGAGAGCCACCGAAAGCAGCCACGTCTTCTCCACTTGTCCCCTCCTCTTGCTACCACAAGACTTGAGTTTGTTGACTAAGAGTGTCACGCCCCGAACCTCGAGCGTGCGAACATCCCTCAGTGGTCGATAGAATTGCGACGTTCCCAGGATGCGTCGCCAACCCATTCATTTTACACACATGCAGAAGCGAATCAAACAATCTCCAGACAACAAACAAGCACATGGGATAGAAGAAGCAGAACGGCCAATTAACACAAAACATACTTTATATACAGCCAGGTCAAACCTACGGTTTATATACAGGAGGTCTATCTCAAAAGAAACTACCAGGCTAACCCTACCTTGGACCCTACCTACTTGGGATCTAGGTCCACTACAACACCGTTACAGATGTCGAGGTCTAGAGGATCAGCTACCTCCTCTACTTCGGGCTCATTAGCCTCAAGCAACTGGTTCGCCTCGATATCAGCTATAATATCGGTGTCCCTGATAGGATTGAGTACCACCTCATACTTGGAATCAACGGTAGGTTCGTCGAAACCATCCAAGGGGCCCTCCTGAACCCTGTTGAGCCTATGATGAAACCATGCCTTGAATTGATGAGTAACTAATTGAGGTAGGCCCTCGTCGACCCAGATGGTGGTAACTACGAGCTCATGGGTCCAGTCAAACCCATGGATAGGGAGTATGGTATGCTCGGTCTCTGCCTCTCGCAGCCACCCAAAACGAACTGGTCGAACCTCCCTCTAAGGACCTGTAAAATTTTAAACCACAACAGGTGAGATAAATCTCAGCGAGTCTACACCCTAAACCCCGATTAGGAAGAGCATTCACCTAGAGGCAACTTAAATATATATCATATAAGACATACCTCGCCTCAGCTCCTTTTTGCACATTAGTATATCTCATATATCATATATAAATGTAGCAAACGTACATAATTAACTAGAACACATCAATTTCACATATCAATTAATCACAGGGATCTTGATCATAAGGCCAAATCGTTATGACACATCCCATTCCCTGTCACACAATTTCATCTCATAATCAGGCATGGCTATTTCAATCACTCAAGCGTGTCCCAATTAATTATGACCCAACGGCCATGGCCAACTCAAAAGTCGGCAGTCATCTGGCATAATCGGGCGTCGTCCCGCTTTGTCGGGCACGGCAAAGTCTACATCTAGACGGCATTCCCGAATGAGCATTGGCCCAGCCTCCATTGCGACCGACATCCAATGATGTGGGGCATTTCATATAGGAGCATCGCCCTTGATTTTCATTGGGTGACGGGTTCTCATAGTGATCACATGCACATCCATTCTCGGCCAAGGATATCTTGCTTTGCACTCAATTGCCTTAATTTCAAATAATGTACTTATCCTATTTTCTTCATATTAAAAACACTCAGTAAAATAATTGTGCGTGGTCACATAGTCAAATTGAACTGTAAAGCGTGATATGCTCTCTTTTAAAAATCCCATGATTTTATATAGTACCTAAAATATTTTTGGTGTGAAAACCCGACACCTAGTATTTTTCTAATTAAATACCAAAAATTCATATTTTTGAATAATTAAAAATCACCACCAAGCATCCAATTGCATAATTTTGCACTCAATTTCACAAATCAACGCCACCATGACGATCAACTTAAAATTCGGACAACGGGCTATCCCGGTATAATTTACGCTAATTAATAAATAATTAAATTGAAAATTATTTAAATTAAACCACTAATTAATCTACATAAGCTAATCTAACCATCTAATTTAACTAATTAAATTAATCTAACTAATCTAGCTATATATAAACCTAATAAGCTAACTAATTAAACTAACTAACCACCTAATTGGCCTAACTAAATAACCATAACTAATTTAATTACTTTAACTAAATCACCCTAAGCCTAATTAACCTAAACTAATCCTACTATGCGTGGTTAACCCCCTAATTAGGAATTAGGATGCTAACTCACCGTTTAAGTGAGCTAATGGGTCCGTGGCGAAGGTGACCAAAACTCGGGCCTACGGCGATTCTAAAGGAGGTCCAGAAAGGGCTGCAAAACAACCAACGAGTCTTAGCCCCAAGCTGAGATCCTATTCTGCTCGAGGGGACTAAAGTGGGCTGGTCTCGGTTGGCTAGTTCAATGGACTGAGTTGGAGACGGTGGGACGGTTCGGTGGCACAAGCAAGGGCAAATGGTGGTTGCTCGAATAGCTAGAACTAGGCAAACGAGCGGCTGCTGGCAGTCACTAGATGAAATGGCACGGAGATGGACGGCGCAGCTTGGACGGAGGGGACTAGTAATCAAGCTCGATTGACGGCGGTGCAGGGGCTAGCTCGGTTCGGTGGCTTGCGGGGCTGTTGGCTGTGCTGGCTTGGTCCAGGTGCTTGCAACCTCAACAATGGAGGTTTAAGGGAGAAATGAGAAAAAGAAGGAAAAAGAAGGAAGAGCAGAAGCTGGATAGAGAGGGGGCTAGTCAAGTAAGCAAAGGGGAGAGAGCGGGAACCAAAGGGGGACAAGGGGCTTGAAAGTCTTCAAGGCAGCCAATAGAGTCCAAGGTGAAATATCTAGCTACTTGAGTGCCAATGCAAAAAAGTCTTAAGCTCCCTAAGGTCCATGCATCCTCCAATGGTGATTTCTTCACATTTCCCTCACAAACAAACCCAAAATGAAGGCCAAAAATACCTCCCCTATTGTCCATACGAAATTGCACCTATATCTTCTCAATTCCTCACCAAATCAATCCAATTTGGTGACCAAAAATGCCGAGGAGGCTGTCCCTACAATTTTCCCTTCAACTCTTCACAAACCAACTCAAATTGGTAGCCAAAATTGCCAATTAAAATGCCCATCCGAACTTCCTTGAATTTAATTGGCCAATTTTGATTTTCCGCCAAAATTCCAGGGCTTGCCAAAAATTCTTCAAAGGATGAGACGATGTCCTAAAAATAAATTGTGACACGCTCGAACTTTCGATTCCTGAAACCAAGTTCAATTTTGCGGTTAATTTAGATCAAACACGATTTTAGCATGACCTAACCTATCGAGTAGCTTTTAGAAATTTTATCGCATTTAACCCGTGGTCGATAATTCTTGATCCACGTTTGTGCATCTTTGACTCATTGGCGACTCTTAATTTTTGTAAAAATCTCAAGGTTTCAATTACGAGCACCGGGTAGAGAATCAACAAAAAAAAATCGATTTAGTGCCGTTCGACGTGAATTTTGCAATCAGGTGGAATCATCCACAATTTAATTACGTACTTCTGTTGAATCGACCTATCTCCAGTCTCTAATCGATTATAACGATGCCGTATTGACCCTTGCCGATTAGCACAGTCGAGCAGTCGATTTCTGATTGAATTTTCAAGTTTGTCACGTTTATATCCCTTAACAGTTTCACCAGATAGATTAGCTATATGGTTGGGCCCAGTTGATAGAGAGGAATCTGATTGAACAAGGTGCTACATCTGGGTCGCGATTTGGTTCGAATAGAGACAGAAATAGGTTTGGGAAGAAACCTATGACAGGAGGAAGGTACCCTATCCCGCCCAATAGGAAGGGTGGGATAGGTAAGCCAACGCCGAGCCAAATGGGCGCGTGTCGCTTCTGTAGAAGACAACACGGATCAGCCTTGTGCCATTCTAGGCCAGGTGCGTGTTAAGAGTGTGGCTAATAGGGTCATAAAGCCAGGAATTGTCCTAGAAGACTGATGGGACCGCAACAGTTGCTGTCGTCGCCACCAACGAGACATAATAGGGGGTTTATGCCACAGAACGCACCCCAAGGTGGACTGAACAGGCCCCCAGCTCAAGGAAGGGTGTATGCTGTTATGAGGAGACAAGCTGAGGACTAACCTAATGTGGTTATAGGTACTATTTCCTTGGTGCAACTCATTTGTTTATAGATGAGTAATTTGTTAAGCTGGTAGGATTGAGTCTTGAAATGTTGGAGTCTGTGGTTAGTATATCTACACCATTAAAGGATAAGGTGTTGTCTACGATGGGCTGTACCGGTTACAAGTTAGTGATTGGCGAGTGAGAGTGGAGGATAGATTTGATAGTCCTAGCCACATATGATTTTGACATAACAATTGGCATGGACTGGCTCACCAAGTAACGAGCTAAGATGGACTGCTATCGTGAAGCGATTCAGTTTAACCCGTTAGCGCGTGAAAGTTTCAAGTTTATTAGGAGCCAAGGAGGACCCAGTGCAGATGCAGGATTTGATGGATAAGGGATTCATACATCCCAATGCATCACCTTGGGGAGCACTAGTTTTGTTAGTAAAGAAGAAAAATGGGTCATTACGCCTATGCATCGACTATCGACAACTCGATCAGGTGACGATCAAGAACAAGTATCCACTACCAAGGATCGACGACTTGTTTAACCAGTTGCAAGGAGCGTCGATATTTTCCAAGATCGACTTGAGGATAGGGTATCATCAGCTGAGGATCAGAAAGGAGGACATACTGAAGTTAGCGTTTTGTACTCGATACAGCCATTATGAGTTCACCGTAATGCCGTTTGGTTTGACGAATGCCCCAGCTGTTTTCATGGATCTGATGAACCGAGTGTTCAAAGAGTATTTGGATCAGTTTGTGATTGTGTTCATTGATGATATCCTGGTGGACTCGAGAAGTTCTGAGAAGCATGAAAGGCATTTAAGGATGGTGCTTTGGACTTTGAGGAATCATGAATTGTACGCTAAGTTTCGCAAGTGTGAGTTTTGATTGACTCGTGTTACTTTCCTTGTTCACGTGATTTTAGGCGAAGGAATCTCCATGGAACTGACCAAGATTGAAGCAGTTATCAGCTGGCCAAGACCGACTACAGTGACAGAGATTAGAAGTTTCTTGGGTTTGGTAGGATATTATAGAAGGTTTATGGAAGGGTTTTGAACTTTAGCTTCATCATTGACTCGACTTCTAAAGAAGGAAGAAAGAATTGTATGGAGAGATAAGTGTGAGCATAGTTTCTAAGAGTTTAAGCAGAAGCTGACTACCGCACCGGTATTGACAATACCATATGATCCTGGAGGGTATGAGATCTATAGTGATGTGGCATTTAGAGTACTGGGTTGCGTGTTAGTGCAGTATGGCAGAGTCATTGCATACGCATCCCATCAGTTGAGACTTCATGAGCTAAATTAGAGTTGGCAGCAATTATTTTCGCTTTGAAGATTTGGAGACATTATTTATGTGGAGAAAGATTCAAGATCTTTACAGATCATCAAAGTCTCAAATACCTGTTCCATCAGAAGGAGTTGAATATGAGACAGTGTTTCTGGATGGAACTTCTCAAGGACTATGATTGTGATAACTTATATCACCCTGGAAAGGCTAATAAAGTCGCAGATGTGCTGAGTCAGAAATCTTCAGTTGCACAGATGATGGTTAAGGAGTGAATTTTACTTGAGAGAGCTCGAGATTCAGTTTTTAAATTTTGGGTAGGCCACCTTTCAAATCTTATGGCCATCCTCAGAATTGAGCCGAAAGTTCAGATCAAAAGTAAGACGCTTCAATTCATAGACCCAGAAATTCAGAAGATCTAGCAAGAGGATACCGATAAAAGAAAGGCTGACTTTTAGATTTCTATAGATGAAACATTAAGGTTCCGAGGACGATTGTATGTACCTAATGATGACGAGCTTAAGGAGGAGATCTTGTCAGAAGCTCATCGTAGCATTTACAATATTCATCCAGGCAGTACGAAAATATATCAGGATCCGTGTCAACACTATTGGTAGACCAGTATAAAGGCAGACATCGCCAATCATGTCGCTAAATGTCTGACAAGTCAGTAAGTGAAGGCACAGCACTGTAAGCGATGAGGACTTTTGCAACGTCTCGAGATTCCCAAGTGGAAATGGGAACACATCACAATGGATTTTATGATGGGCTTACCGAGGAGTCAGAGGGGTAATAATTCCATTTGTGTTGTGGTTGATAGACTGACGAAGTTGGCTCACTTTATCGTCATACGAAAGGACCTTGCATTGGACAGATATGCACAATTGTACATGTGTCAGATTGTTTGTCTACATGGAGTGCCGATGACAATTACATCTAATCGAGACTTGAGATTTACAGCTGCCTTTTGGAAAAGTTTGTAGATCGCCTTGGGAACGAAGCTGTAATCAGTACGGCTTACCATTCGCAAACAGATGGCGAGTCTGAAAGGACAATTTAGACTCTCGAGGACATGTTGAGAGCGTGTGTGCTAGATTTCAAAGGAAGCTAGGAAGAATAGCTTCATCTCATCGAGTTCGCCTACAACAATAGTTACCAGCAGAGTATTCAAATGACACCTTTTGAAGCATTGTATGGCAAAGCGTATAGAATGCTAGTGTGTTGGGATGAAGTCGTGGAACGAAAAATCACAGACCTAGAGTTGGTTCAGTAGTCAGTGGATGCAGTTGCAGTCATTAGAGACAGATTAAAGACTGCTCAAAGTCACCAGAAAAGCTACGCAGATAAGCGTCAGAGACCTTTGGAGTTCCAAGTTGGTGAGCATGTCTTCCTGAAGGTGTCACCGATGAGGGGTACTTCACACTTTGGCAAAAAGGAAAAATTAAGCCCGAGATACGTAGCTCCTTTTGAGATGCTATAAAGGATAGGGACTCTGGCATATCGTCTTGTATTGCCACTGAGGTTGGCGTAAGTGCATGATGTATTCCGCGTGTCAATGTTGAGAAAGTATGAACCCAACCCGACCCATGTGCAGAATTTTGAAAAGTTAGACATGGACGATAGAGTGTCGTACGTGAAGAGACCAGCTCAGATTGTAGATCGGAAGGAACAAGTTATGTGCATGAAGACAATCCCGTTAGTTAAAATGGTATGGCAACACCACGGCACATAAGGAGCAACCTGGAAAAGTGAAGATTCGATGAGACGATAATACCCTCACCTTTTTGTTTAAGATTTGTAATGGTTTAAATTTTGAGGACGAAATTTTTATAAGAGGGGAAGAGTTGTGACATCCCGAATTTTGGATTCTATTTTCAATTGAATAAGGTGGGCTTTTTATCGACGGGATAACTAGTCTATCTGATGAAGCCATTAAGGGATTTTAACGTAATAGACTTGAGAATTTGACCAGAAATCGACTGCTCAACTGTGCTAATCTGCAAGGGTCAACACGACACTGTCAAAATTGATTAGGGATCGGAGATAGGTCAATTCGGCGAGGTATGTGATTAAAGTGTGGGTGATTCCACCTAATTGCAAAATTCTCGTTGAACAACACTAAATCAATTTTTCTGTCATTTCTGTACCTTGTGCTCGTATTTGAAATCTCGAGATTTTTATGACAATTGAGACTCGCTAATGAGTCAAAGATGTACAATGTGGCTCGAAAATAATCGAACACAGGTCAATTGCACTAAAAATTCCTAAAAGCTACCCGGTAGGTTAGGTCACGCTAAAATCGCACCCAATTGAAATTAACCGCGAATTTGAACCCAAATTTAGAAATTGAAAATTCTACCATGTCTTGATTCATTTTAGGAACGTCGACTCATACTCCGAAGATTTTTTTGCAAACCCGAGATTTCGGCGAAAGAAATCAAAGTTGGGTTATTTTGAACGGGGAAAATTATAGGGCCATTTTTGTAGCATTTTTGGCCGCCAAGTTGGTTCAATTGACAAGGAAAAATAATGAGATGGACAATAGCACCTTGGTTGATTTTATGGGGGCCAATTTGAGCTCAATTGGAGACGTTTTGGTGAGGAAATGAATGAAATTGGAGGCCAAAGGTTCAAAATTCGTAGCTAGGGGGTGCTACAACCTTTTGGACAATTTAGGAGATTTCTTGAGGAAGCCTTGGTGTAGCAAAGGGCAGAGGATGACAGCCATGGATGGTGGGGTAACCTCTTAAGTACTTAAGATATTTTTGTGACCCCCCTTCTTGCAGTAGCTATCTTCTTCCTCTTCTTCTCTCTTTTCTCCATTGTTGTTGAAGTTTAGGAGCTCAAAAACCAGAGAAACTAGCCTGCTTTCCCCTTAAATCGTCGACCGTCCCTGCTGCCCGTTGTTCGAGCAACCAACCTCGCTAGAGTCGCTCCCCCGCGCTCATGAGCCGTCCATGCATCCCCTCCATCTAGCGTTTGTATGACGTCCTCTGTCGCGCCCTGGTCGCCATCTCAGGTTGTCTATTCGCCTTTTGCCGCTGTCCAGCTAGTCGAAACCATCGCCTGGCCCCACAGCAGCCGTCCACTGCCCAAGTGACTGTTTTAGCCCAAGCCGAGCCTCGACCAGCCCCCTTCGGCCCTTGGATAAAGGCCAAAGTCCAGCAAGGGCTGAAAGCTTCTGGGCCCATTTTAAGGCTCGTTTAGACCTCCATTGGTGTTGCTCTAGGCTTGTTTGTCGCTCACCTCCGCGTCACTATTGCTGTGGACTCACCAGCCCGTTAATCCGGTGACTTTACTTGCTAAACTCTGATTAGGGAGTTAATGATGTTTAGTAGATAATTAGTTTAGAATAATTATGGATTAGGTGGTTAGTTAGTTTAGATTAGTCATTAGTTACTTAATTATGCATGTTATGTGGTTAGAATAGACTAATTAAGGGCTAGAAAGATTGTACTATTTATCTAGATAGGTGCATTAATTTTTTAGTCCCATTTAGGTGGTTAGATTAGCATTTATGGCCTAGGTTAGTATTTATTGGATTTAAATTGCATTATTTAATTATTTATTATTTTCCGGAAATTATACCGGGATAGCCGGTGACCAGAATTTCGTGCGATTGCGGTGGTGCGCTTAGTTTATGCAATTGAGTGTTAATTTGTTCAAATTGAGTGGTAATTGTGATTTTGAGTATTTATTTCAAAATTACGAAATTTTGGTATTTAATTAGAAAATATCGGGTGTTTGGTTTTGACATCGGAAATTTTTTAAAATACTATATCAAATAGTGGGATTTTAAAATGAATGATATCCTTTTTCCGGTTCAAATTGACCGTGTACCCACACATTTATCGTGTGTTTTTAATACGAAGAAAATGGGTCAAGTACATTATTTTAATTAGGACATTTGAGTGCAAAGCACGATGTCTTGGCCGGGATTGGATGGATGCATGAATGGTTATGAGAACCTATCCTCGATAAGAGTTGGGTGGATGCTGCCCCTATATGGGATGCCCTTGGTCAGTGGATGCTGATTGCAGTAGAGGCTGCGCCGATGCTCCTTTGTGGAATGTTGTCTCGAGATAAACGTTGCCGTGCTCAATGGGGTGAGACGATGCCTAGTTACGCCAGAAGACCGCTGAACGTCAAGTAGGCTATGATAAAAATTGGAATGCATGAATGTCACGCCCCGATCCTAGGGCACGCACACATCCTTCTCTTGGTCGATTTTAATATGCGATATCCCAGGACTATATATCGCCGACCCTTTCTTTTATTAAGCACATGCGGAAGCAATTATAAATCCCCAAATAATAAAACAATGGGATAGAAAAGCAGGGTCATATTTTTCATATTGAAACTTATAACCAAACCTTTTATACAAAACACAAACCAGAGTACTTCACAACTTTTTACTCTATTTCTATTCACATCAAATTAGAGATCTCAAAAGAAGATAGAATCTCAGTCCATCCGGATCATATTTAAGACTCCTCTCAGTATTATATTCTTCTTTCAAAAATCCTTCTCCTCAAGTTTCACCTCCGAGTTCTCCTTCTCAGACTCCTCCTCATCAGCTCCTCATCGGGGTCCTGAAATGTTTTTCCCCAAACTGGGATGAGACTACGTCTCAGCGAGTTCTACCCCACTAAGCCCGATTAGTAAACCATTATACTATAGGCTGCCTAAACACGCACAGGTCAGGGGACTTATCTTGGCCTCAAATCCCACCTGCAAGTCAGTACAATTCATAATAGGCACCTAAGCAATCATATCACAGATCGATATCTCGATCAATCGATCCAGTCGATCACACACTAACAAGACCACTCACGGTCATTTCAATTCAATCAATCATTTCACAACAATCGGATCAATTCATTGATCAATCGAACTAGTCGATTACATGTCAGATGGACCATTTTAGGTCAATACTCTCGGGCGTCAAGTTCACCAATGTGACTTATCCACTAGACAATTGCGTGCGTTCTTTAAGGCGCCGTTTTCGCCAGTGATATTTCAAATCACCGAACCACACATGCCTACAATGATCTGTTCAAGAGACAATTGCGTGCGTTCTTTAAGGCGCCGTTTTCGCTAGTGAGGTCCATAATCACTGAATCACACATGCCTACAACATTGTATTGAATAGACAAGTGCATGCGTTATTTAAGGCGCCGTTTTCGCCAGTGATGTCCTTAATCATCGAACCATACATGCCTATAACAATATGAGTACTAGACCGATACGTGCGTTCTTTAAGGCGTCGTTTTCGCCAGTGACATCCTTAGTCACCGAACCACGTAGGCCCATACACCTTACTATCAGTCCAAGCCCAAAGTACTTCTGATTCACTCTCACCATTCAACTCACTTTACAACTCAACAAAGCACTATAAATGCTAAATAAACATAATTGGCCATTCATCAATCAATAATTCAATCTCAATCAATTCCAATCAAATTAGAGTAAATCCCTAAAATATCACAATTTATTTAATTCCATGCAAAGTAGAGCTCAAATAAATGAACGGACTATGCCATCACAATCAGCACGAGATTTCGATCGTCGGCCATCAAAATCTTAATTTCTGAAAATTAATTAATTAATTTCGAAAAATTAATTAATAATTATTAAAAATTCAATTTAGCACAAAAAATAAAGCCCAATTGAATAAATGGACTACACCATAGTCATCAGCATAAAATTCCGGTCCCGGACCATCTTAGTTGAATTTTCGAAAAATAAATAATTATTTAATTTAATTCCGAAAATTAATATTTAAATACTAAAAAATTCCACTTAGGCCCGAAAAGCCTAATTAGAGCCCACTAAGGGTCGGGAAAAATCCTGAGGCACTTCCAATAATTAGTAGACCACGTCTACTTGTTAATTGCGCAATCAATTTATCTAAATCGCATCATAATTGACTAATAATTGCTAATTTATTCTAATCTAACAACCTAAACATAATTAATTAAAATTAAACCAACCTTAAGCATAATTAGCCAACTAATCTGGGATTAGTGAGATTACTCACTAAATCGCGCGCAAATCGGATCAATCCGACGGGGGCGACATGAGGAACGATTCTTCCCAAAGCACGGCTCGGGTTCGGGGGCCGGAAACGGCCCAAAAGTGGGCCTAAAGCCACTGGAAACCCATTCTGTGGGTTGCTGGTTGGCTGTGAAACAGGGGAAAACAAAGATGGTTAGGGGGGGAGAAGGCTTCGGGAGAGTGGGTGGTGCTCCGGGGAGGGCCGGTGGAGGTCCGGCGGCTTCAAACGGTGGCCGGAGGTGGCCGGACAGGGTGGAACGAAGGCTGAGCAGAGGCTGAACCACGCGGGGGAGCACGCCTAGGCGCGAGGGACGGCCGGCAGAACGCACAGCGTCGCGTGGGCAGGCGTCGCAGGCGTGTGGTGCGGCGGCGGGACGGGCGGTGACGGCGAGCTGCTCTCTCCGATTTCTGCTTCTGGTTTGCTTGCACAAAGAAGAAAGAAGAAGAGAGAGTGCGAGAGAGAGAGAGAGAGAAAAGAAGATGAGGATTGACCGGTCAAAAGTAAAAAAGAGAAGGAGAGAAGTCGGTTGGGGGAAATCGCACGAAGGGGGAGGGAAAGGGGAGAGGAGAGAGAGAGAAAAGAAAGAAAAAGAAAGAAAAGAAGAGAGAGGGAGAGAGAGAAATAAAATATTACCTTTATACTTATTTTATTTCATTTCTCTTTCCCTTTCTATTTTCTTTTGGTCTTCACTTTTCTTCCGATAATTTCTTTATTGAAATTTCGGACTCGTCAACAATTTGACGGACAATGAGATAGGATCCTAAAAATAAGAATGATGACACGCTTAAAATTCGATTCCCGAAATGGAATTCAATTTCGTGGTTAAAAATCGATCAGACGTGATTTTAGCCCAATCCAACCAATTAGGTAGCTTTTAAGGATTTTACAGCTGATACATCACTTAACGGCTTTACCCAATAGGTTAGTTAACTTATGAGTGATCAGCTCAGAAAAAAAGGGCCATAGGCACGTCGACGAAATGCCCATTTCACTTTATCGAAACGGGGTCGAATTTCAGGATGTCACAATGAATGAGTGAAGTTAACGCGTCTGATTAGGGGACAAAATTGTGTGGCACCGTATGGGAAGTGTCATAAGGATTTGGCCTTATAATCAGGACCTCAATGGCTGTGAGGTATGAGATTTGGCCTTATAATTAGGACCCCTATGGCTGTGTAAGATATGAGATGTGGCGTTCCAATTGATTAAGTTTTATTACTGCATATGGTTGAGTATATGAACTGTGCTGATATGCAAGGAGGATCTGAGACAAGGTGAGTCTCTGTGGTTGTTTAATTGCATGGCTAGGCATATTTTCTTCCTAGTCGAAGTATAGGGGGTGGACTTGCTGAGACGTTGTCTTACCCCGTCATGGGCTCAATTCTTTTCAGGTTCGTAGACAGCGATCCCTCAAGTATGTTTTGGACAGCCAAGGGGGTTCAGTGAGCAGAGTACCTTTTTTCCCTAGCACTGGAACTTCCTGGCTTTGTGAGCTCGTGGTGTCTATGAGGGCCTACCTGAGTTTGTAACTCATCGATTCAGAGCGTGGTATCATCATGGGCCTGACGGAGAACAGGAAGGTCCCCTAGATGGTTTTGATGCACCCGCTGTTGAGGGTGAGGAGATGGTTGGCCCCCTCGACACCAACATTCCTGATCGTGTTGTGGAAGACCCAGATTCCCCGAAGGTCTTAGAGGTGTCGGTTGTTGAGGGTGAGGAGATGGTTGGCCCCCTCGACACCTTTGTTTATAGACGAGTGTTGTATATAAACTTAGCTTGTTTATGAAAAATGTTTTGTGTAATCGTGGTCCTGCTTTTCAATCCATATGTATTGTTGTCTGGGGATTTATTTATTCGCTTCCGCCTGTGCATAATTGATTTGGTTGGCGACGTGTCCTGGGACGTCGCAATTTTTTCGACCACCGAGGGATGTGCGCGCACTCGATGTTCGGGGTGTGATAGAACCCATGCCAATCTTGCCAATGATCATCATGCGCACAACGGGGTAACTTGATACTAAAACCGGTTCATCTCATCGAGAACAAATCTGTGCCTTCTATACGTTGCACCTTTCAAGCATCGAACAACAACAATTCAGACTAAACCGCCTACAAGATTGACTAGTGCTAATTTCGTGCCATCAATCTGACGGCCAATGCATTTCCTAAACTACATGCATACGGCACCAACTACCACACCCTCGGCGATTTGCAATTGCCCGACCATCCATCCAACTCCCGGTCATCCAACGCACTTAGTTTTCGACTCGCCTACTGCATTCGGACCGGAACTCTCACCAATCCTAACCCGGACACACGAGCAGGATATTCTCGCACAATATAGAACGATAGGACCACAACTTGTCTCAGGTCCTTGAAAGGTGAGTGGCAAGCTCGGCTGGGGCGAGGTGAGGCGACGACAACGTGCGGTGAAGCTGCTGGCTGGAGATGACACGGCTGGGTAATGGCACACGCGAGTTCTCTTGGTCGACAGTGAGCTGAGGGGCGGCGGTGCGGCTAAGCAGGGGTACGGTTGGTGGCGAAGGGCTGGCGACGTGCGGTCGGCAGCTAGTACGGTGATCGGCAGCAAGACACGAGCAGAACGGTTTGGGTGTTTGGGCTGAAATGCAGCTGAAGGGGAATACAAAGTGCCGAGAGAGATGCGAAGAAGAAAGAGGGGACTTCTGCTGGCCTTGTAATCTCCGCTTGTTGACTTTGATAGTCAACAATGTGGCTGAGTTGGTGGACATTTGGGCAAGCAGTAGCTAGAGGGGAACGTGGCTTCATGCATGGCCAAGGCCCTCCCTTGCTGTCCGGTGGAGGGGAAGAGATGTGGCAGCTGCTAGCTGCCTCTTGGTCAACTATTTCTCTTTAGTTGACTCCCAATTGGACGTGTGCATGGGCTGCTGTATGGCCAACAGAAAGAAATAAAGCATATTGAAGATGTGGCGGCTCGTATGACTATCCGAGGAGAAGAGTAGCCGTGGCGACGCGCACGTAATCCAGGTCTCCAGTTCTGTTGATTTGCAGGGCAGCTCGGGGTTAACGTTTGTCTTCATAGCTGACCGCATTAAACGAGAAAATTTTAGACGAGGTGCCATTGTGAGAGCGTGACCATATGTGACGTCTCGGTACGGTGAGAGTAGTAATGAAACTGGGGCCGTAAGTGTTACAAACGACGTAGTTCGATGACACACTCGTCGACCTGTCTTGAATCGTAACATATTCGAGGCATGGCGAAATCTGAATATCATAGTTACCTTACTGTATTTCCCATAAGCATGTTTATTCTTAAAGCTATTTTGATAGTTAGGGATCCTTGATGTGTCTAAAGCTGTTGAAGCTTGAAGTAGTCATGAAAGTTTTTTTTTTCTTTTTTTTGAAAGGCAATGAAAGAAGGAAAAAGGAAAAGAAAGGTATAAGTGCAAATTATAAAATGGAAGTTGTTTACTTAAGTATTGCTTATACGGATCCCTATTGCCGACTTTCAACTTGAGTGAGACTTTTGGATACTCAATATGTTAGCATTGCACTATGGGAGGGACTTAGGGAGGAACTTCGTCGTAAAGCGTGGAAAGTGAAGCAATAGAAGCTTTGAAGTGTTAAGTGTTTGTGAATTGCATGACTATGATAGTATAAGTAGATATGTCTTGAATCCTATTTTATTCAAATGCTTTGAGAATTGATATGGTTATGTGGTGTCTTGAGCTCAAATCACTTATATCCTATCCTTAGCTGAGCCATATTATAAGCCTTAAAGACCTATTGATTTTTGACTGGGTATTGGTTTTCATTAGTAAAGAGAGAACAAAAAAGCAAACCTATGAGACTTAGTTAGTGGATTTTGAGTTTGGGGTGTTGCATATCGACTTAATTTATTTGAGTATACATCATTTGAAAAGTCAAGGATCACACACATGGATTGTATGGTTAAGGTTAGATATAGCTTATGTATTGGTTTTTGGGTTTGATGGTGTGGCACCCCTCGACGGCCCCCAATTCGTTAGGGTCACCACAGGTACTTGTCACTCATCCTATTACATACTAGTAAGGTAACTTTTTTTTTAAAGTGAAACCATAATTCATAGGGGTTAATTGATGGAATTCTTTACCATTTTTTTTTAAGGTCCCGGTGCAGCTCATCAATAGAAGCATAACATATCTCATCAATCCTCCCTTCAAAACAATAATGCAGTGCACACCACTTATGCTCCAAATGAAAAGACAAAGCCGAGTCACTTTTATTTATATTTTCAAGATGGATATTTTGGGTCAATACAGCAAAAAGGCTAAGATTTTTAACTATACTTGGCTATACTCAAAAGAGGACTCGACCCTACATCGAACATGTACACCCCTCCATCAACAAGCGTTAGCTACCCCCAAAAAGTGTCAGCTCCCATCAGCTATGCGTGCCATCACACCCAACTCGGTGCATCGGGCGGCGGCGGCGGCAGCATCCCTAGCGTCACTCCACCACGCCGGACATAAACAGACAGAAACTCCTAGATAACCGGGCCATCAGCAAGACCCACATCGTACATCACTAAGACACGAACTTGAACATACACCAAACCAGGTACACTAGTGCATAGATGCTTAGTGAACTCCACGTCGACATCATATGGCAATCCATAAAAGGTACCGCGTGCAACTGGTAGCAAAAGCATCTTACTAATCTGAAATGTTAATCCCCAAAAGGGGTGAGTACAACTACTCAGTAGTAAAGATCCACCAAACTACACAATGCGTCAAGTAGGACAATCAAGGTATCAAGAATAAAACGCATATCATTCATGCATTCAAGCATACCTCACCTTATAGCCATGTGTATATCATCATACAACATGCATATATCACTATGCATTTGTACTTATATGAACAGCCATGCATATCATCATGCAATGTGCATATACCACCATGCACTTATACATGTATCATAAAGCATGCCAAACTTATATCACCAAGATTCATATCATTTTTCTTTCTAGGAACCAATGTTTGCATTCCACAATTTATCACTCATATCCAACCTGGCATCACGAGGAACCTCCGGCACACACCTCCGGGCATCCGGCACACACACTCCGGGCATCTCGTACCCCAACCAGCATCATGAGGTATCCTCCCGGCACACACCTCCAAGGCTTCTGGCACACACCTTCGGGCAGCTCGAAACTCCCGAGGACATCTGGCACACACAATCCGGGCATCCCAACACTCCCGGGGCATCGTCAGCTCACACCTCCGACGGTCTTGTTATTATCTCAATTTATATTCCCACAAGTATCTCAATTTCAACATGGCATTTGATACAACAATATCAAGAGTCTCAATTGGCTTTTTGATGTCACACAACATGCCATATGTCACCACATATGCAACAAAATGAACAACTCAAAACATTACATCACATGGAAGATTTCATTTATTTTTGAAAAGGCATCAATTTTCGGATAAAAACATAATACACTCCTTTAGTTAAAACTCTAGAAAAATTAATAAATGGTGTTAATAAATTCTGAAAACTTGACACATTATAGACAAGACCTAAAGGCAGATATCTCATGAAAAACACCCTACCAAAAGAATCTCACACAAAACAGTACGGTCCATGCATCACAGTTTTCAATGTTCCAACACTTCAGCTTGCACAGTTTCGGAAGAGATTTAAATTAAATATCCAAATGAACTTCAAAAATTCTGAAATTTTGATATGTTATAGAAAATTCTTAAACGTAAATATCTTGTGAAGAAATTGAAACTCAAATCATTCTAGATTATATATATATATATATATATATATATATATATATAGACGATTAATTCCTCCTGTTCTCGGTGTCGTTTTTCCAGATTATCTTCTTTCAATAGAAACTCGTTTCACCGACCTATGTATGTCCGTTTCTTCTAAATTTTCAGTATGTTATTCCTCAGAATATTACCTACAACTTTTTTAAGGACACATGATCAAAGTTTGACTCGATGATTTTATAAAAATCACAAAATCATACTAGGTCGAGGTAGCATTTTCCCAAATCCAGTTTCTTCAAAAGACAACGATTTCACAAACCTATTTTTGTTCATTTCCTCTAAATTTTTTATATGTTTCTCCTCAAGAAGTACACTACAACTTTCATTAATAAATCAAAGTGATATTTTCGCAAGAAAGTCACTTTATAGTCCACGAAATCACTAAGGGTCAGCACAACACATTCCAGATCTAATTTCTCCACAGAAAAATCCTTTGACTAAACAATACTTGTTCGTTTTACCTCAACTTTTAATATGTTGTTTATCAAGATGCTCTCTAAAACTTTCATTGAGAGATCGAAGCGATATTCCAACTAAAAAGTCGCATGCAGCTCACAAACTCGTGAAGGATCGGACGGGTTTTTCTAGAAACAGCATGCTAGGCCAACAAATCTCTCCCCAAAGCTCCGAAATTTCATCTCTTCCACCACAACCAAAATTCACCATTTTCTACACACGCATCACAGCAAGGAAAGGGTAGGTTTTAGGATTCTACTTGCCTCAAATTAAGCACAAAACAGCGATGAACGGCGGGCAAGGCGGCGAACGAATGGCGGCGAGCTAGGCGGACGATCAGCGAACGGACCTCCTTCTTCTCTCTCGCACGCACGGTCTCCTCTTTTCCTCTTTCTCTCCTCTCTCTCTTCAGGTGACACTCTCTCTTTCTCTCCCTTTCCTCGCCTAATCCACCTCCTCTTCCCCTCTAATTTCCTTCCCTTCATCATTAGCCATCATTAGATTATGCATGGCTTGCTACACTTGGCAACTAGGAAAGAACACTTGGCAATTTGCCATGCAAGATGGGCTCTATTCGGCTGGGCTTGGGGCCAGCTTGGTCGACGACCCAATGGGGCTTCATGGGCCTGGCTTTGGGCCAGGCTTGAATGGCCAAAATGTGGGTGATCGTGGGCTGGGTTTTTGGGCCGGCTTGGCCTAAGAATTTCGGCCCACTTTCCTTTTAATAATCTACTAATATTTTCCACTTAAATAAATACCTAACTTGCAAAAATAATATGGCCATAAATCTTGTAGTCATCAATCCATAAATTCCAATTTATAACACACATGGCCAATGATAGAATTTTCTTTGCTATCATATAATTATCCATTAAAAGCTTGGCCATAAATCTTATTGCAAATTATGGATTCAATGGCTACAATTCAACTTAAGGGTATTTCCATCACCTATTCGTAGGCCTTAATGTATCTGGAGGTCGCCATGAATTTTGGGATGCCATAGATGGGATTTATATGTTCCTTTATGTTGGAGTGCCAGACACCTGAAGTGCCAAAACTTGGCATGAAGGGACATTTAAGTGCGAACAAGTTAGGAAAATGACACTTAAGTGCAAAAATCGGAGCAAAATGGATCACTTAAGTGCCAACGGTGATGTGGCGATTTTCCGATGAGGCAAGTGCAAAAGACGTCGTTTTACAAGCTGACGTGGTTGAACAAGTGCAAAAATGACGTTGTTTTGTTGATGACGTGGATAAATAATTAATATAAAAATAAATTTAATTTATTTTAAAACTAAAATTATTTAAAAAAATTTTAAAAAAGGGAGGAAGCACGAGGCTAAGGGCTCAGCCCTCGCCGCCGCTACCTCCCTATGGTCGTTGGGAAGGCCTAGTGACGCCGATCGACCCTCTCCCCACTATCACCAGCCCTTCTTAGCGATAGTGGGAGGTAGCGGTGGCAAAGGCTGAGCTTTTAGCCACGTGCTTCCTTCCTCTTTTTTAAAAAACAAAATGAAATTTTTTTATAATTTTTATAATTACATTTAATTAATTTTATATTAAAATTCAAATCCACACCAAAACAACGCCGTTTTTGTGTTTCTTTACCAATCCAACTCTCTAGCAAGCCATGTAGGTGAGAAAAATTAATTAAAAAAAATTGCCACATATGATTTCTGATGGGGTTCGTCGAAGATGGCACTTAAGTATCCCATTTTTCAAAAAAGTGGCATTTAAGTGTCACTTTCATAACTTTTAGACTTAAATGTCCCATTGTGGCAAGTTTGGCACTTAGGGTGTACTTTTTCCCTTTAAGTCGTGATGCCAAATAATTGTGAATTGATGGTGATAATTAGAGATGAGGTTTCTCCACTTCTATTATTTGCTCGAGGACTAGCAAACCTTTAAGTTGGGGGTAATTTTTAACTATATTCTAGATAGAGTATTTTACTAATTTAAGCTTGATATTTGCTAAGTTTTGATGAATTTTTGGTGAATTTATTTGCTACTCATGTAATATTACGGAATTTTGTAGGAAACACGACTTTCGGATTTATAAGAGATTGTGCCCATCATTTGCCGAAGATGTGAGGATTAATGCATAATTTTTCCATGTATCTGGTGGATTTGCAGATCAATCCCTATGCCTTAATATTTTCCAGAATATTCCAATATCTCTAAGGATATTTCAATATCTTTAAGGATATCTCTATATCTTCAAGAATATTTACGTATCTTTTAGAATATCTTATCTTGAAGAAAATGTCAACCAGGACCAATGGATTTGACCATAATTTAGGCTAGGCTCAAAGAAATTCAAGGTTATGAATCTTAAGAAGATAAACTCCTAATTCACCAAGGAGTCCTATCCAAGACCTGACCTAGGGCAAATTTTTGGAGGCTATATAAACTCCTGTTGTGCTGCATATTTCAGAGAAGGGAGATGGGGCCTTGGAGCCATCGTTAGATTTCAGGTTTTCTTAGTTAGCTTTTATGTTTTTATTTTCTTAGCAGAATTGGTGCATGTCAAAGAGAGAAGAAGAAGGCAAATTTGAATCTATTTGCTACTCAAATTGGTGATTTTGTTTTTATTTAGCATTATGTTTTCTTTAATTTTCGTTGTTAATTTAGCTTTAATTATGTTCTAAATTTCTTTTATTAGAGCTACAATGTACCTTAACCATGGTTGATTGACTTTCAAGACTTGTTCATACAATATAATTGTTTTGATTGTAGCGTTCTCTATCATGATCTTAAAGCTTTTAGAAGTTTGGCCAACTTTTAAATGATTTTTGATGTATACATGATACTGGGTGGAGATTGTATGCATGAGAACTAGTGATATTGAACCATACATTAAATCTAAGTCAAGGTACACTAGATTGTTTGTGTGGTTGTGGTAGTGGATCTAGGTTGGAATTAGATTAAATCCGGGAAATTTCACAAGAACTTAATGCTTTTAGATAGTTTAAATTCACCTAAGGTTAGAGTAGGTTAACATACCTAATAAGTGATTATTAGACCAAGGTCAGTTTGTAATATAATTTAGAAAAATTTCACCAACACAATTGGAAATTAATTTATTGCATGACAAGTTGATAGAATTGATTATAACCAGTTAAGTGAAATTGGATGCTCTAACGCTTTGTGATCTTGATTTAAAAATCTTGAATAATACCTTGCTAATTTTCGATTTACTTTAGAATAGGTTTATGTTGCAATTTTAATTAGCTTTCAAATTCTTTAAATTTCGACTCTTTTATAATTCAATCCTTTAATTGGTTTAATTCACTTTTTATTTGCCTTTTTGACTTGGTTAGCTAAATCTTTGGATTGATCACTTTCGGTAAGTAATAAGATAATTAGAGATAATCCTCGTGAGAACGATACTTACTCATCACTTTCTTACTAGTAGATATTGTGTGCTTGCAATTCACTTAACACCTGCCAACCCAACAATACTGAACCCATCAAAATACAAAGTCCAAGGAACTAGCTGGACATATCCTTCTATATGATCTTCATTTTGAATGCCTAGATACTCCGTAATAAAATCTACTACTACTTGTCCCTTTAGCGCCTTAAGTGAGACATAGAACAAGCTAATTTATGAGAGTGCATATGCCCATTTGGCAATCTGACCCTTTATTATTGGTCAAGTTAACATGTACTAAATTATGTCTATTTCACATATTAGTTGTACGCAATCGGTAGCACATAGTGACGTAACTTAATACAAGCATGATACAATGACAAAGATAGTTTCTCAATAGCTGTGTATCTCGTTTCTGCATCATTCAACATCCGACTCAAGCAATTAATTGCTTGTTCTTTCCCCCTTATCATTTTCTTGTGCTAGCATGCATCTGATTGTGGTATCAGTGGCTGACAAGTATAGCTTCAATGGCCTACCCACTTTAGGTGGCATCAAAACTATAGGTTTGGTGAGATATTCTTTTATTCAGTCGAACGCCTGTTAATGCTTGTTTTCCTGCACAAACTCTTCTTGATTTTTAAGCTTCAATAATGGGGAAAATACTTCAATATTTTCCCAATATGATCTAATGATGATGTTATCAATATAAACCTCCATGAGACCACCAATCATGTCATGGAAATTGAAATTCATCGCCCTCCAGTATGTAGCGCTTGCATTTTTTAGTTTAAGAGGCATTACTAACCACTTGAAGGTGCCAATTGCTCCTAGGCACCTAAATGCAGCCTTACGGGTATCTTCCTCTATTATGAATATCTAGTGTTAGCCTGAATGATTGTGACATCCTGAATTTCTAGTTTTATTTTCAATTGAATGAATCAGACTTTTTATCGACGCATGTATAGGTTTATTCTCTGAGCTGATCACTCACGGGATAATTAGTTTATCGGGTGAAGTTGTTAATGGATTTTAAAGCAATAGATTTGAGAATTCAACTAGAAATCGACTATTTGACCGTGCTAGTCTGCAATGGTCATCATGGCACAATTAAAAATCGATTAGAGAGTGGACATAGGTTGATCCGACTAAGCCATGTGACTTAGTGTGGGTGATTCCACCTAATTTCAAAATCCTCGTCAATCGGCACTAGACCGATGTTTCTGTTGTTTTGGTACCCTATGTCCGTATTTGAAATCTCGAGATTTTTACGACAACCAAGAGTCACCAATGTATTGAAGATGTACAATGTGGCTTGAAAATAGTCGACCACGGGTCAATTGCACTAAAAATTTCTAAAAGCTACCTAGTAGGCTAGGTCATGTTAAAATCGCACTAAATTGAAATTAACCGCGAATTTAAACTCGATTTAAGAAATTAAAAATTTTGTCATGTCGCAATTCATTTTAGGAACATCGACTCATCCTCCAAAGATTTTTTTGCATACCGGGAATGTTGGCAAAATTTCAAAGTAGGGCCATTTTTTACCGGAAAAATCAGAGGACCGTTTTTGTCGCTTTTTTTGGGATTCAAGTTGGACAGATTGATGAGGAAAATGTTAATTTTGATGAGGACACCTTGGTTGGATTTATGGACATCAAATTGGGCTCAATTGACAATGAATTGAATTCGATTTAGGGAAAATGGCCAAAAATTCGTAGGCCATGGGTGCACCAACATTTTGGATCATTTTGGAAGTGTGTGGGGGAAGATTGAGGGCTGCAAATTGGCCATGGATGACAGCCCAGGTGGTGGGGGCATGCAATGAGTGAAATTGGATAGAGGGGAAGACTTTGTTGGCCATATGGGACCCCATTCTCTTCAACCACTTCTTCTTCTACCTTGGACTAAATTTCTCCATTAGTGAGTGTTTAGAAGCTCAAAATTTGTAGAGAAACCAGCAGCCCGTCGCATGCCCACCGAGCCACTAGAGCCGCTACTTGAGCCGTCCAAGCCCGTTGGGCATCGCCCCGCCAATTCGCATCTCTTGCTCGTCGTCCTGCATGTCCTGAGCCACCTCGCCATCCCCCCGAGCCCCTAGTCACCATAGCAGCTTAGCCGGAGCCTCGTCGCCGCCGTCCAGTCGCTCGTCCACCCACCTTGCCGGTTCCAGGCCAACCAGTCACCGTACCAGCTTGCTCGGCCCAAGAGCAAATGCCAAAGGCTAGCAAGGTCCATGAGACTTCAAGGCCCATTTTCAGGCTCATCCGATCTCCATTTGGTGTCGCCACAATGGCATTTGTCACTCGTCTCCGCATCGCCGTTGACGTGGACTCACCAAAATGCTAAACTGGTGAGTTTACTTTGCTAAACTCTGTTTAGGGAGTTAATGATGCTTAGGGGTTGATTAGTTTAGGCTAATTAAGGTTTAGGTGGTTAATTAGAACATATTAGTGATTTAATTATTCGTTTATGCATGTTAGGTGGTTAGAACGATGTAATTAAGGACTAGAAAGATTGTGCTATTTATCTAGATAGGTTCGAAAATTTTCCTGACCCGTTCGGGCGGTTAATTAAGCATTTCTAGCCTAGATTGGTATTATTGGTTATTAATTTTTTTATTTAATTATTTATTTTTTCAGAAATTATACCCGGATGGTCGGTGATTGGAATTTCATGTTGATTGCATTTGTGTGCTTAATTTCTACAATTAAATGCCATATTGTGCAAATTGAGTGGAAATTGTGATTTTGGGTATTTATTCTAAAATTGTGAAATTTGGATATTTGATTGGAAAAATCCCGGGTGTCGGGTTTTGACACCGAAATGGTTTTAAGGACCAAATCGAATCATGAGATTTTATAAGTGTGAATGTCAATTTTTTTGGTTCAATTGAAATGTCAACTTGTGAGAGCATTGAATCGTCAACTTGTGTGAGCATTATTGTACATCAAATTGTGCGAGCATTATTGTACGTCATCTTGTGAGAGCATCGAATCGTCAGCTTGTGAGAGCATTGATCTGTCAGCTTGTGTGAGCATAAATATACCTCAGCTTGTGTGAGCAGTAATTGAATTGATGGAAATGATAGATGGTGTTGATCATATTGATTGTATCGAATTGTAGCGATTGAATGGATTGAATGATCAATGAGATTGAATTTATTGATTGAGCATATGAATTGTACTTACGTTCAAGAAGGAACTGATGCAAGGTAAGTCTTTTGACTTATGTGCATAGACTGCCTTTAGGCATATTTCCTTCTTGGCCGGAGTTTAGGGGGTGAACTTGCCGAGACATTGTCTCACCCTATTGTGGGCTCAACCTTTTCAAGTCCTTAGATGGCGGTTCCTCCGGAAGGTTTTGGTCAGCCCAAGAGGGTCACCGAGCAGGACACCGATATCCCTATTCCCAGGGGCCATAGAGTCTGGGTCTATGAACTCATGACGACCACCGTCTAGGTCGATGTGGGCCTATCTCAGAGGGTACCCCATCGATTTAAAGTGTGGTATCGTTGCAGGCTCAATAGACATAGAGAGGGTCCCCTGCAGGATTTTGTGGTCCTAGTATCGGTGTTAGAAGTCGCTTTAGGTGAGGGTACAATTGACACTCCTAGTTGTGCAGTGGTGGCCAGGAGAACTCGGAGTTTTCAGTTGGGGATTTGTCAGCCTAGTGGGCTTGTAGGCTTTTCTATTTGAGTAGACTTTTTGTCTTTAGACTAGTCTTGTATATAAACGGGGGTGTTTATAAAAGTGTTTTTGTTGTGAATATGCTTCCTACTTTTCTATCCTGTGTTGGTTGTTGTTAGGGGTAATAGTTCGCTTCCGCATGTGCATTAAAATGAATGGGTCGGTGACATGTCCTGGGACGTCCCAAATTTTATCAACCATCGAGGGATGGGCACGCACTCGAGGTTCGTGGTGTGACGTCCCCTCCCAGAGTGGTATCAGAGCTAGCCGATAGTTGGAGTGATAAAGTGCGATGGTTTATGGGATAGTTAGTAGGAACGGCCTTTAGTTTATGCTGGTGCATGTAAGTGATAGCTGTTTGGTAAATTGTTTTGCGGGGATTGCTCAGCTTCTAATTGTACGTGGAATTGGAAAGTAGGTTTCTGTAAAGAATCTGCATAATGAGTGATTAGGAGTAGAGGACTCCTAAAAAGAGAACCATTGGACCTACTACTTGGGTTAGGATGCCAATAAGGGTCAGTACTCGAGGGGGTTGTGGTAGAACGTCGGCTCACGCTAGCGGTAATGGAGTAGCGCCACCTCCTATTAGTGCTCGGGTGAAACCCTTGGTGATCTTAGGATCAAAGGGATCATGTAGGCGCTTGAGACGCTAGAAGCTCTGATGGGGCAGTAGGCCCAGAATCAAGCCGCTGCCATTACCATCGCCGCTATAGTTGTAGCTACTGCTGTTGTTGCCACCACTGCTGATGATGCTGCCGCTACTGTACTTGCCAAAGTCCCAGTTGGGAATGTGATTGTGGAGAGAGAGAGGCCTATTCATAAGATCGTGGAGCAGTTCTTGGAGCTAAACCCGCCGAGGTTCACTGGTTTAGGAGATCCTGAGACTGCATCGCTCTGGATTCAAGAACTGGAGAAGACCTTTGCACTTCTGATGTGCATTGAGGAGGAGAAAGTTGTCATGGTAGTATACTAGCTATAGAGTAATGCAAATACGTGGTGGAGGGCCACCAGAGGCACAGTATTCCCAAAAGATGTAGTCTTAGTGTGGAACGCTTACCTCAGAGCCTTTAACGGCAAGTATTTTTCGAGTAGCGCCCAAGAGCAGAAGATGGAGGAATTCCAGCGCCTCTACCGACGAATGCTGATAATAGATCAGTATGAAGCTAAGTTTACTGAGCTGTCTCAATACGCTTCAAGACTGATAGAGGATCCTGAAGACAAAGGCCGAAGGTTCAAGAATGGCCTCCGACTAGAGCTGAGGAATCCACTGGTGCCCTTTGACCTGAAGGATTACAGTGAGGTTTATGGTCAGGCCTAGCTGATAGAGAGGAACCTGAGTGAACAGACTGCTACGTTTGGTTCAAGGTTCAGTTCAAACAGTGATGGGAACCGGTTTGGGAAGAGGATTATGACCCAAGGAAGGTATCATGTTCCGCCCAGTAGGAAGGGTGGAATAGGTAAGCTAGTGCCGAGTCAAAATGGCATGTGTCGCTTTTGTGGAAGGCGGCATGGTTCAGCCTGTGCCATTTAAGGGCTAGTGCTTGTCCCAGAAGACCAAGGGGACTATAGTAGTTACTGCTGTCGCCACCACCGATGGGTCAGAATAGAGGGTTCGTGCCGCAAATTGCACAACAGGGAGGACAAAACAGACCTCCAACTCAGGGAAGGACGTATGCTATCACGAGAGGACATGCTGAGGACTCGCCGGATGTGATTGCAAGTACGGTTTCGCTAAACGACCACACTGCTTATGCTTTATTTGATCCTGATGCAACTCATTCATTTATAGCTGAGCAGTTTATTAAGCTAGTACGATTAATTCCCGAGTTGTTGGAGTCAGTGGTTAGCATATCTACACCGTTAAAGGATAAGGTGTTAGCTTCAGTGGGTTGTCTTGGTTGCAAGTTAGTGATTGGTGAGCGAAAGGGGAGGATAGATTTGATAGTCATAGCCATGTATGATTTCGATTTGATAATTGGCATGAACTGACTCACTAAGCAACGAGCTAAGATGGACAGCTATTGTGATTCAGTTTAACCCATTATCGGGGGAAATTTTCGAGTTTACTGGGAGTTGAGGAGGACCCTCGATTTCCTTAATCTCGTCGCTTGAGGCAACCCGTTTGTTAGACAAGGGGTTGTCAGGATTACCTGGCAACTATCATGGATATGACAGTTGAGGAGCTGAAGATTAAAGATATCGCAGTGGTTTAAGAATTTCCAGACGTGTTTTCGAAAGAATTGCCAGGCCTGTCTCCAAAGATAAAGATAAAGTTCGTGATCGAGTTAGCACCTGGGACAGAACCAATCTCTAAGGCTCCTTACTGGATGGCGTTGTCTGAGTTGAAAGAACTAAAGGTGCAGATGTAGGAATTGTTTCATAAAGGATTTATACGTCTTAGTGCATCACCTTAGGGAGCACCAGTTCTATTTAGGAAGAAGAAAGATGGTTCATTGCATCTGTGCATTGACTATTGTCAACTCAATCAGATGACAATCAAGAACAAGTATCTACTCCCGAGGATTGATGACTCGTTTGACCAGCTGCAAGGAGCGTCGATATTTTAAAAGATCGACTTGAGGACGAGATATCATCAGCTAAGAATCATAAAGCAAGACATACCGAAGTTAGCGTTTCGTACTCGATATGGCCATTATGAATTCACTGTAATGTCGTATGGTTTGATGAATGCCCTAGCTGCTTTCATGGATTTGATGAATCGAGTGTTCAAAGAGTATCGGGATCTCTTTGCGATAGTGTTCATCGACAATATTCTGGTATACTCAAGAAGTCCTAAAAGCACGATAGGCATTTGAGGATGGTACTTCAGACCCTGAGGATTCATGGATTGTACGCTAAGTTTAGCAAGTGCGAGTTTTGGTTGACTCATGTTTCGTTCCTTGGTCACGTGATTTCAGGCAGAGGAATCTCCGTGGACCCGACCAAGATTGAAGCAGTTATTAGCTAGCCAAGACCGACGACAGTGACATAGGTCAAAAGCTTTTTGGGTTTGGCAGGTTTCTACAGAAGGTTTGTGGAAGAATTTTAAGTGTTAACGTTGCTGTTAACTCGACTATTGAAGAAGGAAGAGAAGTTCGTGTGGACCAACAAGTGCAAGTGTAGTTTCTAAGAGCTTAAGCAGAAGCTGACTGTGGCACCTATGCTGACCATTCCATCTGGTCTTGGATGATACGAGATTTACAGTGATGTGTCGTTTAGAGGACTGGGTTGCGTGCTAATGCAACATGGTAGGGTTGTTGCATACAAGTCCCATTAGTTGATACCTCACGAGCTAAATTACTCGATGTATGACTTAGAACTCACAGCGATTATTTTCGCTCTGAAGATTTGGAGACATTATTTGTATGGAGAAAGATTCCAAATCTTCACAAACCATCAAAGTCTTAAGTACTTATTCTCTCAGAATATGAGACAGCATCGCTGGATGGAACTTCTTAAGGACTATGATTATGATATTATGTATCATCCTGAAAAGGTGAACAAGGTCACAGATGCGCTGAGTTGGAAGTCTTCAGTTGTGCATCTAATGGTTAAGGAATGGATTTTACTCGAGGGAGCTTGAGATTCGATTTTCAAATTTGAGGTAGGCCAACTTTCAAGCCTTATGGCCACCCTCAAAATTGAGCTGGAAGTCCAGATTAGAATTAAGACGCTCCAGTTGATAGACCCGGATGTTTAGAAAATCCTGCAAGAGGATACGGACAAGAGAAAGGCTAATTTTCAGATTTCCAATGATGGAACACTAAGGTTCCAAGGACGATTGTGTGTACCTAACAATGCAGAGCTTAAAGAGGAGATCTTGTCAGAAGCTCATCGTAGCAGTTACAGCATTCATCCTAATAGTACAAAGATGTATCAGAATCTGCGTCAACACAACTGGTGGTCTGGTATGAAGGTGGATATCGCCAAGTATGTCACAAAGTGTCTGACGTGTCAATAGGTAAAGGCTCAGCATTGTAAGCCGGGAGGTTTTTTGCAACCTCTCGAGATTCCCGAGTGGAAATGGGAACACATCACAATGGATTTTGTGACAAGCTTACCAAGGAGTTAGAAGGGTAATGATTCCATTTGCGTAGTGGTCGATAGACTTATGAAGTCGGCTCACTTCATCGCCATATGAAAGGACCTTGATTTGGACATGCATGCATAGTTGTATGTGCGTTGGATAGTTCGTTTGCATAGAGTGCCGGTGACCATTACATTAGACCGAGACCCGAGATTTACAGCTGCCTTTTGGAAGAGTTTGTAGGCTGCTTTAGGAACGAAACTGCAGTACAATACGGCCTGTCATCCTCAAACGAATGGTCAGTTTGAAAGGATGATTCAGACTCTCGAGGACATTTTGAGAGCATGTGTGCTAGATTTTAAAGAAAGCTGGGAGGAACAGTTTCATATCGTCGAGTTCGCGTACAACAATAGTTACAAGTAGAGCATTCAGATGGCACCTTTTGAAGTGTTGTATGGCAGAGCGTGTAGAATGCTAGTGTGTTGGGATGAGGTTGGAGAACGAAAGATTACAGGCCTAGAGTTAGTTTAGCAGTTAGTGGATGTATTTGCCGTCATTAAGGATAGATTAAAGACCGCTCAGAGCCACTAGAAAAGCTACGCAGATAAGCATTGAAGGCCATTGGAATTCCAAGTTGGTGAGCACATCTTTCTGAAGGTGTCACAAATGAGGGGTACTTCGCGCTTTGGCAAGAAAGGGAAGCTGAGTCCGAGGTACGTAGGTCCCTTTGAGATTCTGGAAAGGATAGGGACCCTAGCATATAACCTTGCATTTCTATTGAGATTAGTGAAAGTGCATGACGTTTTTCACGTGTCAATGTTGAGGAACTATGAGCCTTACCCGACCCACGTGCTAAATTTTGAAGAATTAGACGTGGGCAACAGGGTGTCATACGTGGAAAGACTGGTTCAGATTGTAGATTGGAAAGAGCAGGTTCTGCGTACCAAGACAATCCAGTTAGTGAAAGTGGTCTGGCAACACCATGGCATAGAAGGAGCAACCTAGGAAAACGAAGATTCGATGTGACGATTGTACCCTCACTTTTTTGTTTAAAGATTTGTAATGGTTTAAATTTCGAGAACGAAATTATAAGAGGGGAAAAGTTATGACATCCTGAATTTCCAATTCTATTTTCAATTGAATAAATTAGGTTTTTCATCGACGCGCCTATAGTTCTATTCTTTGAGCTTATCACTCACGATATAACTAGTTTATCTAGTGAAGCCATTAAGTGATTTTAATGCAATAGATTTGAGAATTCGACCAAAAATCGACTGCTCGACCGTGCTAGTTTGCAAGGGTCATTACGGCACGATTAAAAATTGATTAGAGATAGGATAGGTCGAGCCGACTGAGTCATGTGACTTAGTGTGGGTGATTCCACCTAATTTGAAAATTCTCGTCGATCAGCACTAGAACAATTTTTTTGTCATTTTGGTACCCTGTGTCCGTATTTGAAACCTCGAGATTTTCACGAGAACTGAGAGTTGCCAATGTGTCAAAGATGTACAATGTGGTTCCAAAATAATCATCCACGGGTCAATTGCACTAGAAATTCCTAAAAGCTACCCGGTAAGCTAGGTCACGCTAAAATCACGCCAGATTAAAATTAACTGCGAATTCCATCCCGATTTCAAAAATTGAAAGTTCTGTAATGTCACGATTTATTTTAGGAACATCGATTCATCCTTCATAGATTTTTATGTAAACTGGGATTTTTGGCGAAATTTCAAAGTAGGGCTATTTTTGACCGAAAAAATCAAAGGGACCCTTTTGGTCACATTTTTGGGATTCAAGTTGGATAGATTGATGAGGAAAAATGTTAATTTTGATTAGGACACCTTGGTTGGATTTATGGACATCAAATTGGGCTCAATTGGAAGGGAATTGAATTCAATTTGGAGAAAATGTCCCAAAATTCGTAGGCCATGGGTGCACCAACATTTTGGACCATTTGGGAAGTGTGTGGGGAAGATTGAGATTTGCAAATTGGCCATGGCTGACAGCCCAAGTGGTGGGGGCATGTAATGAGTGAATTTTGATAGAAAGGAAGACTTTGTTGGCCATATTAGACCCCCCTTCTCTTCGGCCCACTTCTTCTCCTACCTTGGACTTACTTTCTCCATTAGTGAGTGTTTAAAAGCTTAAAATTTGCAGAGAAACTGGCAGCCCCTCCCCCTAGCCTGTCACACGCCCGCCAAGCCACCTAAGCCGCCGCTTGCGCTGCCCGAGCCCGTTGTGCGTTGCCCCGCTAGTCCGCACCTCCTACTCGTCGTCCCGCCTGTCCCAAGGCACCTCGCCATCCCCCCAAGCCCCTGGTCGACGTAGCAGCTAAGCCGAAGCCTCTTCACCGCCATCTAGTTGCCCACCTTGCTGTTTCCAGCCAACCAACCGCCGTACTAGCTTGCTCGACCCAAGAGCATAAGCCGAAGGCCAGACTTCAAGGCCCATTTTCAAGCCCATTCGGTCTCTGTTTGGTGTCGCCACAAGGGCATTTGTGGCCCTTCTTTGCGTCGCCGTAGTCGTGGGCTCACCGTAACCCTAAATGGGTGAGTTTACATGCTAAACTCTGCTAAAGGAGTTAATGATTCTTATGGGTTGATTAGTTTAGGTGGTTAGTTAGAACAGATTAGTGATTTATTTATTCATTTGTGCATGTTAGGTGGTTGGAACGGTATAATTAAGGACTAGATAGATCGTGCTATTTATCTAGATAGGTTCTGAAATTTTCGCGGTCCGTTCGGGTGGTTAATGAAGCATTTCCGGCCAACGTTGGTATTTCTGGTAATTAATTATATTTATGTCATTATTTTTGGTATTTATTTAGTTATTTATTATTTTTCAAAAATTATATCGAGATAGCTGGTGACCGGAATTTCGTGCTAATTGCATTGGTGTGCTTAGTTTATGCAATTGAATGCTATATTGTGCAAATTAAGTGTAAATTGTGATTTTGGGTATTTATTCCAAAATTGTGAAATTATGATATTTGATTGGAAAAATCCTAGGTGTCGAGTTTTAACACCGAAAGTGGTTTTAAGGACAAGATCGAATTGTGGGATTTTAGAAGTGTGAATGTCACTTTTCTGGTTCAATGGAAATGTCAGCTTGTGAGAGCATTGAATCGTTAGCTTGTGCGAGCAGTATTTTTGGTCAGCTTGTGCGAGCATTATTGTATGTCAGCTTGTGAGAGCATCGAATCGTCAGCTTGTGAGAGCATTGATCTGTCAGCTTGTGAAAGCAATATTCTATATCAACTTGTGTGAGTAATAATCGATTGTATCGAATTGAAGTGATTGAATGGATTGAATGATTGATGGGATTGAATTGATTGATTGAGCATATGAATTGTACTTATATCGAGGAAGGAACTGAGGCAAGGTAAGTCTTCTAACTTGTGTGTATAGACTGCCTTTAGACGTAAATCTTTCATAGTCAGAGTTTAGGGGGGTGAACTTGCTAAGACATTGTCTCACCTTGTCGTGGGCTCAACCTTTTCAGGTCCTTAGGTGGCGGTTCATCCGAAACATTTTGGTTAGCCCAAGAGGGTCACCAAGTAGGTCATCGATATCCCTATTCCCGGGGGCCACGGAGTCTGGGTCTATGAACTCGTGACAACCACCGTCTGAGTCGATGCGGGCCTTCCTCGGAGGGTACCCCATCGATTTAGAGCATGGTATCGCGCAGGCTCAATGGACACACAGAAGGTGCCCTATAGGATTTTGAGGTCCTAGTATCGATGTTAGAAGTCACTTTTCGCTAGGGTACAGCTAACACTCTTGGTGGTGCAGTGGTGGACCCAAATCCCCACAACACCTCAGAGTTTTCAATTAGGGATTTGTCAGCCTAGTGGTCTTGTAGGCTTTTCTATTTGAGTAGACTTTTGTCTTTAGACTAGTCTTGTATATAAATCAGGGTGTTTATAAAAGTGTTTTGGTTGGGAATATGCTTCCTGCTTTTTCTATCCCGTGTTGGTTATTGTAAGGGGTAATAGTTCGCTTCCTCATGTGCATTAAAATGAATGGGTTGGCGACGCATCCTAGGACGTCACAAATTTTATCGACAACCAAGGGATGGGCAAGCACTCGAGGCTTAGGGCGTGACAATGATTGTTCATAAGTGATATAATCTCATTACCAGAGACTGAGTCAATGAGCATGTCAGCCATTGGCATATGGTATTCATCTTTAGGTGTGGCTGCATTTAAATCATGAAAATCTATACACACACTGAGCTTCCCATTCTTCTTTTTCACTTGAACAATATTTGACAGCCACTCAACATACCAAGTTGTTCTCATAAAGCCTACCACAAGCAATCTTTCAATTTCTTCTTAGACCTTTCCCATAACTTCTTGTGTAAACCGTCTTGGAGATTGTTTATATGGCACACGAATCCCTTTTTTATTGGTAATCAATGCTCAACTACATCTCTATCCAATATGAGCATTTCATGGTAATCCCAAGCAAAGTAGTCTTTGTATTTTCTTAACAAATCTACTAATTGGACTTCTTGTGTAAACCATCTTGGAGGTTGTTTATATGGCGTCAATTAATGTTTGTGCCAAGATTGACCTCTTCTAATGGGTCTTGGGCTTCAATCACCTTATCATCATCCTTGATAAGCGAATTGTCGAACTCTAGAATTCCTTCAATAGTTTCAGCATCTTACTTTGCTAGTTCGGCCACATAGGCCGAGTACCTCCTAATGAGGTATTTAGATAACATAAGGTTCCCCATGGACAACCTTATCAAATTGCTTTGTCAATTGGTTCTTTGGGACCCACTCAACTATTCCTTTATCAGAACGACATAATGCAACACTAATGGGATCTACTAGTGAGGGTCTGCTCACACAAAAATTATCCTTTAATGCCCTAACATTCCATTACTGTTTGTGACGCCTGTAACCAAACCACTTGTGACTTAGTATTTGCTTTAACATATTCTACCTTGTCACCATTTCGAAAAGCCAAGATTTAATGAAGAGTTGATGGTACACATTGCTTGTCTTGAATCCAATCCTTTCCAAATAACATATTGTACAATCCATTAGTGTCGACCACATAAAAAGAAGTTCTAGAAGTCTTGACCCTCACCGTCAAGTTAGCCACAAATATCTGTTTGAGCTCTAAGACATCCCTAGTAAAGTCTAAAAACTGGATGTTCGATGGGATAAGCTCATTGTCTTTTCTCCCTATTTTCTTGTAGAAATGGTAGGGGATGTGATTCAAAGTAGACTGCCATTGACTAACACTCGGGATATCAACCGACCATTAATCCTAGCATTAATATTTAATGCCCTTAAATGATTCAAACTCTATGTAGAAGGTTTCTTAAACTCCATTGCTTGCTTAATATCAAAATAAAACTCCGCCCATTTTTTTTCACTTGAGAGGATTTTCTTACATAATTTCATACCAAGCGAGACCATGCATGAGCTCAATGATGATACTGATCTTGACAATGACCTCTCCTTTTGCTCCAGCAACTGAGCAACTCCTTTTGTGACCAATCTTTTACCTTGGTTGGAAGTTGTATTGCCACCATGTGATTTTCTCCTCCAAACTAGGTTCTTTGCCTTGGTTTTCTTCAGCTTCTATATTGCCATCAAAGTTGGCTTGACCTGAGTAATGTTAACTTGGTAAAGTCACTTTTGGAGTACATGCATCTTCTTCTTTCTTTGCATTCTCCTTCTTTGGGTTCATGTCTAGATGTTGTTTATGGGTTGAATCCTGTCAATCTTATACCATTTGCCAGCCGGCGGATCATGGGTTATCTTTTAAGTTTATTGATGGTAATAATTAGTTGATAACTTCATGTCTTCATCATCGAACTCTGATCCCCATCTAGATGGGTTGACTACTCGAGGATGAATAGAAGGTGGGCTGTAACTGACGTAATAGTCATACTTTCGACAATGTTCTCCCAATATTTCAATGGTAGGACCTCCATCCTCATATTTTTGTTTGAATGACTTATTAGTCACTCAATGGGTGCGAAACATCTTAGAGGATCTTGTTTCATATAAAATAGGTTCTCTTTGGTTAAAACTACCCAGATTACGTACCTTGCTAATGACCATAGCATCATGTTGTGTGACGGCCCGAGCGGCGGTGCGCGGGGAGGAGGGATGGCGGTGCGTCCGCACCTCGGTCCCCGGACATGTGCAAGGAAGGGGTCCTCTCCCTCTTGTCCCACATCGCTTAGGGGGGGAGTCCAGGGCCAGTTTATAATGGCTTGGGTCCCTTAACCTGTGTGACGCGTTTTAAAACCGTGAGGACTCAGTGTCCAAAGCGGACAATATCACACAGTGGGCCCGAGTCGTTACAAATGGTATCAGAGCCGACTCCCGACAGTGTGTGGGGTCACAGCAAGGACGCTGTTCTACTAAGGGGGGGAGAGTGTGACGGCCCGAGCGGCGGTGCGCAGGGAGGAGGGATGGCGGTGCGTCCGCGCCTCGGTCCCCGGACGTGCGCAAGGAAGGGGTCCTCTCCCTCTTGTCCCACGTCGCTTAGGGGGGAGTCCACGGCCAGTTTATAATGGCTTGGGTCCCTTAACCTGTGTGACGCGTTTTAAAATCGTGAGGACTCAGTGTCCAAAGCAGACAATATCACACAGTGGGCCCGGGTCGTTACATGTTGAGTATGATACCCCCTGGAGTAGTGCTTTTGCTATTGGACCAAATCCCTACACCTTGAACATAATTGAGGATCTTGGTTCTAGCCACAAATACCTAGATTACGTACCTCCCTATTTTCTAGGGTACGCTGGCTTATTTAGAATTGACCTTTTTTCGGAATTTTGTAGTCAAACATCTTGCACAAAATCGAAACTACTGGTAACTCTTGGGTTTGGGTCTAACCCTTGACGATATCATTCCAGTCATGATAGGGACTGGGTCCACATCATCTTCCATAGGAGCTTTATTATTATTTTATTTTTTTGGTAAAGATAGGAGCTTTATTTTTGTCATCGGCAAACTTTATTTTCCCCTACTTGATCACGCCTTGAATGTTTCTCTTAAAGGCCACGCAATCATTAGTATTGTGACTCCACAAATGATGCCATTTGCAATATTTCTTTCCTACAAATTCTTCTTTTGCAAGTATGCTCTCGCCTTCTGTCAGTCTTATCTGCTCATGAACTAGTAATAGATCGAATGTCTCTGCAATATTATTAGCTTGAAGGAATAGGAAATTGGCTCTTTCACCTTAGGCATGATGTTAGACTTTTCCTTTATTCTAGCTAGTTTTAATGCCTAGCAAATGTATGGTTTATCAACAACCATTTTAGCAACAACCACCTTTGCCATATCCACTTGCTCCAGTTCTTCATCTATCTTTGAAGAAATGCCTCTTGTTTTTTTCCTTAAGTAAGGTCTCATGCTTAGTGGCTATAGTGGGCAACTGAAATAAATCAGAGTAGGGTTGCCCAACCATTCTTTCTCGAATTTTGAACTTCAAATTGCTAAATGCAAGATCCGCAAAGGTTTTCTCAAGTAAAGGGACCAAGCATTTATTTATGGCTTTCTTAAACCCAAAAATAAATTGGTCGACTGATTCATTATGTAATTGTTTCATGATTGACAAGTCAACCACTAACAGATTTGGGATAGCTTATTGGAACTGAGTATGGAACAATCTTTCCATTTGCTCCCATGAATTAACTGAGTTTAGCAGCAATGTTGCACACCAAGTAAAGGCAGTTTTTGACAATGAAAAAAGGAATAACCTCAGCTTCTAATGATATGCATGTACAGTATCTCCACATTGTGCCAAGAAATGGTTAATATGCTTAAATGTTGACTGATCTTCTTCACCAATGAACAAAGTAAACTTAGGCATTTTTAAACCTCTTGGATAGGGTATAGTATTCATCCAATTTGGATATGGCTTTCTGTAAACATTGGCCATGCAAACAATGTTATTGCTGTTTCCCCTTAATGCAAGTTCAACTACTGTTTGATTTTGAATTGATGCCGTGGGAGAGAACTCTAGGACCTGTTGTAAAACATAATTGGGTTGCAAAGCTAGGTTCGCATTTGGCTGAGGACCTTGATGGTATTGTTATTGAGATCCATAGAATTATGGCTCTGGTTGGATCATAGGTGATGGGTTTATTTGTGGGTTGGGAATATTCGCTTTAGTAGGAGGAAAAGGTTGATGCAACATTTGAGACGTAACATTTGGAGGTACCTAGGTGAATATTAGGAACTTGTTGTTGAACATTAGGAGTCCCCATTTGGGGTACCAACTATTGCATATTTTACCGTTGTAATTGGTCATGCCCCCTAGCTGAAGTCATTACAACTCTAGGGACCTCTATTGTGACAGGCACTACATTCATCTGCAGTATTAGAATGAGGTTTGGTTGAGGAAAACTTACCCAAAAAGCATTCTTAAGTGATCTATTTTGTTGAGTCACTAGCGGGGTGAATCCTACAAGACCTCTATCAACGTTGGTAGGGACATGCGAGTTGATAGATCCGTCAGCTTACACAGCTACAAGAGCTTCTCCCCATTACAAGATTCTAAAAGGGGGCCAAGTCAGCGCAATTTGTCTTGCATTACCTAATATTACTTGAGAAGCCAACAATATACGAACATACCCGGTTGAAACAGGAACATGCTTTGATTGAGGCTGAGCTGGTCCTATTAGGACTCTATGTTGTTCTTGAGCATATTCGTGATAAGTATTGATGATTGAGGGCCTAATGATATCAATAATTCGTCTGACCATATAATCAGCAAACTTGTTTTGAGCCTCTTCAATTGTTCACCTCATAGCATGACCGATGTGAGGTATGTTTGTCTTCTCTCTTCCACACACTGCCTCGAAACATCAGCTCCTTCCTCTTGAACTTGATTTGTGGCTTCATTATGAGAAAGCTAGGCTAATGATGACTCAACTCATGCATTGTTCTTAGCCATGAGTATCTAGTTGTCAGTGGAGCTATTCAAGTTGATTCGACTTCAAGTCCGTAGTATAACACTATCTCAACTCAACACAATGGTTCCACTAGGCATGCCAACAAGATGTTTCAGTCGGTTTTGGTCTCATGAAAAATCTTTCACCAAAAGTTGCGTCTTGGTTTTATTATTGAAGACTCAGGTTCTGTGTTGAATTTGGACAGAAAATGTCAAATGTAATGGTAGATTTTGTTCTTAACTTATATATAACCCTAACAATTGATACTTAGATTATTCAAAAACCAACAGCTTTCAAGTACAAATTATAGCAGAAGTTAATCAACAGCATAATCTGGACACAACTAGCTACATAGCCTACACTTCGGACTCAAACTATGTCGAAATATAATCCATGATACAGCTTATTTTGAGTGTCTGGCTGGAATTTAATCAATAGCGATAACATTGGATAGGAAACACAATGCTGGAATTTAATTAGCGTTGTTGAACTTGTGGAACAACATTGGAATTTAATCAATGATGTTAAACCAAATAATGATACATGCCACAACTTAATCTATGATGAGAATCTTGAGAACTACATCTAAATATGATAAAGTAAAAATAGATTTTGTATTGTACGGGGGGCTTCTCACTGAACAGGTTGCGGTATTTATAAGGTGAGTTGGTAGTCATCATTCGGTTATTCCTCCTTGGGCGCTGTCACGACCTCTTTTTTTTCGTCCGGGGGAAAAGAAAGAAAGGTTTAGGGGTATTTGCCTAAAGAGGTGCACCAATGGCCCAGATTAGGCGCAGGCTCTCCCAAGCCCATACCTCGCGCGACGTTGGATTCATTTTTTAGTTCTTAACAACCTATGTAATTCTAGGAGTCGCCACTAGCCTATTGAGGTCGGCTAGAAACCAATCAAGACACGGGAGTGTTGTCTTGATTCATACGCAACCAGAGATTTCTAGGAACGGGGACTTGTTTACGCCAATGTTTCTATTAGCGCCCTTGCGGTACCACTAACTTGGAAGGTTGTTTATCTAAATGACCATACAATCTTGATTACCAATTATAATCTTTATGAAACCACTAAGTGTCCATGCAAATGTTTTTGTAGTTTTTTTTTTAATGTCTAGACTAATCCTAACATGATTTATAAGAGAAATTTACACTCAAAATAATGAAAAGCGGCGCGTAAATAAACACCCAAGAAATTGAAATGACTTGAAAATAAATGCGGAAAATGTAAACCCGATACAAGTCGGGCAAATAATATTACATGGCCTTGTTATCACGCCCCAGGACATGACCCCCGTGAGCAAAATGAGAAGTTAAATATGCATGAAATTACTCTAATTAATTTTAATCTACGCAAAATAGATTATTTACAAAAATGGTTATAAAATACCAAAATATCATTAAATTAAAAAAAAAAAGACCTTTTAAAATTAGGAAAATTTCATATATGTCATTTCTATCCTAATTTGATGCTTTCTAACATTTTTTGATATTTTTGAAATTTTCATATTTTTCTCTTTTTTAATTATTTTTTTAAAATTAATAATAATTCCTTAAAATGATCTATGCTAACATGGAGTAACACAGCACATGAATATCACAATAATCAAGCTCAAATCGACCGTTTCAAGATCGAAACTTAGTTTGGACATTTTGTCGAACACTTGGTATGCATTAAACTAGCCCCAATAGCCTCCCGGAGCCATATTTGTGGCCTTCAATCTCAACGCATGAGCAATATTATGTGGAACTACAGCATCAAGGTTAAACTACCACATGCAAGGAGTAAGATTAGATAGAAATCACAGCTTAAAACACACGAAAACCAAGCTGGAACCGTCATCAAATATGCGGGTTTGAACTGATTTTGCAAATCTGGGTTTGAACCCAAGTCAAGCAAACAGGTTACATGCCCATATTCAAGCCCCGACACTCATCACATACGAGATCTAAGGGAAATTCTGCTTAATCCGTGTGAAAGTAGGTAACATAGGCTTTCAAATTCAACAAATATCATAGAGAATGACTAACCGAACACATCAAAACAACCTCTCTAAGAAGCCCACATGCAAAGACTATACTGACCAGCCAAGAACTAATGTGGATAGGCTTGTTTTTTGACGATCTCATAGTTCACACGGGGATTTAAAGACCAAACCAAGCTGACCTATGCATCATTTGTACTCCCATATAACATTAATCAAGCTCGTGAAGATAGAAAACACATGCAAAGGGGAGTAACAAGTCAAACATATATGGCTCTTGAAGAGGCTTCAAACACTTAAAAATTTCAGCCTCAAAAATCAGTTTTCCGGGCTGGTTTTCCTCTTGATTTTCATGATCAAAACATGCTCAAAATCAAAAATAAGTACATCTAGGATGCTTACCTTACTTCCTAGTTTCCTTTTCAAGTGGTTTTTGGCCAAGGAAACCGAGAAATTGTCCTCTGGAAGCACGTGGAAGTTGGCTTCTTCAACTGGAAATGAGATCTGCAGAAAAGAAGAACTAACAACGAAGGTTTTCGTTGATCTCTAAAATTAGACTTCAAAATGTCTTTTGTTGGAAAAATTGAAACCAAGCCAAACTATATGTATTTTAGTTTGGGTTAAAAGTCAATATTTTCCTCATTTGTTTCTCAACTTTCTCAAAAACACTGCCTTTTCTCCACTCGTGACCAACTAAGCTCAACACTTAGAAAATTTTTCAGTGTTTCCTGGCCCGCCTGGAGGGTGTTTTTCGGGGGGCTTTAGGAGGCCTTCCCGATCTCCATTTAGGACGTGCAACCTATGGATGGAAAGATATTTGAGTGAAGTTTCACTCTCTAGTTGAAGGTTTTGGCTAATTTTGGCCGAAGTGTTGTGAAAATCTCCCTTTTCTCTCTCTAGGTCGGTCTGGAATTTCTGGGCTTCTTTTTTGGAGTTGCGTCTGAGAGCCTTTTTGGGGGACGACCGCGAACTCTCTCCTCCCCCTCTCGTCTCCTCTCTCCAATCCCTTGAAATAACTTGCTTCAGTGATCTTATCCCATGAATTGAGGGATTTTTGGTCAGCGTTTTGCCCTCCTACCAAGCCTGCAAACTGAGCTAGTCCACCCACTCTCCTGACTTAGCCAATTTTTTAATTCTGCAGCTGTTGAGTGTGCAGGTTTTGCTGCGATTTTCCGGTGCTGTCAGGAGCTTATCCTCGTCCAATTTCCGTCCACTTGCACTGCTATATATGGTCTTCCATCACGTGCAAAGATCAGGCCGGTTGGATAGCCAAGGAGGATATGGTGGGGCCACCAAGTTGCTTGCTCAACAACTCTGACTTCAAACCAACTTGTGGACTAGGATTTGACAGCTAGTTTAGGTGCTTTAATCCATGAATTTGGCTGCGATTTTTGATCAATTGAGAAGCCCATGTATAGTAGTTTAAGATCTCAATTGCATTTTGCAATTTTGCCCACCCAAGTTTGCAAAAAGGTCCCTCAAAGTTGGCCATTTTCTTATCCGAAAATACCCAATTTAATGCAAGTTTGGTCATTTCGGCCCAATTTGATAGATTCGACCCAGCCCAAATTCAATTTCTACCCAATTGGAGGCCTAGATGATGATCTGAGGGCTCGGGCGCAAATTTTGCAAAATTTGCGAATTGGTCCCTCAACTTTTGGAAATTGCATTTTAGCCCCAATTTGCCATTTTAATTCCAATTTGACCTCCTGGGCTTGGCTAGTCACATTTAGATCATCGGCCCCAAATTTTTTTTCTTTTTTTAACCTTTTTTTTTATCTTTTATCTTTTTTAATTTTTTTTAAATTTTTTAAGGAAAAGCATCTTCCATTTTAAATACCTAGATAATCTATATGCAATAATTTGGGCAAAAATTTGGTGTCAACAGGCGCCACGTTTCAAATTCTCCATATTTTCTTTCCTTCCTATCACCTTTATCCATAAGCAATCGTCTCCTAATTTATTGATGATGCTCGCATAGCTTGCCCATCAAGTAAACAACGACTCACCTATTTTTATTTGCATTTCGCAAAACAATTATTCTTGCTTGAGTTCTAATGCTAATCCCACTTAAACTCCCAGTCTAATGCATTGTCCTCATAGCTTGACATGTGGAAATTAACTACTTTGCCATCAACTCTAGTATCTGTGTTTAGAATTCTATCAACACTTTGCTCAAATTCCCTTCAAGAACACTGGAAAAAGACATTTTCACGAGCAGAATGGAGTGTATAACCCTTATTATTTCCCTCGCGGCCAACACATGCTAACAGGGGTAATTTTAGTTGTCAACAACTAGTATGAGATGTAAAGCAAGAGAAGAGATGATTCTTTTCTATTAATTATATCTATAGCTTTTTAGAAGAGTATCATAATTTAAGGGGACCTAAGATTAATATGAGATGGAAAAGACGTTCTCATACTATGTTTCCTAAGCTCTTTCAACATAAAATAGAAAAGTGATTTTTTGGCATGCCATTATGGAAGGTATATCTGAAAGTAAATTCATAGAAGAAACAGTTAATAAAACTAAAAAAAATTGTAAATGCTCTTTTTAGTAAAAAGTTGCAATCTTATAAAATCTTTGTATTTTTAGTTTTAATATTTCATTTCAAGTGCAAGACGAGCATTATTTTTTGTTTACTACACATTTTACGGAAATATGCAGTCATGAGCTACAATATGATGGAATCAGCTACCGACATAAAAAGTTCTACGCATATAGCAAATGTGTGCTAGCAACAAATGGCCTGGAAAATTTTGGGGGAAGAGATGGACACATCTCATTCACATGAGGGTACAAGTCCATTATATCATATTATGGCAGTTCCAATCGATGCTTGCCTCGTATTTGATAGAAGGGAAACTTAATGTTGTCAGGCAAGTGGCTTGAATTATTCTCGAAGATGCTTAGAGAGTAAGCATCTTTTATCGACATAATTTACCAGAACAAGAAGGTAGATTAGTTAACACAATGCTATTCACAAAATGCCAAATAGGTTTCCTCATGACAAGAAGTCACACTTCAATAGACAAACTAGGTTATAGTTCTCTCAATCTTTATAGAAAGTGACGCTCATCTCTACATATGAAGTTCAGGCAATTAGAGTAAAAAATGGAACCTGTTTCGTCGATTTTGTATCCTATAATGAAATATCTTTCACTAAGTATTATATTTGATTTTCTATTAGAAGAGACTCAGGCACTGTGTCGACTTTGGATAAAGAGGATCCAATGCGAATGAGACTATACACCTTATAATCTCATAATTAAAGAAATAGCTGAGTTATCACATGCCTAATATTGATGATAATTAGTGTCAAAACCTCATTAATAACATCATCCAAACTCACTTCATGTAATAATAAAAGCCCATTAAAATTAAAGTAGTCTATACAATGTCGAAGGTACTTTGACAATGCTAAGAATGAACATAATGTCCAATAAAGCATTGCTTTCTACCAAACTTTAGGACACAATATTGGAATCTAATCAACAAAGCTAGACAATAAGAATCATGCTTAGTAGACAACAATCTAGGATGAATATGAGGACATAATGTTGAAATCTAATTGACAACGCTAGATGATAGTAACTACACCTAGTATACACCGTTCTTAGATGCGCACAAACACAATGTTGGAATTTAATATATAATGCCGAGCACATGCAACATCTAATGAACATTGCTGTAGATGGAACTGAGGACACAACGTCAAAATCTAATCGACGACACTGGACAATGGTTAGCAATGGAATCTAATCAACAACACTTCCTAGGATATAAATGTTCGCCGAAATTGAATCTACAATGGAAATCTTAAGCTATAGCTAGGCTAGACTAGGTAAAAATAAAGACAAACGAAAGTAGTTTCATGTGTTGTTTAGGGGCCCTCCTTGTTGGATGGCTAATGGTATTTATAGGCTAACTTGATAACTGTCAATGATCAGTTACCTCCTCCTCAAGAATTGCTCCACGGTTTGGGTTGAACTACCTTATCCATGTCTATTCAATAACTGTGTCATGGCTTGGCCAGCAAGCATTTAACTATTTTCGTTTTGAGTTTGGCACCTTTAAACTTGTTTCTGCCTATGTTCACCGCCAAGGCTATTTTTCCATCATTGATCTTTGGCTTCAACACATAGTACTCTGTTGTTCTTCTCACGGCCCGATCATCGAGCACGCGCCTATCCCTCACCGGTCGATTAAATAGCAACGTCCCAGGACGCATTGCTGACCCATTCATTTTTAAATGCACCTGCAGAAGTGAAACAAATCCCATGACAGCAAAAGCTTGGGATAGGAAAGCAGGAAACCATTCATAAACAACATAAATCTTTTTATAAACACAAAGGTTTATACATATAAGTCTACAAAAAGGGATCGGCTATTAACCAAAAGAGAACTGTCCCATGACCAACTAGTCAAACACATTCGCTGATCCTTTGATCTCCACGTCCCCAGACTTCGGGGCTTCGGGTCCTCCACGACCACCATCTAAGGACCTAAAAATGGTTATACAATAACCAGTGAGACAACGTCTCGGCAAGTTCAACCCCCTAAGACTCGATTAGGAAGCAAATTGTGCCCTAAGGGCTGCCTAATCACAATAAGGCGTCAAAGGACTTACCTTGGCCTCAGTTCCTTCTTGCAAGTCAGTTCAAATAATAAATACTGACAATTATATCACTCAATCAAATCAGATCAAATCATCGATCAATTGACCCAGTCAATTACATGTCATCACACCATCTCTTGGTTGGCCCATTCAATACTATCTAGGAATCCGATCAAAATCTAGGATTCCTCAATCAAAGTGAAATATAGACAATACTATCCTATCTCCAGAGGATAACATACATGTGCATAACATTCTATCTCCAAGACGACATATAGAGTCATCGAACCGTTATAACACACCGTTGGGTCATACCGTCCTTTCTCCAATATGACATAAAGAGTCAGCGAGCCGGTATATAAGCAATTCCTTCTCAAGATAACATATAGAGTCATTGAGCTATTGAATCATACTGTCCTATCTCCAAGGTGACATATAGAGCCACCGAGCTGGTATACATGTAATTCTTTCTCAAGATGACAGGAGAGTCATCAAGCTATAATAGTATAACGTCCATTGTCCATCGAGCCGTTATAGCATATTGTTCCGAAGATACAATCAATTCTGTCCCTTTTTTATCATACTTGATAAAAATACATGTGTGTGGGTACACGGCCGGCCTTAGCCAAAATATAAAGTTTTCACTTTCAAACCTTTGACTATTTTCAGAAGTCCCAAAATAGATTTTTGCATCTTTGTAGACTGATGCTTGGTAATTTTCCAATTAATTACCAAAATTATCCATTTTTGGAATTAAATACCAACGAACACCAATTCACTCAATTTTCTCAAACCAGTGCTCAATTAAATAAACAGAGAGTACCACTGTAATCAGCACAAAATTCCGACCACCGTCTATCCCGGGTAAATTTTTAGAAAATAAATAAATAATTATATAATTACGGAAAATATTAAATAAATGCAATAAATGCATATTTAGGCCGGTAATGCCTAATTATACGCGGAACGGGCTCGGAAAATTTCCGAGATTCATTACATAAATACTAGAGTCTATTTACTCGCTAATTGTTATAAATAGCCACCTAACATGCAATGGTAAATAATTAAATTCACTAATCTAATCTAATCTAACAACATAATCCATCTTAGCCTAAACTAATCAACTTTTAAGTACAATTAACCTATTAAGCGAGGATTAGTGAGTTAAACTCACCTGTTTTGCGAAGATCGATTCACCACGACGGCGGCGCGACAGCAGCCGAAACTCAGGTTTGCGACGGTGTCAACGAGCTTGGACCGGGCCTAAAATTGGCCCAACAAATCTCCGCTCAATCCGAGATTTGTTTTTGATTTAGGCTGGGCTTCAAAATGTGGTTGCTGGGCTTCGCTGGACTGGGCCAAAACCTGGGCTGTTGATTTCGTAGGCTACCGAGCTGAAGAACTCAATTTATGGGCTGCTAATGGACTTTGCTGGGCCCGTGGACTTCTAACAGACGGGAGCTCGCTGGGGCAAAACGAAACTCGGCCAAATTGTGGTCGAACAGCTTGACTTACTAGGGATTGATGGGTGAAGCGGTAGCTGCAAGGAGAAATGAAGGAGCAGCTTCGATGGAATGCACAGGCGGAGAGAGAGAGGTCAATGTTGGGGCTGGTGAGTTGATTTGTTGACTCGTGTGCTGGCGACGACGAAAGCAGACTGGGAAGAAGCTTCGGTGGATTGAAAAGGCATGAGGACGTGGCCACTAATTGTTGCTGGGAGGAAGAATTGGTGAAGCAGTGGATGAGCGGCAGAGGGGACAACGGATGGTGAGGCGCTGGCGTTCGAACGGTGGAGGAGAAGAGCAGCAAGAGAGAGAGAGAGAGATGGTTCGATGGATGTGTGTTGGTGGAGAGAATTGGAGGAGAGAGCGATGGTGGTATGTGGTAGATGTCTTCGATGGATTGAGGGCAAAACAAGAACAGGCGGCAAAGTGGAATTTGGGGCGTGCGGATGAGCTAGGGGCTTCCAAGAGGAAAATGAAAGAAAAGCAAAGCGAGAGGGTGAGGGGGGGAGAAGGCGTGCGCAAGAAGAGAGGGACCAAAGTCAATGAAACTAATCCATCTATATGTCCCCTAATACTTTCCAACAATAATTCTCCCGCCCCCCTCAATTAACTAAACTGAAGCCAATTTTGCTACCCCAAAATCCAACTCCGAATTTCCTTAAATTTTGGCTCCAATTCCTTCATGAAATTTCCCAAATTGAGGTTCAATTTCGGTGAAGAAAAATCCTGTCCAATTTTCTGCAAGTCCCCAATACCCAAACACTCGGCTTGGAAGTCCAAATTTCCTTTAATTTGGTCCATCCGAATTTCTGCTAATTTTCTGCAACGTCCGAAACGGTTTTCCGTAAAAATCCCAGAATCTCTGAAAATTCTTTGGAGGATGAGCCGACGTTCCTAAAATTGATCGTGACACGACAGAACTCTCAATTTCTAAAATCAGATTCAAATTCGCAGTTAATTTCAATCTGATGCGATTTTAGGAATTTTTAGTGCAATTGACCCGTGATCGATTTATCTTGAGTCACAATGTACATCTTCAACACACTGGCCACTCTCAGTTGTCGTGAAAATCTCGAGGTTTCAATTACAACCATCGGGGACCAAAATGATAGAAAAATCGGTCTAGTGCCAATTGACATGTATTGTGTAATCAGGTGGAATCATCCACACTCTGATCACATATCTCAGTCAAATTGATCTATCTCCGGTCTCTGATCGATTTCAACAGTGCCGTAATGACCCTTATAGATCAACATGATTGAGCAGTCAATCTCTGGTCGAATTCTCAAGTCCATTGCGTTAAAATCGCTTAATGGCTTCCCTAGATAGTCTAGTTATCTTGTGAGTGATTAGCTTAGAGAATAGCACTATCGGTGCATCGATGAAAGGCCCGATTTATTCGATTGAAATCGGGATTGAAAATCCATGATGTCATAATTCTATCATGACATTCTATGTCATGATCTTGTTGAAATTCAGCTCAAAATTTCTCCAAATCCTTAATTGTCTTCCCCCATATGATTATTCATAGGCTAGGCCAATAAATTGTAGCCTATATATGGTTGCGATGACTATTTCAAGGCTTTCTATGCCTCATGCCCTTAACATGCCCATAAGGGTATTTTTTGTGTTCTACTCATAAGTTTGCTACTATGACATCCTGAATTTCAGGTTATGTTTTCAATTGAATGGATCGAGTTTTTCATCGACATGCTTATGGTTCTATTCTCTGATCTGATCACTTACAAGATAACTAGTCTATTTGGTGAAGTCGTTAAGGGATTTTAAAGCAATAAATTTGAGAATTTGACCAGAAATCGACTGCTGGACTGTGCTAGTCTGCAAGGGTTATTAGGACACAGTTAAAAATTAATCAAAGATCAGAGATAGGTTGATTCGATTGAGATATGTGATCAAAGTGTGGGTAATTCAACCCGATTGCAAAATTCTCGTCGATCAACACTAGACCGATTTTTTTGTCGTTTTGGTACCCTGTGCCCTTATTTGATACCTCGAGATTTTCACGACAACCAAGCGTCACCAATGTGTCGAAGATGTACATCGTGGCTCGAAAATGATCAACCGTGGGTCAATTGGACTAAAAATTCCTAAAAACTATCCGATAAGTTAGGCCACACTAAAATCGTGCCAGATTGAAATTAACCGTGAATTTGAACCCAATTTTAGAAATTGAAAGTTCTATCATATCACGATTCATTTCAGGACCATTAACTCATCCTCCGAATATTTTTCTGCGAACAAAGATTTTCGGTGAAAATTCAAAATAGGGCCATTTTTTATCGGAAAATTCGGAGGACTGTTTTTTATAGCGTTTTTGGGATTAAAGTTGGTTCAATTGGTGAGGAAAAATGTTAATTTGGTCAAGGACACCTTGGTTGAATTTATGAGGATTGATTTAGGTCCAATTGAAGAGGAATTGAACTCAATTTGGGGGAAATGTGTTCAAATTCGTAGGTCAGGGTTCCCTCAACCTTTTGGACCACTTGGGTTTGGTTCTAAGGGGATTTTTGTGCACCAAATTGGCCGAGGAAGACAGCCAATTGAGGTGGGGCCTTGTCAAGGGACAAAGAGATAAGAATGAAGACTTTAGAGGCCTTATGGGACCCCCCTTCTCTTTAGCCACTTCTTCTTCTACCTTGGACTTGTTTTCTCCATTAGAGGTGTTTAGGAGCTCCAAAAATTGTAGAGAAACTGCTAGCCTCTCCCCTTGTTGCCGTTGGACCGTCACACGCTGTTGAAGCAGGTGGAGCCACGCCCGCACACCCACGAGCCCGCTGGTCGCCCGCTTGTTGTCCGTCGTCCAACGCCTGTGCACCGCATCCCCCAAGCCTCCCTGGTCATCGTAGAGTTTAGTCGGAGCCCCGTCAATGCCGTCTAGCAACCGCCGTCACCCGCCGTCGCCCCTGCTCACCTGTTTGGCCGCCAGTCCACCTAAGCCCGCCATTCCAACCCCTTTCCAGCTTGCTCGACCCTTGGACAGAACCGAGAAGCCCAACCCAGCCGTGAGCTTCATGGGCTATTTCAGGCCTCTTCCGAGCCTTGTCGGGTGTCACCACTAGGAGCTTTGCTGCCCGTCTCCATGTCGCCATCATCTTGGACTCACTGGATCGCTAAACCGGTGAGTTTACTTGCTAAACTCTGCTTAGAGAGTTAATGATGCTAAAGGGTTGATTAGTTTAGGCTAAGTATGGTTTAGGTGGTTAGTTAGAACGGATTAGCGATTTAATTATTCGGTTTTGCATGCTAGGTGGTTAGAATGGCTTAATTAGAGACTAGATAAGTTGTACTATTTATCTAGATAGGTTCAAAAAAAAAAAATTGGCCACGTTTTGGTGTTTAATTAAGCGTTTTCGGCCTAAATTTCTATTTTTGGTAATTAAATGCATTTATTTAATTTTTTATTATTTTCTGAAAATTATACCGGGATAGCCAGTGACTGGAATTTCATGATGATTGCAATGGTGTGCTTGGTGTATTTAATTGAATGCTATTTTGTGCAAATTGAGTGGTAATTATACTTTTGAGTGGCAAATTGACGAATTCTGGTATTTTCATTGGAAAATACCAAGCGTCAGTTATCAACGTACAAAATGTGTTTATGAACTATATAAATAGTGGGATTTTCTAAAAGAAATATATTGCATTTTTGGCTCAAGCCGACCATGTACCCACACACGATTATTTTGATCAGGTATTTTTATCACGGTGAATTGTCAACTTGTGTGATCATTATTGTACGTTAGCTTGTGAGGGCAGTATACTATACCCGCTTGGGTGAGCTATAATATGTATCAGCTTGTGAGAGCTATGATAATATATATCAGCTTGTGCGAGCTACCATCTATATATCAGCTTATAAGAGCTATTACTATCTATTTCAACTTATGCGAGTAGTGATTGTATCGATTAGATTAATATATGGTATTGATTTGATATATGGTATTGATTGAACGGACGTATTGATTGATTGGATTGAATTGATTGGTTGAGATTGTGAACTGTATTGACATACAGGAAGGAACTAAGGCAAGGTAAGTCCTCCATCTTGTGTGTGCATAGGTTGCCTTTAGGCGTATTTCCTTCCTAGTCGGAGTTTAGGGAGTGAACTAGCTGAGACATTGTCTCACCTCGTCGTGGGCTCAACCTTTTCAGGTCTTTAGATGGTGGTTCTTTTAGAACGTTTTGGCTAGCTCAAGAGGGTCACTGAATTGGTAAACCAAATTCCTCTTCCCGGGGGCCAAGGAGCCTCAGTCTATGAACTCGTGAGGATCATTGTTTGGGTCGATGCGAGTCTACCTAGGAGGGTACCCCATCAATTTAGAGCGTGGTATTGTCGCAGGTGAAATGGACCAAGAGAATGTCCCCTATAGGAGTCTAAGGTCCCAGTGTTGGTGTTAGAAATCGCTTTTGGCACGGGTACATCTGACCCTCCTGGCGGTGCGAAGGTGGACCAAAGTCCCCAGGACACCTCGAAGTTTTTAGCTGGGGGTTCGAATGTTTAGAGGACTTGTAGACTTTTATGCTTGAGTAGACTTTTGTATATAGACTAGTGTTGTATATAAACTAGTCGGCTGTGTATAAAGGTGTATTGTAGTTGTGAAATTATGATCCTGCTTTTCTATCACATCTTTGTGCTGTCTGAGGATTTATTTACTCGCTTCCGCATGTGCATTAAAATGAATGGGTTGGCGATGCATCTTGGGACGTCGCAATTAAATCGACTACCGAGGGATGGGCACGCGCTCGAGGATTGGGGCATGACATCTATGGCTGCTGAAGCTCCTAAATTGGAACCTACATCTTATATTTTGAACTTCGATCGTCTTTTCCACACATAAGAAGTCTGCTACTATTGATTTCAACTGCTGAGTGTTGTAAGATAGAATAAAGAGGCGTTACTTCTGGGGCCTACCCTTCTTGATCACAACCACGTTCCTCCGCCTCTCAAACCATGTTAACCTACGAAAAGGAATGAGAAGCTTGCGATACAATATCCTTCCATCAAAGACATCTAGACATCTACGCCTACCAAGTTTTGAAGTTTTCCTTTGTTTGAGGAGAGTTTCTATACCTAGTATCGGCGATTGCAAAATGATTTGCCTACCCATCTACTCTGGAAGAATGTAGGTATTGAAATGGTATTGGAGGTTAGCATGCTGACCCGTGATTTGAATAGAGGTTTACTAGATTATGTTGTCTGCTTTGGTCTCCATCAATCAATTGCTTATTTTTTCCTTAGGGACCCATGTTTATGACCCTGTTGGACATATTTACTATTTTTGGATTTGTTCTTGATGATATCCCAGTAGCCGACGTCGAAGCCCTTGAAAACTTTCATGTTCCTAATGATGTCCTTACTTATGGTACTTTTCTTGATGAATATCGTAAGACTTCTAGTCCTATTCATTTCAAAGAGCAGACCACTTTCTTGCTTTACTAGTTGTCGAAATATGTATTTTGTTTTTTTTTTTTAATTCAACTCTCAAAGTATCTAAGGATTTCTTTAAACTAGCCGCTTACCTTGCGAGAGGAAAGAAATTAGCCTTTGGTCCACTTATTCTGGCTATTTTGTATAGAAGTCTTACCTATGCTGCCCTGGTCCATTTTGGATTTTGCAAGAATGGATGGCCCTTTACTTTCCTTTATTGTTTAGAAAAAAACCTCGTACTCTTCCATTTGATTCATCAAAATGTAAATAGTTAAAACCTCAAAGTATGGGCTGTCAGCCACTTTCCTTATATCATAGGAAAGCCCTTGATGGCACTTCCTCATTTGTATACTTCCTTCAAGAGATATTGAACTTTGATCATGATCATGTCAACTCCTTCCCTTATAATACTCTCGAAATCTATTATCTTTTATGAAAACACCGAGTATCTAGATGACTTCAACGCGTTTTTGTTCCACATGAGATTACTTATGGGTCAAGATTGAAGGCCACGAACATGACTCGAGGAAGCTGTTTGGGCTAGTTTGAGGCACGCCAAATGTTTCACGAAATGCACAAACCAAGTTTCAATCTTCAAACAATCGATTTGAGCTCGTTTCTTATTATATTCATGTACAGGGTAGTTCCATATTAGTATAAATCAGCATATATCGGTTTAGGAAATTATTTTTAAATAAAAACTAAAACAAATGAAAAAAATGAAAATTTGAAAAAATATGTATAAAAATGATGGATGGTATCAAGTTATGATAGAAAAGACATCTATGAAATTTTCCCAATTTTAAAAGGTCATTTTCCTAATTTAATGCTATTTTTGTATTTTATAACCATTTTTGTAAATAATCCATTTTGGGTATATTAAAATTATTTAGAGTAATTTCATGCATATTTGAATTCTCATTTCACTCATGGGTGTCCCGTTCTAGGGCGTGATAACAAGGCCATGTAATATTATTTGCCCGACTTGTATCAGGTTTTCCTTTTCCATATTTATTTTCAAGTCATTTCAATTTCTTGGATGTTTACTTATGCACCGCTTTTCATTAATTTGAGTGTAAATTTCTCTTCTAAATTATGTTAGGATTAGTCTAGATATTAAGGAAAACAAACCTACAAAAACATTTGCATGGATGCTTAGTGGTTTTATAAGGATTATAATTGGTAATCAAGATTGTGTGGGATAAACAACCTTCCAAGTTAGTGGTATCGTAAGGGTGTTAATAGATACATTGGCGTAACCAAGTCCTCAGTCCTAGAAATCTCTGGTTGCGTAGGAACTGAGACAACACTCCCGAGTCTTGATTGGTTTCTAGCCGACCCCAATAGGTTAGTGGCGACTCCTAGAAATACATAGGCTGTTAATAATTGAAATACGAAATCCAACGTCGCGTGAGGTATGGGCTTGGGAGAGCTCGCGCCTAATCTAGGGCCATTGGTTCGCCTCTTTAGGCAAATACCCCTAAACCTCTTCCTCTTTCCCTCGAACGAAAAAAGAGAGGTGGTGACAAGACTAAGAAATACCAAAAGGGTCTCAAAGCAGAGACTTGGAGTGACACCGAATGTGAAGAAAGCGAAGAAGAATTCGAAAACATATGTTTAATAGCTCACTTAGAGTTAGACTCAGAATTAGAGACAGACATTAATTTAGATTCAGACAAAGAAATTGAGGTTAGTAACTCTGAAATTTCTGTTAAAGTCTCTAATGAGAAAACATGGTCTTCTTCTCCACATCATGCGAGTGATGGCAGAAGTAGATCTCTTGCCAACCCCGAAGATGTTTTTGCTTCTCAGTTTCCTAAAGCTAAGATTGAAGAGTCTACTCCTAGTATGGGTGCAAAACAAACTGCCATGGATCAAGTTGATGTTCCCTCATCTCTCAATTCTCCACAAATTCAATTCGCTGAAGCTAGTGCTCAGACTGAACCTAATGCAAACTATCCAAGGATAGTAGAGCTCATTTTGGAGGATAAAGCTCAGCAATATGCGGTGGAGGTTGAGATCTAGAAGCTTCACACTGCCTTGAGATCTACTTTGAATTTTCTCACTGGGAAGCTACAGTCTCTAGAAACTCAAGTTTAGACCTTGAATCAACAAGTTTCACAGACCGTAGCCAAGGTCGAGAATGTTTATCATCAGTGCCAGGAGAAACTTGAGGAAGCAGTGCAGTCGCTGGGGCATTTCCGACTCGTTCGAGTTCCTAGACAACCCTGATTGCATTTATCTTTTATTTCTGTCTTTCTTTTTTTGACTTTCTCTTTCTTTTTGCTGTTGACAAAAAGGGGGAGAATGAGTGCAGATTTGAACTGTTTGTTTTCAGATTTGATTTGATTTGATTTGTTTGCAAAATTGAAATGTTTGTGTTGGTGTGTTTTTATAATTTGCAGTAACAGTTTATGGTTGTGATTATGGATTTGGATTGAATCTATCTAAATGGACAAGAATAATGTGTTTTCTGTGGTTGCAGAATCGATGTTATCCAGATCTATAACAATATGTTTTTATAAGTTATCATGTACTGCTAAAGTGTTGTTTTGCAGGATATAAGTTTTAAATCTACAGGAAAGTTTTATCTCCATCAAAAAGGGGGAGATTGTTGGAGAAAACTCCTATGATGTTTTGAAGCTGACAAAACTTATCTAAATTCTATTCTGAAGATTGTCAGACTTCTGTGTCAAAGTCTATCTTACATCAGAAGTCTACCCACTTTGACAAGTTTCAGACTGAATGCAAGAATGAAGACTTAATCAAACTCATGATTATTTTCTTCAAGGTTTAAGTACGTACAAGATATATCAGGCTTTCTGGTTGGAAATATCACTTACCATATTGGTTATCTTAATTGGAATCAATTTCGAAGAAGAAAATCATTTTGGAAGGCAAGCTTATTTGGAAAGAATCTATTTATGGAAACCAAGATCCTGATTGTATGGGCGAACAAGATTGACGAGCTTTCATCTCAATCTTCAAACGGCTCGAGATGTCTTTAATTGATTATGTCCAACGGGTTGATTGGAAGAATTCCTCTGGAAAGTGCCAACGGTCGACAAGGCATGGAGGAGTATTTAAGGGGATTTTTCAAGTCATTCGAAGATAGCGTGACAGAAGAATTCCAAAGTCTAAAGCTTCTGATTCTCTTGTCCTTCATCATTCATTGTTTAAACTTGTACTCGAAAGTGAGAAACTCTAGAGAGTGTTCTTGTGAGAACAGTAGAGATACCTCACTGAAAATTCGAGATCATAGCGCTGTAACATTCTCTTTCGATTCAAAGTGGAAACCAATCAGAAGGCTGTCAGCGTGGGAGAGTAGACGAAGGCTTGATCTAAGCCGAACCACTATAAATCTTGTGTTCATTTTTCTCTTCCCTTAACTCTTTTACTTTATTTGCTATGATATAATTATGTGTTTTGAAATAGCTATTAAAGTCTGTTTTCACACCTATTCACCCCCCTTCAGATGTTCTACTAGCCCTTTCAGTAACCACGTCCTGTGAGTCCTCCGCCTCCCTTCGAATGATAGTATACACCCTTCCCTACATCGGAGGCCTATTCAAAACACCTTGTTGTGCGTTCTGCGATGCACTCCCTCTTGGTTGGCCTATCTACGGCAGTGGTGCCTGTTCTCCCATGGGTTTACGCGGACAGTCCTTGATCTAGTGGCCGTGCTGGCCACATCCATAACAAGATGCCGTCCTAGTGAAACATGGGGCTAATCCATGTCTTCTTCCACAGAAATGGCACACACCATTCAGGTGGGGTGCCAGCTTTCCAATCCCACCCTTTTAGTTGGAAGAAATGGAATATCTACCTCCCGTCATTGGCTTCTTCCCGAATTGATTGCTATCTCTGTTGGGCACGAACCACAACCTAGATGTGGCGGCTCGCTCGTTCAGGTTCCTTTTGATCAGCTGAGCCCTCTCATACAACTCATTGTAGTCCTTGAGATTCAATGGTATCAATCTCTGGCCTTAGACCGTCTCTAAATCTCCTCGCTCTATCCACTAGGTCTTCAATCAGCCTCGGTGCATACTTGGATAACTCTGCAAACTTCGTCTCGTACTAATCCACTAACATTTGGTTTTGACGAAGACACTGGAATTCGGCCATTTTCTGCTCTCTGGTGCACGCCGAAAAGTACTTCCTGCAGAAGACCTCCACGAAGGCGTTCCAGTCTAGAACCGTACCTTCGGGAAACACTCTCCCTCTAGTGGCTTCCTACCAAGTACTCGTGTTCCCTTGCAACTGGTAGACCGCCAGGACTACGTTGTCTTCATCAGAGCACTTCAGTAGTGCAAAGACCTTCTCTAGTTCTCGGATTCAAAGGGTTGCAGCCTTAGGATTTCTTGGTCTCGAGAACCTCAGCTGTTTCAGTTTCAGGAATTGTTACACCAACTTATGGATGAGCTACTCACCAATCCTATTTCCTGGTAGGACTTCAGTAGGTGTGGTGGCAACGGTAGCAATGGCATTGGCGGCAGCAGTGGCAGCGGCAGCAGCAGCAGCAGCTTGGTTTTGAGCCTGCTCACCCATCATATTCCCCAAAGTCTCTAGCGCTTGAACGATCCCATCTATCCTAGGATCGCATCGTGCTCTTCCCCCAATACTAGCCTATGGCAGTACTCTTTCCCTAGCGCTAGCCTGAGCTGGTGCTCTACCTCAAGTACCGATCCTAGTCGGCATCCTACCCCCAGTACCAATCGCAACTACCCTTTTCCGAGGAGTCCTCTGCTCAGGATTGCTCATCTTGCAGAATCTTTACAGAAACCTACTTTTCAATTCTAACACAGAATTAGAAATCTGAGCGACCCGCACAAAACAATCAATTAATCACAAGCATCAGTATAAGGAAAATGTCTTTCCTATCTAACTATCCCTTGACTAATTGCACCTTATCACTCAAGACATTGACCAGTCTTTGATACCACTTCAGGCGGGGATGTCACGCCCCAAACCCCAAGTACGCGCACATCCCTCAGCAGTCAATTAAAAGTGCAACGTCCCAGGACGCGTCGCCGACCCATTCTTTTTATCTTTCAATTAAGCACATGTGGAAGTGAATTAAATAAACTATGGCCAACAAAAAAAACATAGGGATAGTAAAAACATGCTAGTGATTTTTTTACAAACTACGCTTTATATACATACCAAGTTAACCCTACTGGTTCATATACACAAGTCTTTCTAAAAAAGAAACCCCTAAGCAACCTACACCCTGGATCCCTCCAACTCGGACTCGGGACCTCCACGACACCGTTCAGTATATCGATGTCCATAGGGTGACCTACCTCTCCATCCTCGGTTCCGACGGGCGGCCAATCAAAACCCTATAGGGGACCCTCCCGAGCACCGTTGCGCTCGTTAATGAACCACGCTTTGAAGCGATGAGGTACCAAATGAAGGAGACCCTCATCGATCCAAATTGTAGTCACCACTAACTCGTGAGTTTGGGTGGTCCTAGGAATAGAGAAAAAGGTAGACTCGTAGTCCATTTCTGACAGAACCCTGAACTGGACTAGATGTATCTCCATACTAAGGACCTGAAAAAGGTTAACCATGACAGGGTGAGGTAAATCTCCGTGAGTCAAAACCTTAAACCCCAATTAGGACGCAAATTCGCCTCGAATGCAGTCCTAAACACGCACCATACAAAACTCACCTCGCCTCAGCGCGTCTCTGCATATTAGTGCATCACATATGATATTATCAATGCAACAAGCGTAATTAATAACTGGAACACATGTTCTCACTCTTCAAACATTCACATGGGTCCTGATTATAAGACAAAAACTGTTATGATACGTCCCATACCATGCCACACAATTTTGCCCCAAAATCAAGTGCAACTATCACAACCATTCAGGCGTGTTATGATTATTACGACCCATTCGCCATAGCCAATTCAATAGTCGGCGGTTATCCAGCATAACCGGGCATCGTCCTACTCCGTCGGGTGCGGCAACGTCTAGCACTACCTGCCTAGATGGCACTCCATAAAAGAGCATCGGCCCGGCCTCCACTGCGACTCGGCATCCATTGACGTGGGGCATCCGAACTAAATCAGGAATCACCTCCCCAACTCTCGTCGAGTGACGGGTTCCGATAGTGGCCATACGAACACATATTTAGCCCAGAACATGATGATTTGCGTTCAAATACCTCATTTTCAAATAATGAACTTGGCCACTTTTTCATCATATTAAATTTCCCGGTAAAATAATCATGTGTGGTCACATATTTGGAATCGAACCATCAAACTTGGTAGGATCCTATTTTAAAACTCCACGGTTTGATATAGTATATAAAAATTGGCGTCAAAAACCGACACCTCACATTTTTCTATTTAAATGCCCATAAAACCAAGTTTTATACTAAAAATCAATAGCTACCATCAAGCAATCAATTTCACATCATAGCACATATAAGCCATCAAAATTAGGCATAATTCCATCAAAGAAAACGGGCGTAAAATTCTACGAAATGGCTAATCCATCACTAGTTAAGCTAAATACGATTAATTAATCCAACCATGGTTAACTAACCTCACCAAGGTAACTAACCTAACCAAACTAACTAACCTAACCAAGCTAACTAACCTAACCAAGCTAGTTACACTAACTTAGGACTAACGAACTAATCCTCATTAACACTAATCTAACCCCTAAGTGCAATTAACAATCTAATCAAGGATTAGGGAGTTAACTCACTGGATTAGGATGGCGGTGGGCTTATAGCAACGGCAATGCGACGGCGGCGAGAACTCAAGACAACCACATCTCTAACGTGTTGGAGAAAACTTCCATATTTGTTTTGAAGTTGACAAAACGTTTCCATCAGTCTAATCTGAAGACTTGTAGACTCTTTCTTCAAAGTCTGAAGACTGCTGAACCTCCAGATTCAACATTCAAAGTCTACCCTCATTGACAGTTTCTAGACCGTCAAAGAAGACTTATCCAAAATTGAGTATTTTGTTAAGGATTTGATTCTATCGACTGAAGAAGATCTCTCAGTTGGATATAGCATCTTGGAATCTATTATTCATTTTTAATTCGGGTAATTTAGATCCGTTGATTATCGAAGCATACTTGGAAGGTTCTACTTATGGAAACTTAGATCTTAATTGTATGGGCGAGCAGGATTGATGGGCTATCGTCATATTCATTAAATAACTCGAGATCTTCTTAATTGATTCTGTCCAACGGGTAGATTGGAAGAGCTCCTTTGGAAATTGCCAACGGTTATGAAGGCATGGAGGAGTATATAAGGAAGATGGTCCAATTATTCAAATGTGTGCGCGATAGAAGAATTCCAAAGTCTAAAGGTCCTTGTTCTTTGTCAATTCAATTGTTGAGCGTAAACTTGTACTCAAAAGAGAGTTTATACATTTGTGAGACCTTGAGAAAGTGTAGCAGAGTCTCTACACTTTGGAATCAAGGACGTGAAACTATAACGACTCTTTTGATTCATAGTGACATCTAGCCGGTGGGCTGTCAGTGCAGGAGAGTGGACGTAGGCTTGGATTAAGCCGAACCACTATAAACCTTATGTTCTTATTCTCTTTCCTGAATTCTTTTACTTTACTCGTAACTTTATTTAACTGTTAGAGTCTCGTTTCTATTTTAAAGTCTACTGTTAAACAGACTTAGGTTAAACTTAAAGTTTTACTCTGTCCTTCGCAAAAATTTATTTTCGCACCTATTCACCCCCTCTAGGTGCTCATACTAGCACTCTCAATTGGTATCAGAGCTTGTGTACTCATTTAAATTGAAGTGTTTTTACTTCAGAGTTAACAATCCATGGCTAGTATGTTGGCTCTAGGTTTGGTTGAAAGGCAAAGTAACACCAGACCGCCATACTTTGATGGGAAGGAATACAACATATGGAAAAACAAAAGGAATGCATTCCTGAGATCGAAAGACCCTCTTGAATGTAATGTGGTAGATAAGGGAATTATTCCTAAAACTACAACAGTCTCAGAAAGGGGAAAATAAGCTGTTGAGTCCAGCGATATGACTCAAGAAGAGATAACCAAGAGACAAGCTCTTGATATAAAAGCAATTTATTTTTTATATTGTGCATTGCCTCCTAATGAATATAATAGAATATCTTCTTGTGAAACAGCTAAAAAAGTCTGGGATAGATTGCACATCACCTATGAAGGAACCGATCGAGTGAAAGAAACCAGAATCAATATTATGCTCGGTCAATATGAAGCATTTATGATGAAATCAAGAGAATCTATCACTGACATGTTTAGTCGTTTTACAGAAATCGTGAATGGTCTTGAGTATCAAGGTCAACCAAACTCTGGACCCATGAAGGTTAACAAGGTACTACGTGGACTTTCCAAAGATTGGAATCACATAAAAACCTCAATAAGGGAGGCACAAAGATCATGCCACTCTTTGTTGACGAATTGGTTGGCACTCTTCAGTCTTATGAAGTGGAGCAAATCAATGAAGATGAGGATCCTAAAGGTAAAAAAATCTATTGCATTAAAATCTAATGATGATTCTGATGTTATAGATTCTGAAGATGATATGGATGATGAAGAGCTTGCTCTCATGATAAGAAAGTTTAGAAAACTCAAAAAGAAGGGAAGAAGATTCAATTCAAAGAAACAGAGTTCTCAAATGTTTCAAAATAAATCCGCTGAGGATGATAATTCCAACAAAGAAGTGGTTTGTTTTGAATGCAAAAAAAAAAAGGGGGACACATCAGACCCAACTGTCCCTTACTAAAGAAAAAGAAAGGAAAAGCTGAGAAATACAGAAAAGCTCTCAAGGCAGAAACTTGGAGTGATACCAAGTAAGAAGAGAGTGATGATGATTATGCTAATATTAGTCTAATGGCACAATCAAACTCAGATTCAGACTATGAGATAGACTCGGATTCAGATAGTGAAATCGAGGTAAGTAATTAAAAATTCCTACTAAAGTCTCTAAATATATTGATGAATTGTATCTTAGTCTCGAAACCTCTCTCAAGAGGATTTCCGAACTAAAAAGAGAAAATTTAGTACTTGAAGCAACAAGAGATTGTTTGGAAAGAAAAAGTTGAAAATTTGGATAAAAGTGTTATTGCTTTGGAAGAAAATGTAGACTCACTTTCAAAAGAAAATGCAATTTTAAAAATGATATCTCAAGTATTTCAAAAATATTTTCTATAGGTTCTGAAAAATTAGAAAAAAAAAAATTCAGCACAAAGACCTTATTTTAGCAAATCAAGTTTGGGAATGACTGCTGAAACCATTCCTCTAATTGATTTTCCTAAAGTAAATGAAAGAATTAAGCAAAAACCTACAAAAGATTTTTATAGAAATCATTTTCAAAAAGTCTTTGTAAAACCCGTAGGTCGTAGTACTCGTAAATGTTCTAAGTGCAGTAACTCAGATCATTTTGAGAAAGAATGTCCTATGGTTTAGAAACCTGTTAAGAAGGTTTGGGCAAAGACCGTATATTGCCCTAACTCTATTGGACCCAAGAAAGTATGGGTACCAAAGAAAGCTTCAGTTTCTTTTCTAAATGCAGTTCACTATTAAGAAAAATATTAAATGGTACTTGGATAGTGGATGCTCAAGATATATGACAGGAGACTCAAATTGTTTCATAAAACTTGTGCAAGTTAATGGTGGAAAAGTCTCTTTTGGAGAAAATAACGAATGTAGAATTGTGGGTTACGGAACCGTAAAGATTGGTAGTCTAACAATCAGTAATGTTTCCTTCATGGAATGACTCAACTACAACTTGTTGAGTATTAGCCAATTGTGTGACACAGGTTTCAAAATCAACTTTCAAAAAGGAGTATGTTCAAAAACTAGTGAAGATTCCTCTCAAACATTCACGGGGCGAAGACATGGGAATATATACCTCTTGAATATCATTCCAGAAAAATCTCAATGTCTAATTTCAATTCAAGAGGAAGCTAATCTCTGGCATAGAAAACTTGGGCATATCAACATGAAGCAAATAGCCAAGATCTCTGTAAAGAAGCTTGTTCGTGGACTACCCAACCTGATATATCAAAAATCTAAATTATGCACACCGTGTGTATTGGGAAAACGGGTTAGAAACTCTTTCAAACCAATAAATCAAGTTTCCATTAATCATGTGTTACAACTCTTACATATGGATCTTTTCGGACCAACTAGAACTCAAAGTATTGGAGGTAAGAAATATTGCTTAGTGATAGTGGATGATTATTCACGATTCACTTGGGTATATTTCCTAACAAGTAAGTCTGAAACATTTTCTTATTTTATCAAATTTGTCAAGAAAGTACAAAATGAGAAATGATATGTTATTTCAAGTATACAAATAGACCATGGAGGTGAGTTTGAAAATCAAGACTTTGCTAAATTCTGTGATGAATCGCTTTCAGCATGTGTTCTCCTCACTATACATTCCAGAACAAAATGGAGTTGTGGAAATAAAGAATAGATCATTGCAAGAAATGGCTAGAACTTTATTAGTTGAAAGTAACATTTCCTCTCATTTTTGGGCTGAAGCAGTTTCTACAGCGTGCTATATTACTAATAGAGTCTTCTTAAGGCCTATTCTAGAGAAAACTCCCTATGAGTTGTTCAAAGGAAAGAAGCCAATTGTCTCCTATTTTCATGTGTTTGGATGCAAATGTTTTATATTGAAAAATGCAAATGATCAAATTGGTAAGTTTGAAGAAAAATCAAATGAAGAAATCTTCCTTGGATATTCAACCACTAGCAAAGCTTACAGAGTATACAACAAAAAGACTCAATCTATGGAGGAATCGATGAATGTCAAATTCCAAGACTTTATGCAAAATCAATCGATTCAAACTCAACTTGAAGAATCTGAACTTGCTTCAGACTCTACAAAGCCTAAATCTCCGGAAACAGCTCAAATGTCAGAAGACTAGCAATGAATGATCGTTGAAGAATCAAATGAAGAAAAAGATCAACAGTCTGACAAATCAACCAGCAACTTGAAGCACAAGTCTAGTCATCCCAAAGAACTCTTTATTCGTGACATTAATGAGGAAATTCGTACAAGATCCAAAAGGCATAAAGAGTCTAGTGTTGTGGCTCTTATTTCTGAAATAGAACCCAAGAGCATAAAAAAAGCTTTATCTGATGAAAGCTGGATTGAAGCTATGCAAGAAAAAGTCAAGCAATTCAGTATCAATGATGTCTGGGAATTGACTCATAAATCGAAAGGTAAATCTACCATTAGAGCTCAATGGGTTTTCAGGAACAAGATGATCGAGAAAGGAAAAGTTGTAAGGAACAAAGCAAGACTCGTGGCCAAAGGATAGGCTATGATGAGACTTACGCACCAGTAGCAAGGTTAGAAGTAATTAGATTATTACTTGATTTTGCGTGTTATAAGAATTTCATGTTATTCCAAACGGACGTCAAAAGTGCCTTCCTAAATGGATTTATCCATGAAGAATTCTATGTAGAACAACCTCCCGATTTTGAAGACCGAAGGAAACTAGACTCTGTATTCAGACTGAAAAATGCGCTATATGGTTTAAAGCAAGCACCTCGAGCTTGGTACGACAGTTTAAGTAAGTTTTTAATTTAAAATAGCTTTGTTAAAGGTAAAGTAGATACTACATTATTTATCAAAAGAGAAAGAAAAAAGTTTTTACTTGTTCAAATATATGTTGATGATGATATTGCTAGTATAAGTACCTAGAGGGGGGTGAATAGGTATAAAAATAATTTATCGAGATATGAAAGCAATACTAGGCAGTCAATATAAAGGAAGCTCTCCTTTAGTTAATGAAACAAACTATGAACAAAGTAAAACGGAGAGTAGGGAAGAGAAAATTCAACACAAGGTTTATAGTGGTTCGGCTTGTTCCAAGCCTACGTCCACTCTTCTGCACTGACAGCCCACTGGTTGGATTTCACTATGAACAAAATAAATGTTACAGTAATGCTCTCCCTTGATTCCATAGTATGGATATTCTACCACACTTCCTTAAGGTATCTCAAGGTATAAACTCTTTTTTGTATACAAGGTTTTCGCTCAGCAAATGAATTGACTACGAATCAAGGAGCTTCAGACTTTGAAATTCTTCTATCGTGCACACACTTGAACAACTGGAACGTCTTCCTTTTATACTCTTTTATGCCATCATACCCGTTGGCACTTATAAAAGGAATTCTTCCAATCTTCTCGTTGGACATAATCAATTAGGAAGAGCATTCGAGCTATTAAAGGAACATGTCGATAGCCCATCAATCCTGCTCGCCCATACAATCAGGATCTTGGTTTCCATAAGTAGAACCTTCCAAGAATACTTCGCCAATCATCGGATCCTTAATCAATCTTGATTCGAATAAAGGAATCCGTTATGTCACATCCAACCAAGAGATCTTCTCCAGTTGATAAGGCTAAATCCTCGATGAATCACTCAGTTGTGGATAGCCTTACTTCAACGGATTACAAATTATCACTGAGAATAGACTTTAAGTCGTGAGTCCGGGCAGTCCGGAAGTTTTCAAACTTTGAATAGTAAAGTCGCAAATCTTCGACTAGATCGATAGAAACATTTTGTCAGCTTCAAAATATTCCATAAAGATTTTTCCAACAATCTCCCCATTTTTGATGGTGACAAAACTTTCCTGCATATTTGAATAAATTTAACCTGCAAAACATTAGTCAAGCAATATGGATATCTCATAAAGATTAATGACTTAATGATAACACTAGAATCTGCAACCATAGAAAATATGTCAGTCTTGCATGTAAAGCCATTCATAAGATATCAATAATACTTAATATAAAAGCAGCAGCCAAATCCACACCACATTCAGTCTTTATCCAGACACACAAGTCAAACAAAACAAACTAAAAATTCAAACAAGTTAAGTTCAAAGTTTCAAAGCTTGCATCTCTCCCCCTTTTTGTCATCATAAAAAAAAGGTTGAGATGAAAATGAAGTCAAATTTGCTTGGGAACTCGAACAAGCTGGAAATCTCCCATAGACTGAACGATGCCTTCCAGCTTTTTCAAGTCTTCCCTTAGATTAGTCACTTCTTCTCCTTTAGCATTGGCTTGAATTTGAGTAGAAATGGCTTGAATCTAATCAGACAGGGAAACGGAAGAAACTTGTCCAGCATTCTTCAAGTTCTGAACCTCGCACTCCAAAGCATATATCTGACCTCGCATTTCCAGGAGAACATCAAGTATTCTGCGAAAATCTACTGTATTATCAGTCTTCGTACTAGCTTCAGCACAGTCTTATGGAGTAAAGGCAGACGATGGTATATCAGCATAATCATGCAGAATTGGTGATGAAGCATCATGACCCTCCTCTGGAAATTGAGAGGCATAAATGTCCTCAGGGTCTGCTGGAGAACTGCTGACTCCTTCACTGGTAACAGGATATGAGGTCGTTCCTCTTTGCTCCTTATCTCCCCCTGTTTCCATGGCTTCAGGTGGAGATGAGTGTTTCCTCTTGATTTGCTCTCTCTTCTTTTTCTTCTTCAAACCTCTCCTCCTCTCGCTCTTTCTTCAGCTCTTCTCTCCTCTTCTTCTTTTTCCTCTCGCTTCTCTTTCTTCTTCTTCTCTCTCTCCTTCTTCTCTGTCTTCTTCCTCTTTCTCTTCTTCTTCTTTTTCTTCTTCTCTTTCTTCTTCTTCTTCTTTCTCTTGTCTTTCTCTCTCCTCTGCTTCTTTCTCCTGTCGTTCCATTGATTCTGGAACAGAACGACTTAGCTTTTTTAATGCTATAGTAGAAATGATGAGATCATCTTCATCATCTTCATCCCCAATGATGAGAGCTCTTCTCTTTTTGGATGAAGCAACCATTGGCTTATTTCCTTTTCTTTTCGATGCAGAAGAGATGTGATGAGTTTTGATAGGGGTTTTCTCCTTAAACTTCTCCAACGCCTTGTCAAGTTCTTTTAGACGCATTTTCAAAACCATTTTCAGTCCTACCACTATTTTGTCACACAGGCTGAATATTCAAATGTCTGAATATCTTTGACATTATACCTGGGTAAGGAAGTTGGCCCTTGTCTTTCACCATTGCTCTATACATGTGGAACAGAATAGTGTGAGGAAGAGAAAACTTTTTCCCAGCATCGATTGCGTACATCAACTTTGCCTCTGAGTTGGAAACATCAGTCTCGAAAGTTGATTTCGGTCTGAGGCAATTGATCACAATCTTGTGAAGAAGAATGTTGTTCGCACGCATCCTTGAGTAAGAAATCATTCCCTCTGTCATTCTGTCTTTAACAAGTTCCAATGTTGCACGAGCAATAGAGACATTGATGGGTTGATACCTTCCTCTCTCAACCCCAATCACATCCGCCAGCATATCCACATCAACCACAAAGTCTTGATCTTGGACACTAAAAGATATTCTATTCGCATCCAAGAAACTAAGATTTGAATAGAAATAAGCAGTTAATTGAGCATAGCCCTCTATGGTGTCAGAACGGAACTGTTCTAATTGAAGAAAACTGGACTTTTCCCTCAAGTTCACACTCATAGCATCCAGGAAATCAAAATCCACTCCTAGGGTTTATCATCCAACGTTTCAACAATTTGGAGTATAGATCCTTCTGTTCCTTTGATCTAAACAAATCTGTCATCTTTCCTCGAATATCTGCTGCAACACCAATTCTCGGTTGAAATTGGTTGTACAGTTTATCATCATCATTTTCATCTGTTGGATTAAATCCCCCAACACGCAGGTCACTTGGAATGTTTGCAAGGGCTTCTTCTGCCATCCCCCTAGGAGCAATTCCGAAATCTTCCATTTTTCGCAAAAAGATGTACTCATTCCCATATCCCTTATCCTTAAAAAACTCACCAACATAGTTCAAAGGAGTACCAATACTCTTTAAAGCATGGTAAAGCTTATAAATAAAGTTGGGCTTTTGAACTCTTATAGGATCGGCGTCTTCAACGATTTCTTCCTCCTGTTGATGACCCACACTCTGTGGACTAGTTGGTGGAGAATGACGCGGTTGAGAATGTTGCGAGCTTTGTTACTGACTTGGTGAATCCTCTTCCCTAGTGAGATCAAAGTGAGTAGGCCCCTCACTCATTCGCCGTGGTCCCCTGCTTGCAATCCTCGAAGACTTTCTTGAAGACGGCATCTTTCTTTATCCTTGAAAGATTCTTTGCTTGACTTTCCCTAGAAAAATGACAACTTTTTCGAAGATTAAACAATGAAGGAAGACAGGAATGGAAGATCGATGCTTTTTAGAGTTTTTGGAGTTATGCAGAGAGGAACCGACTGTAAATAGCCCAGTCGAAATACCAAACGTCATAAAGGAAAGTGAAAAGGTGCCTTTTTTAAACTTAACTGCCTTTTTCAAAAACAAATAACTACCATTTTAAATAGAAATTAATTTTTGAAAAGGTAAACTTGCACTTTTCACGGAAATTTAAGATAGCATAAATCAATTATCAATTATCATACTTTTTCGAGATTTAATATAAAAGAGAATAACTTACAGTCAAGACCCATGGTTGTCTATTGAGAGTCTAAGAGTCTCTAGACTTTAACTTCTTCAAGCTTAAAGATGTTGAGTTTGGAATGAATGATTTCGAATTGATTTTTCTCCAAAGGCTTTGTAAATATATCCGCCGTTGGTTCTTTGAGTCAACAAACCGAATCGAAACTTCTCCATTTTGAACATGATCTCTAATGAAGTGATGTCGAATCTCTATATGCTTTGCTCTTGAATGAAGAATATGATTTTTGGTAAGATTGATTGCACTAGTGTTGTCACGGTTTATCTCCGTGCATGAATCTTCAATTCCAAAGTCTTTAGCCTGTTGCTTTATCCACGAATTTGTGAACAGCAACTTCCGAGAGCTACATACTCTGCTTCTACTGTAGAAAGAGCTACTATACTTTGCTTTCTTGAAAACCAAGATACTGTCCTGTTTCCAAGTAACTGATAGGTACCCGAGGTGCTCTTTCTATCAACTCTGCAACCGGCTAGATCTGCGTTTGAGTATCCAAGAAGAGTGAAGTCTCCCTTTTTGGGATACCATAGACTGATACTTGAAGTTGAAGCAATGTACTTGATAATACGCTTTGCAGTACTTAGATGAGATTCTTTAGGGTCCGCTTGAAATCTAGCACAAATGCAAACACTAAAGCAAAATGTCGGTCTAGAAGCGTAAGATAAAGAAGTGAACCGATGATACCCCGTATAGCTTCTGGTCAACTTTCTTTCCTCCTTCATCTTTGTCGATCTTCAAGGAACTTGACATTGGTATATCAGTCTTTTTGCAATTTTCCAGTCCAAACTTCTTGACAAGGTCATTAGCATATTTTTCTTGATGAATGAATGTCCCTTCCTTCAATTGTTTCACTTGAAGTCCAAGAAAGAAGGTTAACTCTCCCATCATGTTCATTTCGAATTCATCCTGCATAGACTTAAAGAATTTCTTGCACAAACTTTCATTAGAGATCCAAAAATAATATCATCAACATATATTTGAACAAGCAAAAAACTTTTGCTTTCTCTTTTGATAAATAGAGTAGTATCTACTTTACCTTTGACAAAGCCAGTTTGTATTAAAAACTTACTTAGCCTGTCATACCAAGCTTGAGGTGCTTGCTTTAAACCATACAAGGCCTTTTTTAGTCTGAATACTGAGTCTGGCTTCTTTGGATCTTCGAACCCAGGTGGTTGTTCCACATAGACTTCCTCATGGATAAATCCATTTAGGAAAGCGTTTTTTATGTCCATTTGGAATAACCTGAAATTCTTATAGCAAGCAAAAGCAAGTAGTAATCGAATTGCTTCTAACCTTGCTACTGGTGTGTAAGTCTCATCATAGTCTATCCCTTCCTCTTGCGTATATCCCTTGGCCACGAGTCTTGCTTTGTTTCTTATGACTTTTCCTTTCTCGTTCATCTTGTTCCTAAAAACCCATTTAGCTCCAATAATAGATTTACCTTTTGGTTTAGAAGTCAATTCACAGACATCATTAATGCTGAATTGTCTGAGTTCTTCTTGCATAGCTTCAATCTAGCTTTCATCAGATAAAGATTTTTCTATGCTTTTGGGTTCTACTTCAGAAATAAGAGCCACAACACTAGACTCTTCGCGCCTTTTGGATCTTGTGTGAATTCCTTCATTAATGTCGCCAATAAAGAGATCTTTGGGATGACCGGACTTATGCTTCCGATTCTTGGTTGATTGTCGAGTTGATGATCACTTTCTTCATTTGAATCTTCAATAATCGATTGTTCTTTGGTCTTTCAGAGTTTGAGCTGCCTCTTGAGATTTAGACTTTGTAGAGTCTGGAGCATGTTCAGATTCTTCAAGATGAGTCTGAATAGATTCATTTTGCATAGAATCCTGGAATTTGACATTCATTAATTCCTCCACAGATTGACTCTTCTTGTTATAGACTCTGTACGCTTTGCTTGATGTAGAATATCCAAGGAAGATGCCTTTCGTCGATTTTTCTTTAAACTTACCAACTCGATCATTTGCATTTTTCAATATAAAGCATTTGCATCCAAATATATGAAAATATGAAACAATAGGCTTCTTTCCTTTGAATAATTCATAGGGGTTTTTTTTTTTCTAGAATAGGCCTTAGAAAACTCTATTGATAATATAACATGCTGTTGAAACAGCTTCAACCCAAAATCGTGAAGAGATGTTACTTTCAATTAAGAGAGTTCTAGCCATTTCTTGAAGAGATCTATTCTTTCTTTCCACAACTCCATTTTGCTCTATAGTATATGGAGAGGAAAACACATGCTGAAAACTAGATTCATCACAGAATTTTGTAAAATATTGATTTTCAAATTCACATCCATGGTCTGTTCTTATACTTGAGATAGCATACCCTTTTTTCATTTTGAACTCTTTTAGCAAACTTTTCAAAATAAGAGAAGGTTTCAGACTTACTTGCCAGGAAGTATACCCAAGTAAATCGAGAGTAGTCATCCACAATTACAAGGCAATATTTCTTACCTCCAATGCTTTGATTTCTGGTTGGTCCAAAAAGTTCCATATGCAAAAGCTGCAGTACACGATTAGTGAAAACTTGATTTATTGGTTTAAAGGAATTTCTTACCTGCTTTCCCAATACACATGGTGTGCATAGATTAGACTTTTGGTAAGATAAATTGGGTAGACCACGAACAAGCTTCTTTGCTGAAATTTTGGCTATATGCTTCATATTGATGTGCCCAAGCTTTCTGTGCCATAAGCTTGCCTCGTCTTGAATTAAGATTAAACATTGTGATTCATCTGGTTTCACATCCAAGAGGTAGATATTTCCATGTCTTTTACCCATAAACGACTGAGTAGAATCTTTACTGGTTCCTGAACATATTCCCTCTTGAAAATTGATTTTGAAACCTGTATCACACAGCTAATTGATATTGAGCATATTGTAGTTAAGTCCTTTCACTAGGGAAACATTGCTTATTGTGAGGTTTCCAATCTTTACAGTTCCAAATCCCACAATTCTTCATTTGTTGTTTCCTCCAAAAGAGACTTTTCCACCATTTACTTGAACAAGCTTTATGAAGTAATTTGAATCTCCTGTCATATGTCTTGAGCATCTACTATCCAGATACCATTTTACCTTTTTCTTTGGTACCCATATTTTCTTGGGTCCATTGGTGTTAGTATGATATGCAATATTTGCCCATACATTCTTAACAGGTTTCCATACCATAGGACACTCTTTTTCAAAATGATCTGCACTATTGCACTGTGAACATCTGAAAGCATTTCGACCTACTGGTTTTACAAAAACCTTTTTGAAATGTTTTTTGTAAGCATCTCTTGTAGGTCTTTGCTTAATTCTTTCCTTTACTTTAGGAAAATCAATTAAAAGAATTGTTTCTTCTGGCATTCCTTTGTGCTAAAAGAATTTTCTCAAGTTTCTCAGATCCTAATGAAAATCTTTTTGAAACATTTGATAAGTCATTTTTTAAAAATACATTTTCTTTTAAGAGATTGTCTTTACTTTATTTAAGAGAAGAAACATTCATGTCTAAACATTTCAACTTTTCTTTCAAAATATTCTCCTGTTGTTTTAGTGTAGAGTTTTCCTTTTTAGGTTCGGAAATCCTTTTGAGAGAAATCTTAAGACTAAAACACAGCTCATCAATGTATTTAGAAACTTTAACAGGGATTTTAAAGTTACTTACCTCTAATTCACTGTCTAAGTCCGAGTCCGTTTTAGAGTTTGAGTCGAAGTCGATTGTGCCATTAGACATATGTTGGCATAATCATCATCACTTTCTTCACACTCGTGTCACTCCAAGTTTTCGCTTTAAGAGTCTTTCGATACTTTTCAACTTTTCCTTTCTTCTTTCTCAGAAGAGGACAGTTTGGTCTGATGTGTCCATTTTTCTTACATTCAAAGCAGACTACATCTTTGTTTGATTCATCATCATCAATAGACTTGGTCTGTTGCTTTTGAAAGCTCTGTTTCTTTGGATTGAATCTTCTTCCTTTTCTGTTCAGCTTTCTGAGTCTTCTTATCATAAGACAAGCTCCTCATCGTCCATATCGTCTTCAGAATCTGTAACATCAGAATCATCATTGGATTTAATGCAATGGATTTCTTACCTTTAGGATCTTCATCTTCATTGATTCGCTCCACTTCATAAGATCGAAGAGTTCCAACCAACTCATCGACGAGATAGTGGCATGATTCTTTGTGTCTCTCTTATTGAAGTATTTATGTGATTCCAATCCTTGGAGAGTCCACGCAAAGAGCTTGTTTACCTTCATGGGATCAGAAATTGGTTGACCTTGATTTTCAAGACCATTCACGATATCTGTAAAATGGCTAAACATGTCAGTTATAGATTCTCCTGATTTCATTTTGAAGGCTTCGTATTGACCGAGGAGAATGTTGATTCTGGTTTCCTTCACTCGATCTATTCCTTCATAAGTGATATGTAATCTATCCCAGACCTCTTTTGCTGTAACACAAGAAGATATTTTGTTATATTCAGTAGGTGACAAAACACAATATAAAGAATAAATTACTTTTGCATTAAGTGCTTGTCTCTTGATTATCTCTTCCTGAGTCATTTCTATTGACTCAACAGTTTCTTTTTCTCTCTCTGAGACAGATGTAGCTTTAAGAGTGATTCCCTTTTCTAAAACATCCCATTCCAAAGGATCCTTTGATCGTAGGAATGCTTTCATCTTGTTTTTCCAGATGCTATAATCCTTTCCATCAAAGTAAGGTGGTCTGGTATTGCTTTGCCCTTCCACCAGCCCTGGAGCTAGCATACTAGCCATGGATCTTTAACTCTGAAGTAAAACACTTCAAACAAGGTGAGTACACAGGCTCTGATACCAATTGATATTGCTTATATAAGTACCTAGAGGGGGTGAATAGGTATAAAAATAATTTCTTGATATATGAAAGCAATACTAGGCGGTCAATAGAAAGGAAGCTCTCCTTTAGTTAATGAAACGAACTATGAACAAAGTGAAACGGAGAGTAGGGAAGAGAAAATTCAACACAAGGTTTATAGTGGTTCGGCTTGTTCCAAGCCTACGTCCACTCTTATGCACTGACAGCCACTGGCTGGATTTCACTATGACCAAAAGAAATGTTACAGCAATGCTCTCCCTTGATTCCACAGTATGGATATTCTACCACACTTCCTCAAGGTATCTCAAGGTATAAACTCTCTTTTGTATACAAGGTTTTCGCTCAGCAAATGAATTGACTACGAATCAAGGAGCTTCAGACTTTGGAATTCTTCTATCGCGCACACACTCGAACAATTGGAACGTCTTCCTTTTATACTCCATTATGCCATCATACCCGTTGGCACTTACAAAAGGAATTCTTCCAATATTCCCATTGGACAAAATCAATTAGGAAGATCATTCGAGCTATTAAAGGAACATGTCGATAGCCCATCAATCTTGCTCGCCCATACAATCAGGATATTGGTTTCCATAAGTAGAACCTTCCAAGAATACTTCGCCAATTGTCGGATCCTTAATCAATCTTGATTCGAATAAAGGAATCCGTTATGTCACATCCAGCCAAGAGATCTTCTCCAGTTGATAAGGCTAAATCCTCAATGAATCACTCAGTTTTGGATAGCCTTACTTCAACGGATTACAAACAGTCACTAAGAATAGGCTTTAAGTCTTGAGTCTGGCAGTCCGGAAGTCTTCAGACTTTGAATAGTAGAGTCTGCAAATCTTTAAACTAGACTGATAGAAACGTTTTGTCAACTTCAAAATATTGCGGAAAGATTTCTCTATCAGATGATATTATTTTTGGATCATCTAACGAAAATCTATGCAAAAAATTCTCTAAGACTATGCATGATGAGTTTGAAATGAGCATGATGGGTGAACTATCCTTCTTTCTTGGACTTCAAGTAAAACAATTGAAGGAATGAACTTTCATCCACCAAGAAAAATATGCTAAAGAACTTGTTAAAAAGTTCAGCTTGGAGAATTGCAAAAAGACTGATATACCAATGTCAAGTTCCTTGAAGCTAGATAAAGAGGAAGGAGGAAAGAAAGTTGACCAGAAACTATATAGGAGTATCATTGGTTCACTTTTTTATCTTACTGCTTCTAGACCTGACATTTTATTTAGTGTTTGTATTTGTGCCAGATTTCAATCAGATCCCAAAGAATCTCATTTAAGTGCTGCAAAACACATCATCAAATACGTTGCATCAACTTCTAATTTGGGTGTCTGGTATCGTAAAGAATGAGACTTTACTCTGCTTAAATATTCAGACGCAGACCTAGCAGGATGCAGAGTTGATAGAAAGAGCACCTCGGGCACTTGTCAATTACATGGGAACAGGATAGTATCTTGGTTTTCAAGGAAGCAAAGTACTGTAACTCTGTCAACAGCGGAAGCAGAATATGTGACTCTTGAAAGTTGTTGTTCACAAATTTTGTGGATAAAGCAACAACTAAGAGACTTTGGAATCGAAGACTCATGCATTGAGATAAAATGCGACAACACCAATGTGATTAATCTCACCAAGAATCTAATTCTTCATTCGAGAGCAAAGCACATAGAGATTCGACATCATTTTATTAGAGATCATGTTCAGAATGGAGAAATCTCGATTCAATTCATTGACTCAAAGAATCAACTAGCAGACATATTTACAAAGCCTTTGGAGAAAAGTCAATTTGAGCTTATTCATTCTAGACTCAATATCTTAAAGTCTGAAGAAGTTCAAACTCAGGGACAAAAGTCTAAAGATACTCAGACTCAGATGATCAAGATTTACGACTATAAGTTATTTCTATTTTAGAATTTTATTTGTCGGATAAAATCTCAAAAATGTACGATCATCTATTAATCTGTAATTGATTGATGTTATCTTCCCCAGTTTTCGTGATTATTGCAATCATTCATTTTCGAAAAAGAAGTTATTTTTGAAATGATGGTTATCTATTCTTTTCAAAAAGGCAGTTATTTTTTTTGAAAAGGCGTTTTATTTTTCCTTTTACGTCGTTCCGTATACCTCTTTTTGATTGCTTTATATACTAATCGTCTTCCTCACAAACCTTAAAAGCACAGACCATCACTTTCTTATTTTTACTCTCTAGTTTAATTTTCAAAGTTCTCACCTTTTTCACGAATCGAGTTTGGAATCTCTCAAAGACTGTGCGAATGGCTTCACAAAGAAAGTCTTCAAAGATCACGAACAATGGACCATAACTCATGCGTGAGGGTCCTACACATTTTGACCTCATCGAGGAAGAAGAATCACCCAGACAGCAGCAGAGCCCACAACATTCTCAACTGCATCAATCTTCTCAAGCTAGACCTCAGAGTGTTGATCAAAGAGCGGAGGAAGAAATCATTGAAGGGGCTAAACCTGTAAGAACTCAAAAGCCCGCTTTTTATCTTTAAACTTTACTCTGCTTTGAAGAAGGGATGCACTCCCTTGGACTATATTGATGCATTTTTGAAAGAGAAATGGTATCAAAATGAAACCCATTTTTTGTGAGCAATGGAACAATTGGGGATTGCTCCTGCGGGGTCGGCAGAACGTGCGTTTGCAAATATTCCTAGTGATCCAGATGTTGGAGGTCTTAGTTAGCCTAATGGGAATGATGATGACAAAACGTACACTGATTTTAAGCCTAGAATGGGTGTTGGGGCAAATATTCGAAGCAAAATGACAGACTTGTTTCGCTCAGAGGAACATAAGCGACTTTACTCCAAGTTGCTAAAAAGAGGGGTGATCAATCTGAGAAGTATAGACTTTGATATTCTTGATTCTTTGAATGTGAAGATGCGAGAGAAATTCACTCAACTTTAGCTTGAGCGATTTTGTTCTGAGACGATAGAGGCATATTCAGAACTTACTGCTTATTTCTATTCTAATATGAGTTTCTTGGATGCGAACAGATTTTCTTTTAGTGTTCGAGACCAAGACTATATTGTTGACATAGACACATTGGTGGATGTGATTGGAGTAGAGCGAGGGGCATTCCAATCGATTAGTGTGCCTGTTGGCCGTGCAACGGTAAAGCTTGTTCGTGACAAAATGGCGGAAGGAAGAATTTCGTACTTGAGGATGAATGCCTCAAACATTTTGCTTCACAAGATTGTGATCAATTGTCTCAGACCCAAATCGACTTCGAAGATCGACGTGTCCAACTCAGAAGCAAAGTTGATGTATGCTATCAACGCTGGGAAAAAGTTATCTCTGCCTCACACAATCATGTTTCACATGTACAGAATGATGGTGAAAGACAAGGGACAACTTGTTTCACAAAGTTGTTCAGACATTTGAATGTTCAGCCTCCTAGGATTCTGTGTGTTCGATCCTGTGATCAAATGGTGGTGGGACTGAAAATGATTTCCAAAATGCGTCTGAAAAAGCTGGACAAGGCTTTGGAGCGATTGAAGGAGAAAACCCTGTCAAGACTCACCAATGTTCTTTAGCTGCAAAACGGAAAGGGAAGGAGCCCATGATATCTCCATCCAAGAAAAGAAGAGCACTCATCCTGGAGGATGAAGAGGATGAGGACGATATTACCATTTCTACTCTTGCACTGAGAAATCTACAAAGTGCTATTCCAGAGACTGAGGAGAGAGAGGATCAAGACAAAGAATAGTTCGACCAAAGGAGTGGAGAGAGAGAAACAATGCGAAAAGAAGCAGAGGAAGAGAGGATTGCAGAAGAAGAAGAAGGCAGAGGTGAACAGGAGGAAATAGAGCATGAAGCGTACTTCTCACCTCCTGAAGGCATTGAAACAGGGGGAGTTGCTGAGAAAAGAGGTACATTTCCAATTGCTTTTACTAGTGAAGGTGTTAGTTGTTCACCTCCAGATCTTGAAAAAATCTATGCATCTCATTTTCCAAAGAAAGGTCATAAGGTTTCATCGCGAAATCTAAGTGATCATGCTGGCTTGCCATCATCTGCAAATACTCCTACTAATCATGTAGAAGCTAGCACTCAGACTGATAATTAACCAGACTTTCGAAGACTTCCTGATATTCTGATGGAGATGCGAGGACAGATCTATGCCCTAGGATGCAAAGTTCAAAACTTGCAGAATGTAGGTCAAGCCTCTTCAGTTTCCTTACATGATCAAATCCATGCCCTTGGTCTTCAAGTTCAAGCAAATGCCAAGGGTGAAGAAGTGACTCAACTGAAGGAGGATTTGAAAAAACTGGAAGGGATTGTCTAGTCGATGGGAGATTTCTAGCTCATTCGCGTTCCCAATCCTGATTTAATTATCTTTTTGTCTCTACCTTTTTCATGTTAACAAAAAGGGGGAGATGTTGCAGATTTGAGATTTAACTCTTGTTTGACTTGATGTTTGAATAACTTTTTACTTTTGTTTCGTTGTTTGGATGTGACTGGATGTGTATTATTTGATCGTTTGAATATTTGCTATGGTATCTTAAGCATTATTGGTATTTCATGGCTAAGATAGTTGTTTGTTTACAGGATTAACTTTCTTATTTCTTGTGGATGCGAGATCTAATGCTATCTTTACTAAGTTAATTATCTTTTGTGAAATATCTATGTTTGCTTGAGTATTGTCTTGTAGGTCAAAAGTATCCAAATCTGCAGGAAAGTTTTGTCACCATAAAAAAGGTGGAGATTGTTGAACAAAAATTTCGTATCTGTTTTGAAGCTGACAAAACGTTTCCATCAGTCTAGTCTGAAGACTTATAGACTCTTTCGTCAAAGTCTGAAGACCACCGAACCTCTAGACTCAAGATTCAAATTCTATCCTCATTGACAATTTCTAGACCGTTGAAGAAGACTTATCCATAATTGAGTGTTTCGTTAAGGATTTGATTCTATCGACTGAAGAAGATCTCTCTGGTGGATATAGCATCTTGGAATCTATTATTCATTTTTAATTTGGGTAATTTAGATCCGTTGATTGGCGAAGCATACTTGGAAGTTTCTACTTATGGAAACTTAGATCCTAATTGTATGGGTGAGCAGAATTGATGGGCTATCGTCATACTCCTTAAATAACTCGAGATCTTCCTAATTGATTCTGTCCAACGGATAGATTGGAAAAGCTCATTTGAAAAGTGCCAACGGTTATGAAGGCATGGAAGAGTATATAAGGAAGATGTTCCAGTTATTTAAGTGTGTGCGCAATAGAAAAATTCCAAAGTCCGAAGCTCCTTGTTCTTTGTCAATTCAATTGTTGAGCGTAAACTTATACTCAAAAGAGAGTTTATACATTTGTGAGACCTTGAGGAAGTGTAGTAGAGTCTCTGCACTGTGGAATCAAGGACGTGATACTGTAACGACTCTTTTGATTCATAGTGAAATTTAGCCGGTGAGCTATCAGTGCGGGAGAGTGGACATATGCTTGGATTAAGCTGAACCGCTATAAACCTTGTGTTCTTATTCTCTTCCATGAACTCTTTTACTTTACTCGTAACTTTATTTAACAGTTAGAGTCTCATTTCTATTTTAAAGTCTATTGTTAAACATACTCGAGTTAAACTTAGAGTTTTACTCTGTCCTTAGCAAAAATTTGTTTTCGCACCTATTCACCCCCTCTAGGTGCTCATACTAGCAGTCTCAGAATGAAGGCTTGGCGGAGGCAGTGGCTGGCTCTACGAGGGCTCAGCCAAGGCGGGAGATTTGGCTTGGGATGGTCTGTGGAAGCGTGAGGTGTAGCTGGCGGCTGGACGCGACTATGGTGGTGCGGCTAAGGAGTTTCGGTGATGCTGGACGGTGTTGCACGACTGGATGGCACACATGGTGGTTGGATGTTGGTGGGTTGCTGGTGGCCGGTGAAGATGGGGCCGCTGAAGCTGGCGGTGGACTGAGGTTGCGGTGGTTGCTGGCTGGTGGTTGGCGCTAAAGATGGGATGATGATGGGCTGTTGCTGGTGGCGTGGGAGTGTTGCGGTGGAGTGGTGGGGGCAGTGACAATGGTAGAGGTGTGAGGCAGCAACCAAATGAAGAAAAGCATAACCAAAGGAAAGGAAAACTGCGTGAGGAAAAAGAAGGAAAACGGGGGTGGGTTGTTCTGTTGGGGGGTTGCACGCATGAAAGGAAGGGAGGAAAGAGATGGGAGAGAGAGGGAAAACCATAAAGTCAAACTAGCAACCAATGAGAAGCTTGGCCAAATATCTAACCCATTATCACATTTACCCCAAATTCTTCTTGCCCCTAAGTCAAGAGCCGGGAGAAGTATACTATCGGTGCCATAAGTTGCGTACGACGTTCACTTTGGTGCCAAAAGTTTCTGTCGGATCACTTAAGTGCCAAATCAGAGGAAAAACGATCACTTTGGTGCCATCGATGAGAAATTTTTAGCCAAAATGATTACGTGACTTTATATTTAAAAAAAAAAATCGATAAACCCTTTAAACGATGTCGTTTTCTGTCCTACTTAAGAAAACGACGTCGTTTTACCGTCATATGTGGATGGCTTAGGAAAAACGACACCACATAGCTCATTTTGGATTAAAATTAGGGTTCTTTTTTGTTCATCCTTGCCGACCTAGCTTGCTCAGCCACCGTCGCTTGGCTACCGTGCTCGGCCACTGTCGCTCGGCCACCGTGCTCAGCCACCGTCACTCGGCCATCATCGCTTGGCCACCGTGCTTGGCCACCATCGCTTAGCCAAGAAGTGATGGGAAAATAGGAGGCGAGGGCAGAGGAGGAGGAGGAAGAAGGGGGGTTGAAGGAGAGAAGACGAGGAGTGCGAGGGAAACAAGGAGAGTGCAGATGGAGATGGTGGGCTCTGCTTAGAGAGTGGCTGGTGCTGGTGTTGTTCTTCGAGGAAGAAGATGACGCCGCCGCCATGGCTTCTCTCTCTCTCTCTCTCTCTCTCTCTCTCTCTCTCTCTCTCTCTCTCTCTCTCTCTCGATTTGGAAATTTAAGGTTTCGACTTGGGGTTTAAGATGCTAAACAACATCGTTTCGTAGTTTACATGCTGACTGTACTCTCCAGCAAGCCACATTAGCGTAAAAAATTAATAAAAAACTACCATGTCGGATTTTTGGCCAACTGGATCGGCGTGGGCACTGAAAATATCGTTTTTCAAAATTCTTGACACTTAAGTGATTCGACGGAAACTTTTGGCACCAATGTGAGCGTCGTACACAACTTATGGCACTGATAGTGTACTTCTCCCATCAAGAGCCCAACCAATGATCATTTTTCTTCTAATTTCTCACAAACAAAGACATTTTGGGCAGCAAAATTCTCCTTTTCCCTCTTGATCCGAATTTCCGTTTTATTTACTTGTTTGTCCGAAAATTGATTTTTTTTAAAATTTTCGGACTCGACAAAAATTCGCTGAAAGATGAGATGACATCCTATAATTTTCGATCCACGTTTGTGCATCTCCAAATAGTAGACAACTCTCAGTTTTCATAAGAAATCGTGAGGTTTCAATTACGTGTCCCAAATATAATATCGATAGAAAATCGGTGTGGCATCCTAGAATTTCATGTCAAACCCTAGATGTGTTATGAACCATGGATAGGTGATGGAAGCACCATCAAGTTGTGTTGTAGCCATTTGAACCACGATTTGCAATAGATTAAGGCCGAGCTTTTAAATGGATAATTACTTGATGGAAAATTCTATTCTTGGCCATGTGTTTTATAAGTTAGATTTTATTGATTCATGATTCCAAGTTTTATGGCCAAGTGAATAAGTGTAATTAGGTATTTTATAAGTGGGATTTAGAGTAGATTATTAAAAGAGGAAGTGGACCGAAATTCTTGGGCCAAGACCAGCCCGCAAGAGCCCCACCATTCGGCCATTTAGGCTTGGCCTGCGAAGCCCAAAAGGAAAGGGGCTGCCGTCGACCAAAGGAGGGAGAGGCCGGCCCATCTTCTAGCCCATCACCTTGCATGGGAAAAATGCCAAGTGGCTAAGGGGTTTGGCCAAGTGGCATTTGCATGCAATCTAATGATTGCAAATCATTGCAAAAGGGAAGAAAAGAGAGGGAGAGTGGGCGGAGTGAGCAAGAAGTGCCGAGAGGGCGAGAGAGAGATGTCGTGCGAGAGAAGGAGAGAAAGAGAGGAAGAGAGGAAGAGAGAAAGGAAGAGGGACGCCAAGTCGCTGCCATGCGTGCCGTTGAGTCGCTGCCGTCGAGCTGCCTTGCCCTGCTGTTTGCTTGCTGTGTTTTTCTTGAATTAGAGGCAAGTAGAGTCCATTGATCTACCCTTTTCTTATTGTGTTTGGTGTGTGATGAATGATGAATTTCGGATGTGGATGAAGTGTGAAATTTCGAAGTTATAGGAGTTGTGTTCTAGCCTAGTATTCTGTTTCTGAGAAAACAGTCTGACCTTTGGTAATTTCATAAGTTGCATTCGATGTTCTAGTTGGAACATGACTTTGACTTCTTGAAGAAAGTTTTAGAGGAATTCTTGTAGAATAAAGTATCAACATTTGAGACGAAACGAACAATTATAGATTGGCGAAACCATTCTTCTTTGAAGAAGCTAGATCTGGAAACTGTTATGTTGATCTGTTGTGATTCCGTGAATTTTGGTGAAATAATCCAGTCCGAATTTGATCTCGTGTTCTTGATAAGAGTTATAGACAAAATCTTGAGGAGTAACATACTAAAATATGAGAATAAACGGACGAGTATTGATCATGGAAAACGATTTTCTTTGAAAATGATGAATCTAGACAATGAACTGAGAGTTAGGGAGAATTACAAAAATTTTATCTTTTAATCCAAAAGGAATTAGACTTCTATTTGTTCATGAGACTTTTACCTCTAGATCTCAGCTATAACATATTAAAATATCAGAATTTTCGAAGTTCATTTAAGGGTTTAATCGAAATTATTTCAGAAACTGTGCAAAAGTGGTGCTGGAATTTCTTTTGCTATGATGTGTGGATCTATGTGATTGATGTGGAACTTTCTTGACATAGTGTTCTTCATGAAATATCTTCCTCTGAATCTTCTTTGCATCATGTCAGATTTTCAGAATTTATTGAGATTTTTTACTAATTTTCCAAGAATTTTACTAAAGAGGTGCATTCTATTTTACCCGAAAATTGGTTCTAATTTCAAAAACCAATGAATTGCTTTATGAAATGTGATATCGTGTATGCTATGTGTACTGCATATGTGGTGATATTTGGGCATATCATATGATATCAAAAGTTGGTTGAGACCTTTGGTATTGTTGCATCAAATGCCACGTTGAAAATGAGACACATATGTGATTATAAAATGTGATAATAACGAGACTGTCGGAGGAGTGAGCCGACGATGCCTCGGGAGTGTCGAGATGCCCGGAGGTTTGAGCCGGATGCCTAGTTGTATTATGAGTACATGCCTGGAGGTCCTCAGGAGTTTCGAGATGTCCGGTGGTATACGGTACGTAATGTCGAGGGGGAATGCCTGGTTGTATGGCGGTACGTAATTCTGGAAGCCCTAGAGGTTTGTGCCGAGGGGATTCCTCATGATGCTAGTTGGGATGTGAGATGCCCGGAGGTTTGTGCCGGAGGCTCCTCGCGATGCCAAGTTGGGTGCGAGCAATAAATTGAGGGATGTGAACATTGGTCCCTAGAAGAAAAATAATGAGATCCTTGTGAAAATAAATACTGAAATTGAATCATGTGCATGGGTGTATGCATATGGCATGATGCATGATTTGCTTATGAAAGTAAATTGATGCTATTTGACATTGAGAATGCGATCGTGAAGGCTTGAATGAATCTCATGGGGATGTATACATGATAGCATGGATGATATGAATCATGGTGATATATGCACGATGGCATGGTGAGATATGCACGACTGCATGGTGATATATGCACGACTGCATGGTGATGTATGCTTGATAGCATGGATGATATGTGCTTTACTCGTGATATCTTGATTGTCTTGCTTGTTGTATTGTGTAGTTTGGTGGATCTTTACTGTTGAGTGGTTGTACTCACCCCTTTGGGGACTAACATTTCAAATTGAAAGATGCCTCTATCACCCGTCATGCGTGGTACGTTTTATGGATTACCGTCTGATGTTGAGGTCGAGTGCTCAAAGCACCCTTGCGTCGGTGTTCATGGTTTGGTGTTTATCCGCGTCCGTGTTTTGGTCATGTATGATGTGGGCTTACCTAATGGTCCTGTTGTACTAGAGTTTTTGTCTGTCCATGTTCATAGAGATGGGAGGATGATGGCGATGCCGTTGCCGCTGTCGCCACCGGCCGATGCACCAGGATGGGTGTGATAGGAGCGTGTGACTAGTGGAGGTTGACACTTTTTGGGATGGCCGACACTGGCTGATGGATAGATGTTCACGTTTGATGTATAGTCGGGTTTCTTTATGGGTTTAGCCAAGCTTACTTAAAGTCTTAGCCCTTTTTATTGTACTGACTTGTGAAATCCACCTTAGTATGTAAATAAAAGTGATTTGGCCCTAAAATGCATATATATATGAAAGGTTGTAGTTGGTGTGTATTGCATCGTATTATTTAGTTTGTGTATGGGTTAGGGAGAAGTTAAGTATGCTTCCGTCATATGAACTGCGCTGGGATCGATCTAAAAGATATAAACCCCCAGGTTGTATGGACCCGCTACAATTGAAATGGCATCAGAGTGGAATTTTTTCAGTTTAAGTGATAGGTGAGTAGGCTGTGGCGACCCTAGCGGATCAGGGGCCGTGTCAAGGGGTGCCACAATCGGGTTATTATCGTTCGTTGCGAATATCGTAATCTCGCGGAACCACCCACAATTCGACTATGCAATTTCATCAAATCGACTTATATCTATTTGCAAATCGATTTATAACGGTGTCATATTGACCCTTGCCAATTATTATGGTCGAGCGATCGATTTTCGATCAAATTCTCTAGTATATCACGTTTATATCCCTTAATGGCCTAACCTAATAGATTAGTTAACTCGTGAGGGGCTAGCTTTGAATAAAATGACCATAGGTGCGTCGATGAAACAATCATTTCATATAAGAGAAATAGAAGGAAAGAAGGAAGCAAGGAAGCAAGGAAGAAGGAAGAAAGGAAGAAAAAAAACAGAGAAAAAAGAAAGAGAGAGCGAGAGAGAATGAGAGAGTGAGTGAGAGAGAGAAAGAGTGAAATGTAACAAGAATAAATAAAGAAAAGTTCCAAAATTCTCTGGCCTTTTGCTTTCCTTCCATTATTCGCATTTCCCACATAGTCGAATAATATATCTTTAGGAACTTGCCATTAATCGATCACTGGAACTCTTTTCCATCTAAGTCCATCAATTGATATGCATTTCTAGCAAGAGTATCACTAATTGAATATGGGCCTTCCCAAGTTGATGACCATTTCCCAAATTTTTCATTATCAGTATTCATGGGAAATATAGTTTTCTAGACCAAGTCACCGATGTCAAAATATTTGGGCTTGACATGCTTATTGTATGGTTTGGCAACCTTTTGCTTCTCGGTAACCAACTTTTCTGATGCCAAAGTCCTACTTTTACGAAGGCCATCAATATTGGTATACATTAACTCATCATATTCGTCATTTAATAGGTCGTCTTGCAATCTTACTTTAAGTGATAGCATTGTAATCTCAACCGGTAAGATGGCCTCTTGTCCATATATTAGCAAATATGGACTAACTCTAGTACTTGATCTTTTTGACATTTGATACGCCCATGACTATGGATAACAACAAATCACATTCCCATGGGTTCTCTTCTAAATGCTTATTAACAAAATTAATAATGATCTTGTTCGAAGCCTCAGTTGACCATTACCTAAGCATAATAGGGTGTCAAATGTACAATTTTAATGTCTCCAGACTTCAAAAACCCTAACACCTCCTGCCCAATGAACACTGTTCATTGGGCAACTGTGATCGACATAGGAATTTCAAATTGATGGATGATTTGTTCTTCGATGAACTCCCTAATCACCTTCTGTGTTATGTTATTATAAGAAGCCACTTTTACCCATTTTATAAAGTAGTCTATTGTTACCAAGATAAAACTATGTTTCGTCAATGAGGGGGGTAAATCTTACCTATTATATCCATTGCTCAACCTCAGAACGGCCATGGTTTAATAATAGGTCTCATTATCGCAACCGATACGTGTTGAAGTGGACTATGCTTTTAGCAAGGCTCAAAACCTTTAGCATAATCAATGCAATCCTTCATAATAGTTGGCCAAAGGGTATCCATGGCGACGCAATAACTATTCCATCTTAATCCCACTAAGTGTGCGCCACAAATTCCTTCATGTACTCTAGCTATTACGAGCATTTACTCTTGTTTGCCCAAACATTTTAGTACTAGGCCATCCATCGTTCTTCGATATAACTCATCCCTATTAACAAGTACTTCATTGTCTGTCTTTTTAATTTTTTATCATTGACAACTAGATTTTTCAAATAATCTACAAAGGAAGTTCTCCAGTCATGTTTATCTTGGCCTTCTTGCTCTTCGGCCACATAACTTGGTGCTATCATCACTCTATTGTCTGTCGAAGGTAACATTTTTACTTGCGTAATTATATGCTCTGCAAGCTCCTTCAATATTTTATAACCGGATGACATTTGAGCTAATTCATTGGCTTCCGAATTTTCATTTCTCCTAACATGAAGCAATTCTCATTCGGCAAAACTGTTCAATAATTCTTTCGCCAAAGTATGATGTGATATTATGTTTTCATTTAAGCATTGATATTCTCCAATCAATTGCCTAATAACTAACTGTGAATCTCCATTGATTTTCACATATTGGACTTTCATATCAATCAAAATATTGAGGCCAACAATCAAGGCTTCTTACTCTACCTGATTGTTTGAGTGTGGAAAGTCAAGTTTGAACATGAATTTGGTTTTCTGACCTCGTGGAGATACAATCATGATTCCAGCCTCGGACGATCCAGACACACTTGATCCATTGAAATATAATACCCACGGTAGTACTTGAGCATAATTTTCTTCCTCCTTGATTTTCAAAGAGGGCAAATATTCCCTAATAAAATAATCTACTACTTGCCTTTTTATTGCTTTGTGTGGCACATATATCAGATTGATCTCAGATAAAGCAAATGCCCATTTAACTATCGAGCCTCTAATAATTGGCCTGGTTAATATGTACTTTGATCACGTCTATTTTGCAAATTACACTCTAGCCGGCAAAATATAATGACGTAATTTTGTGCAGGTGTAATACAATGATAGATATAACTTCTCTATGGGAGTGTATCTTGTTTCGACATCATTCAACATCCTGCTTAAATAATGAATCGCTTGTTCTTTTCCCTCATCATTCTCTTATGCCAGCATGCTTCTGACTGTAATATCGATCGCCAACAAATATAGTTTTCAAGGCCTACCAGCCTTGGGCGGCACCAAAACTAGCGGCTTGACCGGATACTCTTTTATCCTGTCGAAGGCATGTTGATGCTTGTCTTCTCAAATGAATTCCTCCTGATTTTTCAATATGAGTAATGAGGAAAAAACCCCAATCTTCCCTGACAAGTTAGGGTGCGTTTGTTTATGTTTCTGTTCAAAAATTGTTCCGGGAACAAAAATAAAAAAAAAAAAAAAAACTATTTCTGTTCTGGAGAACAATTTTTGACCAGAAAGACGCGTTTGGTAAACTTGTTTCGGGAATAAAAAATGAATAGAAACACGTTTGGTAAATTTGTATATTTTTTTTTTTGTTTCTTTTAATTTTTTAATATTTTTTAATATTTTTATTTTATTTTTCCTTTTTTCTTTTTTTTTTCATTTTTTTCTTTTGGCCGGTCACCAACCTCGGCCATGATTGGCGACCGGCCAACGAGGGCCAGCGGCCTTGCCTAGCCACGACGAGGCTCGCCGGCCCCCAAAGCGAGGCCGAGCCTCACCGTGGTTGGGCGAGGCTCGGCCTCACATTGGCTGGGCGAGCCCAAGCTCGCCAAGCTTGCCGAGCCTTGCCCCATGCCGGTGAGGCTTAGCCTTGTCTTGGCTAGGCGAGATTGAGCTCGCCCGGATCCGGCAAGGTCGAGCCTCGTCGGTGGTTGGACGAGATTGAGCTCACCTAGATCCGGCGAGGCCGAGCCTCGCCAAGGGTCGGCGATGCTCGGCCTCGCCAAGGGCCGGCGACCCTTTGGAGAGGTCGTCAGCCCTCAATGGCCGATTGGCGGCCATGGCCAAGGCAGGCGACCGGCCAAAGAAAAAAAGAAAAAAAGAATAAGAAAAAAAAAGAAGAAAAGAAATGAGAGAGAAAATTTGTTATTCAAACGTGTTTCTAGAACAAAAAAAACAACTTTTTTTTGTTTCTTATTTCTGTTCTAATTTTGTTCCCGGAACGAAAAAACTGATTTTGAACAAAAACGCAAATAAACGCGTTTTTGTTCTTCTTTTGTTCGCAGGAACAAAAAAAACAGAAAATTTGTTCATGAACAAAATTTAAAAATGCACCCATGCACACCCTTAGCTGTAAAATGACGCAAGAAATTTATTTTTCCAAGTATCATTTGGAGTTGTTTCTTATTGATTGGTGGTGGCAATTCTAAAATGGATTTTGCTTTGTTCCTATCTATCTCTATTCCCCTTTGATGAACTAAAAAGCCTCGAAAGTTACTAGATCTTATACCAAAAGCACACTTTAATGGGTTCATTTTGAATTTAAATCTTTGCATCTTAATAAAAGCTCGTTCAAAACAATCTAGATGGCATACCTGATCTGATTTGACAATGACATAATCTATATAGACTTCCATAGAGTTGCCAATCATGTCATGGAAGATAAAATTCATAGTCCTTTAATATGTTGCTTCGGCATTTTTCAAATCTAAAGGCATCACCACCCATTCGAATGTACCAATAGCACCTGGGCATCTAAAAGCTGTCTTGTGAACGTTTTCTTTTGCTAGGAATATTTGATTATAACCTGAATAGCCATCCATTAGGGACATAATTTCATTATAAGACGATGAATCAGCTAATATGTCAGCCATTGGCATCTGGTACTCATTTTTGGCTACAGCGTTCAAGTCACGAAAGTCAATACACACCCTAAATTTTCCATTTTTCTTCTTTTCTAAGACTACATTCAAGAGCCATTCAACGTACTAGGTAGTTCTTATAAAGCTCGCAGACAATTTATGCTCGATTTCCTCCTTAATTTTTTGTATGACATTTGGAGCAGCCTTGGGGCTTGCTTATGTGGCCTAAATCCTTTCTTAATTGGTAATTGATGTTCGACCACTTCTCTCCCGAGACCTAACATTTCATGATAGTCCCAAGTGAAACAGTCTTTGTAGTTTCTTAACACATTTATCAACTAGGCTCTAAACTAACCATCGAGCAATTTGCTTACATAAATTGGACAATTACAAAACTAATCTCCAAGGTTAATTTCCTCCAATGGGTCTGGAGCTTGCATCATTTTTTCATTTTGTTTGATTGGCGATTCTTCAAAATCTAAAATGCGATCAATAGTGTCTATTGACTACTCAGCTAATTCAGCCCTGTAAGTTGCGTACCTCTTAATGAGGTCTTCCGACAACATAAGATTTTCCATAAATAACATTATCTAGTCATCCTATGCACCATCATCTGCTGCCCCCTGGCTAACCTTTGTCGCATCGGGTGTTTGAGCCCATATGACATTTGACCTGGAATTGGCCTTGACATATTCGACTTTATCCCCATTCCAAAAGGCCAACATTTGGTGTAATGTTGATGGCACACACTGATTTCCATGCATCCAATCTCTTCCAAACAACAAGTTATAAGACCCATCAACATTGACAATGCAAGAAGAGGTTGTCAAAGTCTTTGATCCCACCGTTAGGCTGGCCACATATATTCCTTTAATTTCGGTAACTTCTCTAGTAAAATCTGAGAGTTGAATGTTTGATGGGATTATTTCTTCATCTTTCCTAGCTTCCTAAAAAAACTATATGTGATAATGTTCAAAGTCGATCCACCATCAACTAATACTTTAGCAACCGCGCAACCATTGACTTTAGCACTAATATTCAAAGCACTCAAATGGTTAGAAAGGTTCTCAAAAGGCTTTTCAAACTCCATCACCTCTTCATTGTTAAGGGAAAATTGTGCTCCTTCTTTTTCACAGGCTAGGTTCTCCTCAATTACCTCAGGGATTGTCTGTTCCATTCAATTGGGTAACCTAACTTGGACCATATATGAACTTACAGGAGAAACTAACTTGGATAGTTGTCTTGGCCGATGCTCTTCATCCTTGTCTTTGACTTGTGTGGTGGACAGCATGGGCCGGGATTCTGTAAAAATCCACCATATTGTTATGGCTGTGGGTAGATGGGGCATTTTAAGAGAAATTGTCCACAAGAGATGTCACAACTGAGTGTTGGCTCGATGCGACAGGAACAACGAAGTAGTGCCAGACCAAATCTATCAAGGAATTCATAGAGACCACCAGCTCAGGGAAGGGTGTACGCAATTACCCAAGAGGAAGCGGAAGCTTCCAAAAATGTTATTTCAGGTACGATCCTTATAAACAGTAAAAATGCATATGCATTGTTTGATACTGGTGCTACACATTGTTTTGTATCTAAAAGGTATAGACAGTTGAGTAAGATAGAAACTACCTCTCTTAAGACGCGTCTTTGTGTTTCCACACCGCTAAAGAATATGGTGTTGTCTATGTTGGTATGTGAGATGTGTGAGATAACCCTAGGGGAATGAGATCTGGAAATGGACTTGATAGGGATAGTTATGTATGACTTTGACGTCATTGTAAGAATGAACTAGCTCCGTAAGCAATGGATTAGGATGAATGATCTCCTGAGATAGTACTTACCTGTGTGCTAAGGATAAAACCTTGAGGCTAAGAATGGGATAGGCCAAAGCGGATAATATCTCTGTAAGTTAGTCTCTATCGAAATGAGACCCTCCAATGGATGTGTAGTTTGGGTTCAAACCAGGCAAAAGCTGGTGTACCTGTAATGACCCGGTCCGATGAGGGCGAGGAGTAGATGCCGAGGTCAGAGGACCTGAGCAAGGAACGGCTCCTGGCAGGCTTCTAGGATGGCAAAAGGGGGCAGGAATGAACCGAACTATGAACTAAATTGGGAGGGTAGTGTTTCTGGGATAATTTTATCAGAGTGGCACAGCGGAAGCATGGTTAAGCTTATAGAACTTTTGTTTGTGAAAAAGAAGGACGGGTCAATTCGTTTGACTACAGGCAATTGAATTAGATGACCTATTTGACCAACTGTAGGGAAGTTCGGTCTTTTCTAAAATTGATTTAAGGTCAGGATATCATCAGTTAAGAATTAAGAAGGAAGGCATTCCTAAGACTACATTTAGGACTCGCTATGGACATTATGAGTTCCTAGTTATGCCGTTTGGACTGACGAATGCTCCAGCCACATTCATGGATTTAATGAATAGGATATTTAAGCCTTATTTGGATCAAATTGTGATTGTCATCATTTGATGATATCCAGATATATTCTAAAGGACCTGAAGAACATGCGCAGCATCTAAGCGTAGTGCTGCAAACAAGGCTTAAGAAGTGAATTATGGAGAGCAAGTTATGAATTTGAGGATTAAGTTATGATCATTTGAGCTAAGTAGTGACTTCCTATTAGAGGATCTCCATGGAAGTCTTGATGAGTGATTAGTCCAAGTGATGATCCTTTAGTGTGTATAGATTGATCTTGGAAGTCATGAGTTTGAGTGGTCATATGAGACATGAAATTATTTGTGGTTTATATGTCGGAATAATAGGCTTAATTGATGATGGTCAACTTTTAATTTTGGTGATGATGTCAGTTTAAAAAGGTTATGTAGAATTAGTGGATATGATCAATTGTGGTGATACCCTCTCCAAGGTGAAATGGTGGAAGTTCAAATTATGGATTTGATGAGTGCTTAGTCCAAGTGATGATCCTTTAGGGTGAGACACGAGATATACTTGATGGAAACTAGACAAGTTTTATTTTGGTGGATTGTCGATCTTTGAATTGAATAAGTCTTGGTGGACTATCGATATTTGAACCGAATGAATGATGCTATATTTTAGGCTTGAATCTATGTTGTAGTGAATGCGTAGTGAATGTCTTTGTTGGACTAAACCATATGAGTTATTGGTGGTGTCGATTTTGATGGTTCTAGGCTTGAATTGATGGTGACAAAGATATAGGAATAATTCAGCTAATTGGTGTGTTCGATTGAGCCAAGAGGTGGAATTCTTCAAATTTGAATTTTTATTGTTGGTTGCACTTAGGATAGAGCTTGAAATTATACAAAGGATCAAATTATAGAACCCTTCACTAGTACCACTAATGGAATGGAATGAAGGCGGAACAACACAAACCCATAGGACTGTTGAGACCATTGGATGTACTAGAGTGGAAATGGGATCATGTGAAGATGGATTTCATGCAAGGATTACCAAGGACATCAAGTGACCACGACTCCATCTAGGTGATAGTAGATCGCTTGGCTAAGTCTGCCCATTTCCGAGCAATTCGTGTAGACTATCCGATGGATAAATATGCTGGGATATATGTAAGCCAGGTAGTACGCTTACATAGTGTTCCTGTAACTCTCACATTTGATCGAGATTCAAGATTTACTTCAAAACCTTTGGCGAAGTCTTCAAACCGCCTTAGGGATGAAGCTCTAGTTTAGTACCGCTTTTCATCCACAGACGGATGGACAAACGGAGAGAGTAATCGAGACACTAGAGGACATGTTGAGAGCTTGCATCGTTGATTTTAAAGGAAGTCGGGATGAAAAGTTAAACTTGGTGGAATTTGCCTATAACAATAGTTTTCAGAAAAGTATAGGCATTGCTCCCTATGAAGCATTATATGGAATGAGATGTAGGACTCCTGTTTGTTGGAATGAAGTAGGTGAAAGGAAACTGACACGACCTAAGTTGATACAAGTTACTTCAGAAGCTATCGAGATTATAAGGAAAAGACTTAAGACAGCCCAGAGCCGACAAAAAGACTACGCAGACAAATGCAGAAGACCTTTGAAATTTAGTGTGGGAGACCATGTATTCCTTAAAGTATCTCCAATGAAAGGAGTATCACGATTCGAGATGGAAGGGCAAGTTGAGCCTTAGATTTGTTGCACCTTTTGGGATACTTGAGAGAATAGGAGACGTAGCTTATCGTTTGGCACTGCCTCCTAAGTTGCGAAATTTACACGATGTGTTCCATGTGTCGATGCTGAGGAGGCATGAGCCGGATCCTGGTCACATACTCGATCACGAAGCCATCAAAGTGGATGAGAAAGTGAGATACATAGAAGAGCCAGTACGAGTGTTGGATCGAAAAGAACAAGTCATTTGGATGAAGAAAATTCCTCTAGTTAAGGTGTTATGGTGACATCATGATGTGGAAGAGGCCACCTGGGAAAGTGAAGAAGAGATAAAGGAAAGTACCCTAATTTGTTTAATGAGATTTAAGTAATATTCAATGTCGAGGACGAAATTCTCTAAGGAGGGGAGAATTGTGGCATCCAAAATTTTAGACAACCCTCGGATAGGTGACAGTCACCGAACTGTGACTTTGTTTTTATTTTACAGGCATTGATTTGTATTTGTTCATTTAGAATAGTATTTCAATTTTATCCTCTAAACCAAAAGGATGTGATTTGATCTTGCATAAGAATTATATGCACTAAAAATTAAAGAATTAGAACTTGAGGATATTGAGCGGGCCGCAAGAATTTAGAGTATATATATATGTGTGTGTATATACTTGTATATATAAGACAATTTAATTTTTGTTATTTAAGTAAATTTGATAAAAATAAAATGCTAAGTTATATAAAAGGGATTAGGGCCTTATTTTAAGGACTCTTGGGCCCAAGATTTCGGGCCCAAGCAGGCCCAAGAAACACCCCAAGGGTGTCGCACAAACCAAAAGGGGAGGAGAGAGAGCATGCCTTTCACCACCAACACTTGTCCTTGTTGTACCTACACTTGTCCTTTGTTCAATTTCCTACATGCAAAATGGAGATAATTAATTAATAAAAGAACAAAACAAAGGGGGAGGGGGGGCTTCGCACGGAGAGGAGGAGAGACCGAGAGAGAGTTTGAGAGTTAAACTGAGCAGAGAGGGAAGGAGAGTTCGTGCGTGTGTGCGAGCAGCGAGGCAAAGAGAAGGAAGGGCCACCTCTCGCCGTGTCCGAGCTGCCACCGTCAACGCCACCGGTTCCCATCGCCGACCGGCCAAGCCGTGACCCCCGAACCTCCATTTTCGGACAGCCACCGAGTGAGAGAGTTTAAGGCAAGCAAATGTTCTTCCATCTATGTTGTTGCATGCTGTCATGCCTAGAAAAGAAGTGAAATAGGTGAGGAGAATGGAGTACTTGAGCTGCATATGGAGTCTTTGATATGTAGGAGGGTGTTAGATCAAGAAAACTGGTTGTGGATGAGGTGCATGTGCTGGATTTGGAATTTCATGAAGTGTGAGTGCTGGATTTTTGAACTTGCAAGTGAAACCAAATGAATTTGAGATTCTGACCATGAGGAGTCTTAGTGATAATCATGCTGTGGTAAGGTGTATTGTGTGTATGGACAAAGAGTATAATGATGGGAGGTCGAAATCTAATGTATAGGAGTTTTGTGAACGTGTGAACTGTTTTTGTCAAAAATAGTGTGACCTCTGGCGACATTTTAATTTTTCTGTAATTATCAGGCCACAATTTGATTTCAATCCCTTGATGAAAGTTTTAGAGCACGTTTTCATGAATAACATATCCAAAATTCAGAGAAAAAAAAAAACAAATTAGGACTCTCGAAATAATTTTCCTACAAAAATATGAAATCTGAAATTTTACAGAATGTTGGGTAGGAAGAAAATCGAAGTTTTACCTTCGGTTCCCAAGGAATCTGACTTGGTGTTCTTCTTGAGATTTGTTCCCCTGGGTTTCATTGATAATGTGTCAAAAATTCATAATTTTCTGAGCCCGTTTAGTAATTGATTCGGAATTGTTACCAGAACTGCACAATTGTAGAAATTAAACTGTTGCTTCGAAATTTCTACAAGATTGCTCTATAAGGAGTGTAATTCGAATTGCTGTGTGACTTGATGATGCTGATGGTGGGATATTGTGATTGATAAAAGATTGATGAGATACCTTGTTTGACATATGATGATGCATTTGCAAATTAAAATGCGATTTGTTTGATAAAAGGTTCATGAGATATCTTGTTTGATATATGATGATGCATTTGTGAATTAAAATGCGATTTGTTAAACATTGAACCCTCGGGTTAATGATGCCCTAGGAGTCGGAAGGTGCAAAGGATCGGGAGAGTCGATGCCTTGTGGATGCCCAGTGGCCCTAAGAGGCTGAATGTTGGAGGTTTTACCCCGGGAGCTTCGGGATGCCCGGTTGTATGCTTGTCGGTACATAAATCCAGATGGCTAGGGTAACCATTTTCATGGGAGCCCCTTGAGGTTCCTCATGATGCTAGGTGAGGTACGAGATGCCTGGAGGTGTGATTCGCTCCAGATGCCCGGTGGCTCGAAGTGGCTGAATGCCGAAGGCTTTCGTGATACCTGGAGGGATGCGAATGCCGGAGAGATGCAAACATTAGTCCTCCGGGGATGAAACCCTTTTTGAATGATAAAATGAATGATTTGATTATAAATGTGTGGGGTCTAGATATAAGACTGAGTGCATGGCATGGAATGGAACATGATATTTCAGTTTGACCCTATGATTGGAATTTGTTTATCTTGGATATGTTGTCATCACATTTAAGGGTTTCATGATTGTGATCTGATTATGTGGCATATGATTCTAGCAGAATTGCAATTTCTTTAATATTGAAGAATTCCATGATATTGATAGCCATTTATCCCTTGACTTCCTGCCTTGTCTATCTTGTATGAAATTAGAGGCTGATTGTCATGCTCGATATAGCTTGTTGAATCTTTTGCTACTGAGTGGCTGTCCTCACCCCGTTTGGTGACTAACATTTCAGATTGAGATGCCTTTGCTACCCGTCTCTCGTGGCACCTTTTATGGCCTACCGGTCGATGTCGAGTGCTCATGTACAGAGCACATTTGTGTTAGTGTGCGGGGGCTGGTGTTTGTTTGCGTCCGAGTCCTAGTCATGTACGATGTGGGCCTACCTGGAGGCCCTGTGGTGCAGGAGTTCCAGTTAGTACACATTTGCCCTGATGAGGTGATGTTGGGGATGCTGCCGCCGTCGCCAGCCGATGGACCTGGTTGGGTGTGATTGACTATGGGTGATGGGTCGCTGATGGAGCTTCTTTTTGGACTGCCAGCACTATCTGATGGACGGAAGTTTATGGTTGATGTGGAGTTGGTCACTTTTGGGTTATAGCCGAGGTTTAGAAAAGCCTTGGCCTTTTGTTGTACCAACTCATGTTGTTCATCAAGTTATATAAATAAAAGTGTTTGGCTTATCTTGTGAAATTGTCTAGTAAGTGTGCATCATTTCAAATATTTGAGTTGGGGAGATGTGAAATTGCTTCTACTATACCTCTTAGATTGCGCCAGGACCGTTAAAAGTAAATAACAAACCCTCAAGACTTATAGACCTTCAAGTCAAGGTATCATAATGGAAAGCGCACTATGGCGACCCTATTGGATTGGGGTGCCACATTGATTCCGACCCCATAAGAATCAGCCATAAGGTCCTAAAAGGATCGATCATGGACCATTCACCATGGATCGATCAGTTTGATCGACAAGAAATCACGGATCGGTCACGACCGACTGACCAACCGATTGGTCACAAATTGATCGAGGTGTTGGCCGTGAATTTCTACTGACCATATTGATGGGATAGAATCACCAGCTCATAATATGACTTTTCGATCACAAGAATTGGTCAAGGGATGATTTTGGATCTGTGGATGGTCACGGGTCGATCTAGCCGGTCGGAGTTTTTGGTTGCGGGTGACTCTGCCCGGTTATGTGTTGATACACGGATGATCCGAATTGACCAAATTCGAATTCCTTCTGACCAAAAATATATAAATCCCCATTTAATTTTTAGTGATTAGAGCGTAATCTTAAATTGGTGATGTCCGATCATGGATTGGTAATGCACTGACCATGAACCCTACCGGGATCGGGTGCTAACCGGAATGAGCCTAGGCATAGACCCGGCTATTCCGTCATTTATTCTAAGTTCCATAGGTGCCTTGGCTTTGTGCTAGGCCATGTGTATCCTTAGAATAGGTCTCGAACCAATTAAAGGACAATCGACCCTATTGGTCGACCGATCGTCCAAAGGAACGTTTGGGCGAATATGAGATGTAAGGGACGAACCTCTGGTGTACGTGATTTGGCTTTTCGAGATGTACCTAATGATCCCTTTCTCAGCCCCAAAACCAACTTTGATAGTAGAATTCTCTAGACCGCCTTAATAATGAAGAAAAAGACAAAGGCATGGAATATTCTAGAAACCCTTCATGAAATGAAGGGGTGAGTTGTCCTTGGAATTGTCAAAAGTCATGATGGTGGCGAAAATATCCTTGAAGATTCTAGAGAAAGGTGGCACACAAGTGGACCAATTAGAGAGCACTACACGAACACTAATTAATAATGTGGCACTCGGAAATTTTGACTACCCTTGGATATGTGATGGCCGTGACTGATCGATGGAAGTATCGTTGGACTGTGTCATTGGTATCATGTACTGACATTGTTTTGTTACCACCATCGGACCGATGAGTCATGATTAGAAATGGTTCGATAGTCTAATAAGTTATAGCTTTGTTCCTATGTACTATTGCTAGCGAGACCGAGGTTTATTCCGAGTATTGTGCCGACAAGATATTTTTATGTATACTTGCCTTAGCCATTCAACCCTTTAGACTATTTTATTTTCGACTGCATTGATCCATGCATAAGGACCATGCATGTTTTGTCACTTGCGCGACATTCGTCATTGTCGGCACCACATTCGACCTAGTTTGATCGTCACTCAACATCCCAAAACATTAACTTTCGGAGCAAAAGAAATTCTCCTTGAATGGCCTTCCGAACAATCCCACCAATGGCCACGTTCTCTTTTATTTCTTGGACCGACCAACCATGCAACAAGAGAAGACTTTGGACACTAATCTTAGTCACGTTTCTTTTTGAGGTTAGTCAAATAAGGAGGAAATATTGACTAGCGTGGAGACGTACGAGCGTGGGGTCATCTCAGCCCAAGTAACCCCAAGCTTTCTCTTAATCACCGACATAACAGGGTCAACAGCTCTTGGGATTTGTTGACTGAGGGGAAGCAAATGGTGGACACGTCCCTTGCATGGAGAAGCAAGGTGTCGAGCAGCTAAGAAAAGAAACAATTTGCTGGACACGTTTCCTCCACCTGCCACTCACTCAATTAGCCACCGAAAACCCCCTCTTTGTTGACTGGTTTTTAGCAAAACCCGTGACTAATTTGCTCGGTTAAGTGAGCAAGAGAAAGAGAATAATTGAGGAACAAAAGCAGGCGGATTAGTCGAGAAGGAGAGAGAGAGTGACCGAGAGCAGCGGTGAGCGAGAGAAAGAGAGGGTGAGCGAGCGAACAAGAGAGAGAGAGCACTGAACGATGAAAGGAGGAGACCGTCCTCAGCTGATCTTGTGCGTGCCGCCGCCGTCCACAATCGTCGCCGTTGAGCCATGCCCGAGATCCCGAGTTTTCCTGTTTTTACTTGCCATCGACGCTTAAGACTTGAGGCAAGTGAAAGTCTACTAACATATGTAATGTGATGCTATTATTGTCTGATGTAGTGCAATAGACTTGGAAGTATTTGGATTTTGAAAGTTGAAAGCTGAATTTCGGATGATTGAGATAGAACATAATCATCAAAACCCGTGACTAATTTGCTCGGTTAAGTGAGCAAGAGAAAGAGAATAATTGAGGAACAAAAGCAGGCGGATTAGTCGAGAAGGAGAGAGAGAGTGACCGAGAGCAGCGGTGAGCGAGAGAAAGAGAGGGTGAGCGAGCGAACAAGAGAGAGAGCACTGAACGATGAAAGGAGGAGACCGTCCTCAGCTGATCTTGTGCGTGCCGCCGCCGTCCACAATCGTCGCCGTTGAGCCATGCCCGAGATCCCGAGTTTTCCTGTTTTTACTTGCCATCGACGCTTAAGACTTGAGGCAAGTGAAAGTCTACTAACATATGTAATGTGATGCTATTATTGTCTGATGTAGTGCAATAGACTTGGAAGTATTTGGATTTTGAAAGTTGAAAGCTGAATTTCGGATGATTGAGATAGAACATAATCATCAAAATCGAGGAAATGTTTTGATTTTCTCTATGCATTTTCGATGTTGTTGAGCTATAGTTGAAAGGACCAATTTGTGGTGAATTCTTGGAAGTGAAAACAGCCATGGTCTAGGTGTAGGATTCTATTGAAACCGCACTACCCAAAATAGGTCGAGTCTAACCCAGCAACCTTGTCAAATTTTACGAAGAAATTGGGACTGAGTTATGTGATTTATTATTCTCTTTAAATGACTAATTTGACTTAGTACTCTTCATGAAATTCCTTCCTTTAGGTCTTGTTTACAACATATCAAAATTTTAGAATTTTCTGAGTTCGTTTGGGGTTTTTCCAAAAATTTTATCAAAACTGTGCATTCTGATTTTTGAGCTGTTTTAATCCGAATTTGTACAATTTATCTCAAAGGTGAATGCATTTTGAGTTGTTATCTGACATGATTGTTTTTGTGGCACTCGACATGTTGTTCAATACCGAAATTTTGATGAAACTCATGGGACTTCTAATGGCATTGCATCGAAAATATTTTTGGTGTTGAAATAAATTAAGATGTTAATGCTGCTGTTGGACCCTCGGGTTAACGATGCCCCAGGAGTCGGGATGCCCAAAAGTTCGAATGAATTGATGCCTTTTGGATGTCTGAGGTCCATAGAGTCTCAGAGGTTCCCCGGGAGTGTTGGGATGCCAGGTGGTATGTCGGTACGTAATTCCAAATAGCAGGGGTAACCATTTTCATGGCAAACCTCGGAGGTTCCTCGTGATGCTAGGTAGGGTGCAAGATGCCTAGAGGTGTGACGTAAACACACTATGGATGCCCGGTGGCCCAGTGGCGTAATTCCTGAGGACTTCGCGATGCCAGGATTGGGTGCGAATGCCCAGAAGGACGTAAACACTAGTCCTCTGGGGGGTGAAACCTTTTGAATATTAAAATTGATGGCTCTACAAAGTGTGTGTGTGTGGTCTGGTTATAAGATTAAATTGTGTGGCATAGAATGGGACATGTCATAATAGTTTGGTTCTATAATCAGGACCCGTGTGACTGAAATGGTGCATCTTAGCTTTGAAATTGCACTTGTCATTGCATTGAGAGGTTTTATGAAAAGGATGCACATCACTCATTTCCTTTGATTATACATGTTTTGTCTATCTTGCATGAAATTAGATTGTGATGGCTACGCACGATATAGTTTAGTGGATCTTTTACAGCTGAGTGGTTGTACTCACCCCTTTTGGGGACTAACATTTCAAACTAGACAAGATACCTCTGCTGCCACTGCCACCAGCATATGGACTGAGTGGTTGAATATGATTGTGAGGAGGAGGACAGCAAAGGAAAGAACTTTTGGACGCCGACACTAATTGATGGACTTTAAGTATACGACTGTTGGAAAAGATGTCGGTCATCTTTTGAAGTATAGCCGAGTATAGAAGACTACGGCATTTTGGTGTACCAATTAAAGATGTCCATCTAGTTTTATGTAAATAAAAGTGTTCGGCTTATTATCTATAAATGTGTTTAGTTGGTGCGCATTGTTTTAATTTGTGAAAGGGGAGTTGATGGATGTGCTTTCGCTATGTAAACTACGTAGGGACCTATGGAAAAGATATAAACCCCCAGGACTTATAGACTTATTATAACTCTTTGGTATCGGAGTAATCGACTTTCAGGACAAAGTGAAAGGAAGGTATCTGTGGCGACCCTAACGGATCGGGGGCCGTCATGGGGTGCCACAAATAATCAATTATTCTAGAATGGCTTAGTTGGCAACCTAGAGTAGCATCATTATTAAACTTCATTAAATGCCCATTAAATGTGGGGTATTGGTGGACCAATGAGAGAATGAAAAGCGGGCCATATCAATGATGCCTAGGAACTAGATTTGCCAGGTAATGCCTTTAGCTTGGCCATCTCACTTTCTAGGCATAATCATGAAGCAAGTAGGCTTTCCACCCAAGAAAAGTAGGCAGGACACTTGGAAACATGGGAGAAGACTGCTTGGCTTGGTAATGATGACACCAAGTAGTATAAAAAGGAGGAGCCATTCCTCATTTTCCTCACCTTGTCATCCATTTCCTCCTCCTCCTCCTTTCTCTCAGCCTTGCATCCTTGATCCCTCAAGCTAATCTAAGTTGGTCTTCAAGGTTGCCAAGGTAAGTAAGATACCTATTTCTCCTCTAGAGCGGTAGTCTCCATTGTCGAGTCTAGTCAGGTGCTCACTCGTCAAGCCGTGGGTAGGATATTGGATCTTTTGTATGGCTTTGCTTATGTTTGTGCTTGAACATGGGCTTGAGTTGTTCACGCTTGGAATGGAGTCGAGGTTCATTCGGATTGAGTTCATCGCAAGGCAAGGTCACTCTAAGCCATAAGGCCTTGGTTTCGGTACAAATAGGATGCCGGCTCCAAGTCTCGCTTGGTGCAGGAATTGCCCAAGACCACAAGGTTCTAAGTCAACATTGAGGCGTGTCGATCCTATGCCTTGATTGGTACAAGGATCGCCCAAATCCATGAGATCTTGGTAAGGCACCAAGCACGTCAATTTCCATAGTCCAAATGGACGTGGAGACTTTGTGCTTGGCGTTGAATGAAACCGCGAGCCAAGGGTCATTCTTGACGCATATGTATTCACATTGGGTCGGAGCCGAGGTTCGTCGAGCTTGGGATTGTCACTTAAGCAAGGTGTACCCAAGCCTCAAGGTCCTGGATCGGTATTGAGGCGTACCGTTTCCGAGCCTTGTCCGGTGTAGGGATCGGCACTAAGTGATTGATTCAAGTTACGGATCAAAGGTCGTTCCCAACATATTTGCTAGTCTAGTATAAGAAATTCATGACACACACGAATGAATGAGCACGCCTTTGGGCCATGTATGCGTTGGCTAAGAGAAGAAATAAGATCCGACTTGTATGATGCATTTGTGCATGCATTTAAAGAGGAAAAAGTGTCCGTCACCACACACCATTGGCGGCGATGCCTCATTCGTTGAACAGGAAGCGTCAGTTGATTCGAGATGCCATGGTCAAGCCAGGATGCTTGGGTCTTGAACCCAGAAGCCTCGGGAAGCTAGCCTCGAGAAGCCTCGGTCAAGCCAAGATGCCTTGGTCGAACCAAGAAGCCTAGCAAGAAGCTAGAAGCCCTGGTTGAGCCGAGAGGGCCTAATTGAGCTAGGACGACAATAAATGAATTTGCATGAATGTTGGTTATGCATGAGCATGATATGTTGATATGATAATTGATAAGCCGATGGTAGTTTTGGCATGGATGGCATGTGTTTAGATGAAGCATGACATATGATTTGCAATTGATCTGCCATCGACACAGTTTGCGAGCATTGTACTTGCTAGGTTTTGATGATGAGATGCTTTCCTAGTAGAGAACTAAGAATTTTACTTATTGAGTGATATCCTGAAATTCGACCCTGTCTTGATAATATCAAAATGGGAATTTCGTCAACGCACTTAGGGTTATTCGACTCTAAGTAGGGCCCCTCATGAGTTAACTAATCTATTAGGTGAAACTGTTAAGAGATATAAACAGAGCAGACTATAGAATTCGATTGGAAATCGATCGCTCGACCGTAATCGGCAAGGGTCAATATGACACCATTATTGTTGCATCCCAAAATTCATGGCGACCTCCAGATACATTAAGCCTATGAATAGGCGATGGAAGTACCTTTAAGTTGAATTGTAGCCATTTAATCCATAATCTGCAATAAGATTTATGGCCAAGCTTTTAATGGATAATTATATGACAAGAAAGAAAATTCTATCATTGGCCATGTGTGTTATAAATTGGAATTTATGGATTTATGACTACAAGTTTTATGGCCATATTATTTTTGCAAGTTAGGTATTTATTTAAGTGGAAAATATTAGCAGATTATTAAAAGGGGAGTGGGCAAAAATTCTTAGGCCAAGCCGGCCCAAAAACCCGCCCACGATCACCCACATTTCGGCCATTCAAGCCCGGCCCAAAGCCAGGCCCATGAAGCCCCATTGGGTCGTCGACCAAGCTGGCCCCAAGCCCAGCCGGATAGAGCCCATCTTGCATGGCAAATTGCCAAGTGTTCTTTCCTAGTTGCCAAGTGTAGCAAGCCATGCATAATCTAATGATGGCTAATGATGAAGGGAAGGAAATTAGAGGGGAAGAGGGGGCGGATTAGGTGAGGAAAGGGAGAGAAAGAGAGTGTGTCGCCCAAAGAGAGAGAGGAGAGAAAGAGGGAAAGAGGAGACCGTGCGTGTGAGAGAGAAGAAGGAGGTCCGTTCGCCGATCGTCCGCCTAGCTCGCCGCCATTCGTTCGCCGCCTTGCCCGCCGTTCATCGCTGTTTTGTGCTTAAATTTGAGGCAAGTAGAGTCCTAAAACCTACCCTTTGCTTGATATGATGTGTGTGTAGAAAATGGTGAATTTTGGTTGTGGTGGAAGAAATGAAATTTCGGAGCTTAGGGGAGAGATTTGTTGGCCTAGCATGCTGTTTCTGGAAAAACCTGTCCAACCCTTCACGAGTTTGTGAGCTGCATGTGACTTTTTAGTTATAATCTTTCTTCGATCTCATAATGAAAGCTGTAGAGAGCATCTTCAGGAACAACATAATAAAATTTGAGCTACAACGAACAAGTATTGGTTAGTCAAATGATTTTTCTTTGGAGAAATTAGATCTGGAATGTGTTATGCTGACCCTTAGTGATTTTGTGGACTATAAAGTGACTTAATTGCAAAAATCTCACTTTGATTTCTTAATGAAAGTTGTATTCTACTTCTTGAGGAGAGACATATAAAAAATATAGAGGAAACGAACAAAAATAGGTTGGTGAAATCGTTGTCCTTTGAAGAAACTGGATCTGGGAAAATGCTATCTCGACCTAGTATGATTCTGTGATTTTTATAAAATCATCTAGTCACCATTTGATCGTGTGTCCTAAACAAGAGTTGTAGGTAATATTCTGAGGAATAACATACCGAAAATTTAGAAGAAACGGACATATGTAGGTCGGTGAAACGACTTTCTATTGAAAGAAGATGATCTGGAAAAATGACACCGAGAATAGGAGGAATTAATCATATATATATATATATATATATATATATATTAATCTAGAACGAGTTGAGTTTCGATTTCTTCACAAGATATTTACCTTTAGTACTTTTCTACAATATATCAAAATTTCAGAATTTTTGGAGTTCACTTGAATATTTAATTTAAATTTCTTCCAAAACTGTGCAAGCTGAAGTGTTGGAACTTTGAAAACTGTGATGCATGGACCGTACGGTTTTGTGTCAGATTCTTTTGGTAGGGTGGTTTTCATGAGATATCTGCGTTTAGGTCTCGTCTATAATGTGTCAAGTTTTCAGAATTTATTAACACCAATTACTAATTTTTCTAGAGTTTTAACTAAAGGAGTGTATTATATTTTTATCCGAAAATTGATGCCTTTTCAAAAATAAATGAAATCTTCCATGTGATGTAATGTTTTGAGTGGTTGATTTTGTTGCATATGTGGTGACATATGGCATGTTATATGACATCAAAAAGTTGGTTGAGACTCTTGATATTGTTGTATCAAATGCCATGTTGAAATTGAGATACTTGTGGGAATATAAATTGAGATAATTGCAAGACCGTCAAAGGTGTGAGCCGATGATGCCCTGGCAGTGTTGGGATGTCTGGAGTGTGCGTGCCAGATGCTCGAAGGTGTGTGCCGGAGGTTCCTCGCGATGCCAAGTTGGATACGAGTGAGAAATTGTGGAATGCAAACATTGGTCCCTGGTAAGAAAAATGATATGAATCTTTGGCATACTTGATGATACATGTATAAGTGCATGGTGGTATATGCACGTTGCATGATAATATGCATGGCTGCTCATATAAGTACAAATGCATGGTCATATATGCATGTTGTATGATGATATACGCATGGCTGTAAGGCGAGGTATGTTTGAATGCATGAATGATATGCGTTTTATTCTTGATACCTTGATTGTTCTGCTTGACGCATTGTGTAGTTTGGTGGATTTTTTCTGTTAAGTGGTTGTACTCACCCCTTTTGGGGATTAACATTTCAGATTAGTAAGATGCCTTTGCTACCAGTTGCACGCGGTACCTTTTATGGATTCCCATCTAATGTCGAGGTGGAGTGCACCGAGCATTCTTGCACTAGTGTACCTGGTTTGGTGTATGTTCGAGTTCGTGTTTTAGTGATGTACGATGTGGGTCTTGCTGATAGCTCGGTTATCGAGGAGTTTTTGTCTGTTCATGTCTGGCGTGGTGGAGTGATGCTAGGGATGCTGCCGCCACCGCCGCGCGATGCAACGAGTTGAGTGTGATGGCACGCATAGCTGATGGGAGCTGACACTTTTTAGGGATAGCCTGTGGCACCCCTTGACGGCCCCCGATCCGCTAGGGTCACCACAGTTCGCTTTTCCTTTTTCTTTCCCAAATAACATGTCACTCTGATACCATTTTGTTTTTTTTAGTTGCAGCGGGTCCATACAACTATGGGGGTTTACATCTTTTATTAACGGTCCCTTGCGCAATTTACATAACGGAAGCATATCAAACAATTCCCTTCCCTACATTCAGAAATCGATGCACACCTACTAAACATTTATAAGTAAAAGCCGTACACTTTTATTCACTTAACCCAGATGGACATCATTCATCGGTACATCAAAATGCCGCAGTCTTCTATACTCGGCTATACTTCAAAAGATGACCGACATCTCCTCCCACAATCGTATGCTTAAGGTCCATCAACTAGTGTCGGCGTCCAAAGGTTCCCTCCTTTGCTATCCTTCTCCTCGCGGTCATATCCAACCGCTTAAACCATCTACTAATCTCTAGACCACACGAATGGCGGCACACCGGCGACGAACGAACGGCGTGCGGCGGCGACGGGCGAGCTCCTCCTCTTCGGCCTCCCTCTCTCTCGCATCTCACTCTCTCTCGGCAACTCTCTCCCTCTCTCTCACTCTCAATTTCTCTCGGTTCTGCTCGGTCACTTCCTTTAGCTCACTTACACGAGCAGATTACCTGCTGGTTTTGCTAAAAAACCAGCCAACAAAGAGGGGGATTTTCGGTGGATGCATGCATGGAGGACAAGTGGAGAAGGCGTGTCTCCAGCTGGGTTTTCTTGGCCGTCGCTGGTTGCTCCATACGAAGCAACGTGGCCTCCTCTGGCCTTGCTTCTCTGGTCAGTACAAGCGAGCTGATTAGTCGTTGGTTTTTCACCAAAACCAGTCAACTTAACAGAACAGTTTTCCATGGTTTGGCTGCATGAAGGGCAGCTGGATCCGTACGTGTCCAGCATGCATTTCTTCCTTTGACACCTTGCTCCTCTCTTGCAACGTGTCTTCAGCCATTTAATTAATTCTTTTCTTAATCCCAATTTGCTGGCCGACCACCAGAAAGCAACGTGGCATCAATGGTCAGAAATTTTCCTCTCATAGTTGACTAGGGCGTCGACCAAATGGAAAGAGGTTGGGGCAGCTTTTGGGCGCGGACGATTCCTCCTTTTCCGCATGGGTGTGCATGTCCCTCATGCACGGCTGAATTCAATTTCTTCGGCTCAGAATTTTAATTAATAGAAGTCCAAAATTTTCCTCTCATTTCGTATACATTTTGGTGGTACAATTGTGTAGTGTCATCAAAGCAATTTGCACAACTCCATAAGGTTGAATGTAGTACTAACGATGACGAATTCCAATAGTAGCTTCGTCAATCCATGACGTTTCATCATCATTCATTTTTTTTTTCAAAGATCGACTAAATATGGTTGAGATTGGTCTCACTAATAACCTTATGTAAAGAGGCTTCTGACAATACTCTAGTCTACCCCACAATCGGATTATTTTCTAAACGTGAGGTATCGGTCCATTAATGAAATAAAACGGAGTTCACACATGGTGCCAACGACGCCATTCGACTGTACTTCCATAATCAGTCACGGTCATCGCATATCTGAGGGTTGTCAAAATTCTCGGGTGCCACAATTCTCCCCTCCTTAGAGAATTTCGTCCTCGAAATTAGACATCACTTATGTCTCTATAAACAAGTGAGGATACCTTTCCCTCATCTCACTTTTACTCTCCCATGTGGCTTCCTCCACATCATAATATCGCCATAATATCTTAACCAATGGAATTCTCTTGGTCCTGAGGATTCGTTCCTTTCGATCCAGCACTTGCACAGCTCTTCAATGTACCTCACTTTCTCATCTATTTTGATGGCTTCATGATCGAGTATGCAACTAGGGTCGGGTTGACACTTCCTCTAAAGTTAAGGATGCAAGCTCTTAACATATCTTAATTTATCTCAACATCGTAAACAGTTTTAAAACAATAACCACATCTGAAATTTCTTTTGAATGCTTGAGGATCTTCCTTCATGAAATCAAACAATACAAACCGAGGTTTTCGAAAGCATTCAACAACAATAGCAAGCTTTGAAATCATATATTATTTCCATGTCAAAACGTTTTCAAATTACCAATGTGGAAAATCCTTTGAGTTCTTGAAAATTCCACTTCATGATACCAAATGATGCAAAATAAGGATTTCAAAGACACATCGGTATAATAATGATAGTCTTTGAAAATAGGTAAATCTTATATCGTTGAAACCAATTCACAAAATCAAAGCATGATACCAATTCCATAAAATCCATGATCACGTTTAAATTTTAAATGTTTTTCGGAATTCCACATGTAAAACCTTGAGTCGTACTTGCATCACAGCGCGAAATAAAATACTTTATCAAAACCCTTAGTAAATTTGAATCGGTACGTTGGAAAAATTTCAATCTCAATCCCAACTCTAATGGGTTGGAATGTTTTCTATAAAAAGTTCATAATTCTTTGAAATAGAAAACATTTCTTAAAACATTTGGGCACGGTGTCACAGTACTCATAAATTTTGATGAAATTCAAGAGATTTTCTAAAACAGTTTACAATCAAAATCTACTTTTCGATTGAAGTTCAAAACTTGGAATGTACAGGTGATAATTTTCTCCAAAAGCCATAAGCATTTCTTGAAGTATTGTAGATCACAGTTCGGTGAGTCGATAATATTGGTCCAAGATTTTTGAAACTAAAAACTTTGAAATACCAAAATCTTAAGCCTTTCTTGAAATACCGAAATCAACGCATCGGCGAGTCATCAAACTCGGTTTCGACCTGAAGATTTTCAAAGTAGTTTGCATGCAAAATCTTAGAGCTTTGAAAACATCCAAACTCAAGTATTTCCAATCTAATTGCACTACATCAGACAACAACGGCAATACATTATATAGGTTAGTAGACTTTCACTTGCTGGCATGTTAAACACTAGGAAACGTGTTTAGCTACATCCGCGTTCATGCTATTCCACCAAAACCGTTGGTGTAATGTCTATACCTTTGTCACCACCAATTCAAGCCTAGAACCATCAAAATCAACACCACCAATAACTCATTTGGTTCAGTCCAACAAAGACATTCACTATGCATTTACCGCAACATAGATTCAAGCCTAAAATATAATACCATTCCTTCAATTCAAATATCTATAGTCCACCAAGACTTATTTAATTCAAAGATCGACAATCCATCAAAATAAAACTTGTCTAGTTTCCACCGAATATATCTCAGATCTCATCCTAAATGATCATCACTTAGACTAATCACTCATCAAATCCACAACTTGAACTTCCACCATTTCACCTTGGAAAGACTATAACCACAAATGATCATATTCACTAATTCCACCAAATCCTTTCAAACTGAGATCATCACCTAAAATTAAAAGTTGATCATCGTCAATTAAACCTATTATTCCAATATATAAACCACAAATAATTTCATGTCTCATATGACCACTCAAACTCATGACTTCCAAGATCAATCTATACATACTAAATACCTCCATGTAACGCATCAAGACTTCCAATGAAATCCTCAATTAGGAAGTCATTACTTAGCTCAAATGATCATAACTTAATCCTTAACTGATATCTTGATCTCAAATCAACTTTTAGAAAAAGACCAAACTCCCTTGCAGTTGATCAAATAAGTCATCAATTCTAGGAAATGGGTACTTACTCTTAACAATCGCTTGATTCAATTGCCTATAATTAATGCACAAACGCATCTACCTGATCTTCTTTTTCACAAACAAGAGTTCTACAAGCTTAACCATGCTTCCGCTGAGCCACTATGATAAAATTATCCCAGAAACACTGCCCTCCTAGTTCAATTCATAGTTCGGTTCATTCCTGTCCCCTTTTGTCATCCTAGAAGCCTGCCAGGAGCCGCTCCTTGTTCAGGTTCTCTGACCTCGGCGTCCACTCCTCGCTCTCATCAAACTAGGACATTATAGGTACACCAGCTTTTGCCTGGTTCGAACCCAAACTACACATCTACTGAAGGGTCTCGTTTCAATAGGGATTAACTTACAGAGTTATTATCCGCTTTGGCCTATCCCATTCTGCCATCCTCAAACTAGCCCTTTTTAAACTTTCTATGGAAATGACCGACTTACGACTAAGAGCATCTGCTACTCTATTCGCTTTCCCTAGATGATATCTTATCTCATTCCCCTAGGGTTATCTCACTCATCTCACATGTCATCGTAGATAACAACATATCTTTCAGCGATGTAGAAACACGAAGAGGCATATCTAGAGATTTGTTCCTACTCCTCACAATCATCTATATTTTTCGGACACAAATGAATGCGTGTCACTCATATCAAATAATGCATATACCTTTTTATCCCTCTATCGAAATCATACCTGAGATAACACTTTTGGAATATTTAAGCCTTATTTGGATCAGTTTGTGATTGTTTCATTGATGATACCATGATATATTCTAGAGGACCTGAAAAGCATGAGCAACACTTGAGCGTAATTTTGCAAACTCTAAGAGATCATAAGTTGTATGCCAAATTCAGCAAGTGTGAATTTTGGCTGGACCGGATAATATTTTTGGGACACATGGTATCGGGAGAAGAAATTGCAGTGGACTCGGCAAAAGTTGAGATGGTAATAAATTGGTCGAGACCGACAACACCCACTAAAATATGAAGTTTCTTAGGACTGGCTGGTTATTATAGAAGATTTATTGAAGGGTTTTCGTGACTGGCAAGTCCCTTAACAAAATTAACTCGAAAGAATGTGAAGTTTGAATGGAGTGGGGAATGTGAAAGGAGCTTTCAGGAACTTAAAAGAAAATTGACCACGTCTCCAGTCCTAACTAAACACCATCTAGGTCCGATGGTTTTACAGTATATAGTGATGCATCTCACAAAGGATTGGGATGTGTTTGGATGCAACATGGCAAGGTCATAGCCTATGCATCGAGGCAATTGAAACCCCATGAACTGAATTACCTAACGCATGATTTAGAATTGGCAGCTATAGTGTTTGCCTTGAAGATATGGAGACACTATCTGTATGGAGAAAAGTTTGAAATCTATACAGATCATAAGAGCCTAAAATATCTATTTTCACAAAAGGAATTGAACATGAGACAAAGGAGCTGGATGGAGTTATTGAAAGATTATGACTGTGAGATACGATACCATCCAGGAAAGGCAAATAAGGTGGCAGATGCCCTTAGTCGAAAGTCGGCTATGGACATGGCTAGTCTAAGAATAACAGAGTGGAATCTGTTAAAGTCTATCATGGATTCATACTTCAAATTGGAAATGGATCGCCTTACTGGTATGCTTACTGCATTAAGGATTGAACCCGAAAATTATTCAGAAAGTTAAGATCCTGCAAGAATCTGACCCGGAAATCATGAAAGTGAAAGAAGCAGTGTCTTTAGGAAAAAGACCAGAATTCCAAGTCTCTGAAGATGGTGTGATAAGATGCCAAGGGCGACTTTGTGTTCCCGACAATGAAGAAGTGAAGAGGGAAATTTTTTCGGAGGCACATAGGAGTAATTATAGTATTCATCCGGGAAGTACAAAGATGTACAAGAATTTGCGTAAGCAATTTTGGTGGAATGGCATGAAGAAGGATATAGCTAAGCATGTTTCTCAATGTTTAACGTGCCAACAAGGGAAGGCGGAACATCGTAAACATGCGGGACTATTGAGACCGTTAGACATACCAGAATGGAAATGGGAGCATGTAACGATGGACTTTATGCAAGGACTGCCAAGGACATCAAGTGGTCACGACTCTATTTAGGTAATAGTAGATCGTTTGACGAAGTCTACTCATTTCCTAACTGTTCGTGTAGCGACTCGATGAGTAAACTTGCTGAGATATATGTAAGTCAAGTAATATGCTTGCATGGTATTCCTGTAACGATCACCTCTGATCGAGACTCTAGGTTTACTTCAAATTTTTGGGGAAATCTCCAAGATGCCTTAGGGACAAAGCTTCAATTTAGTACTGCTTTTCATCCTCAAACAGATCGACAAACAAAAAGAGTGATCCAGACTCTAGAAGATATGTTAAAAAAAGACTGTGTTATTGACTTTAAAGGAAATTGGGATGAGAATTTGCACCTAATAGAGTTTGCCTATAACAATAGTTTTCATAAAAGTATAGGCATGGCTCCATATGAGGCATTATATGGAAGAAGGTGCAGGACCCCTATCTATTGGGATGAAGTAGGTGAAAGAAAATTGACAGGACCCGAGCTAGTGCAAGTTACTACAGAAGCGATCGAGATAATCAGGAAAAGACTTAAGACAGCCCAGAACCAACAAAGAGACTATGCGGATAGGCATAGAAGGCCTTTAGAGTTTAATGTGGGAGATCATGTATTCCTTAAAGTATCCCCTATAAAAGGAATATCTTGATTTGGAATGAAGGGTAAGTTAAGCCATAGATTTGTTGGACCTTTTGAGATACTTGAAAGAGTAGGAGATGTGGCTTATCGTTTGGCGCTGCCTCCTATATTGGGAAATTTACATGATGCGTTTCATGTGTCAATGCTGAGAAAGTACCAGCCAGATCCTGATCATATACTCGATCATGAAGCCATCAAAGTAGATGAGAAAGTGAGGTACATCGAAAAGCCTGTGCAAGTGCTGGATCGAAAGGAGCAAGTTCTTAGGACCAAGAAAATCCTGTTAGTAAAGATATTATGGTAACATCATGATGTGGATGAAGTCACACGGGAGAGTGAGGAATCGATGAAGGAAAAGTATCCTTACTTGTTTCAAGAGATACAAGTGATGTCTAATTTCGAGGACGAAATTCTATAAGGAGGGGAGAATTGTGGCATCCCAAAATTCATGGTGACCTCCAAATACATTAAGGCCTACGAATAGGTGATGGAAGTACCCTTAAGTTGAGTTGTAGCCATTTAATCCATAATTTGCAATAAGATTTATGGCCAAGCTTTTAATGGATAATTATATGATAGGAAATAAAATTCTATCATTGGCCATGTGTGTTATAAATTGGAATTTATGGATTTATGACTACAAGTTTTATGGCCATATTATTTTTGCAAGTTATGTATTTATTTAAGTGGAAAATATTAGTAGATTATTAAAAGGCAAGTGGGCCAAAATTCTTAGGCCAAGCCGGCCCAAAAACCCAGCCCACGATCACCCACATTTCGGCCATTCAAGCCGGGCCCAAAGCCAGGCCCACAAAGCCCATTGGGCCGTCGACCAAGCTGGCCCCAAGCCCAGCCGGATAGAGCCCATCTTACATGGCAAATTGCCAAGTGTTCTTTCCTAGTTGCCAAGTGTAGCAAGCCATGCATAATCTAATGATGGCTAATGATGAAGGGAAGGAAATTAGAGGGGAAAAGGGGGTGGATTAGGCGAGGAAAGGGAGAGAAAGAGAGAGTGTCGCCCGAAGATACAGAAGAGGGAAAGAGGGAAAGAGGAGACCACGCATGCGAGAGAGAAGAAGGAGGTCCGTTCGTCGATCGTCCGCCTAGCTCGCCACCGTTCGTTTGCCGCCTTGCCTGTGGCATCCCGGAAATTCAAAGCCAAGCCTTAAGGTGTGTTAAATGTCTTTAATTAGGTGATAGAATTTTATGGCTTATGCTTTAGCCAATTTGTCTTTTAATTTGATGAATTTTGCTTGTGTTGTGGAAATTTAAATTTAAATGCTTGGCCATATGATTTAAATTTAAATAATTAAAAATATTCCAAGACTTTGGCCAAGATGGAAATTGGAATTCAAAAATATTATAGAAGAAATTTCAAAAAAAAAAAAGGAAAAAGGGGTCGAAAATTCGAATGGGCCTTGGGCCCATTAGCCTAAAGCTTGGTGGGCCAAGCTAGTCGGCCCACTAGGGCCCAATAGGTGGCTGTCGACCAGCCCAAAGTGAGTGGCCGGTTGGGCCTAAGCCCAAGCCCAATTAATTCAAAAACAAAAATTACAAGTGGCCAAAGGAAGAGCATGCATTGGTTGGTCATTAGGTGGATCAATCATTGCAAATGATGGGATTAAGGGATATAAAAAGAGAGAGAGAAGAGGAGTGGCCGGTTCCTCTAGCTCCATTCGGCCGAGAGAAGTGAGAGGGAGAGAGAGATTTCGAGAGAAAGGGAGAGGAGAGACCGAGAGAGAGGAGGTGGAGCTGAGAGTTGCCGCCGCCCGTCCGCCGTACGTCCGCCTAGTCCGACCGCCGTACGCTGCCGTTCATCGCTGTTTGTTCATCTTGGAGGCAAGTGGGGTCCTTAACTTCTCTTGCATGTCTGTTTTGTTGGTTGCATGTTCGGTTTTAGGTGTGATTTGGGCGAAAAACCGAGGTAAGGGTTGGATGTGTTCAAGCTATGTGACTGTTTTCGTTCGGTTTGTGGTAGTCAGTATCTTATTCGAGCTTGTATGTGTATTTGGAGTGTGATTTTGGCTTCGGTGTCTTCATGAAAGTTGAAGCTAACATCTTTTAGTATGACATACTCGAATTTCATGGAAAACGATGGTGATATGAGGGGTGAAAATCTCTGTTATACGGAGACCTCAGATCTGCGAAATCTTCACTGACCTTTTGTTGATTTCTTGGTTGAATGTTGATTTCTGTTGGAGATCTCACCTTGTTGTCTTCATGAAAGTTGTAGGTAACATCTTAAACTACAACATACTGAAATTTGAAAAGAAACAAATGAGTATAGCCTAGTGAATCGGCTAGATCTTTGAGACGGTTGGTTCTGTTGAAGTATACCGAGACACCCGAGACTTCAAGGACTTAAAAGAGGATCATAATTTGGTTATTTAACCTAGATCTCTTCATGAAACTTGTAAAGGACACATTAATACATAACATACTCGAATTTCAGAGGAAACGAAATGGATTAGATGGGTCAAACCTAAGTTTTTCGGTGATATGTACTCTGGACGAAACGGTAGAGGTTCCAGAAGCTTCGTGGAGTTGTATAAATTAATCTATGAATAATTTGGCTTAGCGTTCTGCATGACAAATTCAAGAAAATGTGTTGGCTATCTCCCTGTAAAATTTCGTAATTTTTGGAGGCCATATGAGTATTTTAATCGAATTAATTTGAAAACTGTGCAATCTGGCCATTATCCGAATGTTATGTGCTATTTTGTAGAAATTTGGGAAATTATGTGAAATGCAAATTGGCCATGAATTTTGTGTGAAATTGTGATTCTAATTATTTGTTTAATGATTGTTTGAATATTATGATTTTTGGAAAATCATAAATATTAAATATAATATTTATTTATGAGAATATATAAATAAATAATATAATAATATAATAATTAAATAATAATTAAATAAAAGTGGATTATTTTATTGGCCATGAATTCCATTGAAATTGTGATGCATGTGTGTGAATCATATGCCATGTAATAATAAGATTAAAAGGATGGTGAATGTGGAAGTGGTATGTGAGTAAGAGGTTGTGGCGGAGGATGATGTCTGGTGGCCTAATGGCATAATTCTAGAGGTTCCCCGGGAGTTTCAGGATGCCCGGAATGTGGGGGGCCGGAAGCCCTGTCGGAGGTTTCTGCCCGAACGGAGTGACTCGCGATGCCGTGGATTGGGGTGCGAGATCCCCGGCTAGAAGGGTAAAGGCCGGAAGCCCCTGTCGGAGGTTTCTGCCCGAAGGGAATGCCTCGTGATGCTAGTTGAGATGCGAGATGCCCGGAATGTGGGGGGCCGGAAGCCCAATGGCCATGAGATGGCTAGAATGCTGGGATCCCTGTCGGAGGTTTCTGCCCGAAGGGATGATGATGATGGTGAATTTGATGATTTGAGAAAAGATAATGTGGGATCAATTGATAAGTAAAAGTGGAAATTGATCTATGATGTGATATGCATGGTGATGCATGGCTAATGATGATATGATGTGATATGCACGGTGATGCATGGCTAATGTTGATGTGATATGCATGGTGATGCATGGCTAATGATGATGTGATATGCATGGTGATGCATGGTTAATGAAGATGTGATATGCATGGTGATGCATGGCTAATGATGATATGATGTGATATGCACGGTGATGCATGGCTAATGATGATATGATGTGATATGCATGGTGATGCATGGCTAATGATAATATGATGTGATATGCACGGTGATGCATGGCTAATGATGATGTGATATGCATGGTGATGCATGGCTAATGATGATATGATGTGATATGCACGGTGATGCATGGCTAATGATGATGTGATATGCATGGTGATGCATGGCTAATGATGATGTGATATGCATGGTGATGCATGGTTAATGATGATGTGATGATAATGATATATGAGATGCCATGATGATGATATATATGCTGTGATGATGCATGAATACGCTTGACATCAAAAAGGTAAGCAATGCCTGCATTATATGATGGTATGCATGGTACACTGAGTTGTTATTGGATTTCCCTATCTGCTGAGTGGTTGTACTCACTCCTTTTGGGGATAACATTTCAGATTAGCACTATGCCGTTACCTGCTGTTTCACGTGGGGTATTTTACGGTCTACCGTCTGATGTTGAGGTGAAGTGTACGGAGATAGATTGTCCCTCTGTGCCCGGATTGACGTTTATCCGAGTGCGATGCTTAGTGATGTATGATATCGGCCTGGCTGGGGGCCCTATCATACAAGAGTTCCTGTCTGTGCACGTTCGACGGGATGGAGCGATGCGAGGGATGCTGCCGCTGCCACCACCTGACGCACCGGGTTGGGTGTGAGACCTGCGCGCAAGGAATAGGAGCTAGATCACTTTTTGATGTAGATAGTTGACGCTGGTGATGGGAGGGTTTTGTGTTCATGTGATGTAAGGGGTCGGAGTTCCTTTTTGAGATTTTAGGTAGGACATGGCAGAGTCCTAACCTTTTTGGTTTTTGTACCGACCCGAAGGAAACCCCATCTCGCTATATGTATGTATGTAAGCAAAGCGTCAACGTTATTTATAAAATCGTGCTGTTAGTTGGTGTGTATTTGTATCATGGGTTAGAAGGGAGATAGATGATGATGTGAATTTTGCTTCCGCTATGAGTCGCGCATGGGACCGCTTTAAAAAAAAACAAAAAAAAAAAAAAAAACAGAGAAATGCCTGTAATCTGGCAAGGCTTAATTTAGCAAAGAGATAGAGATGGTAAAAGATGTAACATCGGCACTGTTAACGACCTGCGAAGGGTTCGGGGTGTTACATTGCCCGCCGTTCGTCGCTGTTTTGTGCTTAAATTTGAGGCAAGTAGAGTCCTAAAACCTACCCTTTGCTTGCAATGATGTGTTGTAGAAAATGGTGAATTTTGGTTGTGGTGGAAGAGATGAAATTTCGGAGCTTTGGGGAGAGATTTGTTGGCCTAGCATGCTGTTTCTGGAAAAACCCGTCCGACCCTTCATGTGTTTGTGAGCTGCACGCGACGTTTTAGCTGGAATATCACTTCGATCTCTTAATGAAAGCTGTAGAGAGAATCATGAGGAACAACATATTAAAATTTGAGGTAAAACAAACAATTATTGGTTAGTCAAATGATTTTTCTTTGGAGAAATTAGATCTGGAATGTGTTGTGCTGACCCTTAGTGATTTCGTGGACTATAAAGTGACTTTCTTGAAAGAATCTCACTTTACTTTCTTAATGAAAGTTGTAGTGTACTTCCTGAGGAGAAACATATAAAAAATTTAGAGGAAATGAACAAAAATAGGTTGGTGAAATCGTTGTCCTTTGAAGAAACTGGATCTGGGAAAATGCTACCTCGACCTAGTATGATTCTATGATTTTTATAAAATCATCTAGTTAAAATTTGATCGTGTGTCCTGAACAAAAGCTGTAGGTAATATTCTGAGGAATAACATACTGAAAAATTTGGAAGAAACGAACATATTTAGGTCGGTGAAACGAGTTTCTATTGAAAGAAGATAATCTGGAAAAACGACACCGAGAACATGAGGAATTAATCGTCTATATATATATATATATATTAATCTAGAATGAGTTGAGTTTTTATTTCTTCATGAGATATTTACCTTTAGGACTTGTCTATAACATATCAAAATTTCAGAATTTCTGGAGTCCATTTGGATATTTAATTTAAATTTCTTCTGAAACTGTGCAAGCTGAAGTGTTGGAACTTTGAAAACTGTGATGCATGGACCGTACTGTTTTGTGTGAGATTCTTTTGGTAGGTGTTTTTCATGAGATATCTGTCTTTAGGTCTCGTCTATAATGTGTCAAGTTTTCAGAATTTATTAACACCAATTACTAATTTTTCTAGAGTTTTAACTAAAGGAGTGTATTATGTTTTTATCCGAAAATTGATGCATTTTCAAAAATAAATGAAATCTTCCATGTGATGTAATGTTTTGAGTGGTTGATTTTTTTGCATATGTGGTGACATATTGCATCTTATATGACATCAAAAAGCTAGTTGAGACTCTTGATATTGTTGTATCAAATGCTATGCTGAAATTGAGATACTTGTGGGAATATAAATTGAGATAATAACAAGACCATCGGAGGTGTGAGCCGACGATGCCCCGGGAGTGTTGGGATGCCCGGAGTGTGTGTGCCGGATGTCCTCGGGAGTTTCGAGATGCTCGGAGTGTGTGTGCCAAAAGCCTCTGAGGTGTGTGCCAGGGGATACCTCGTGATGCTAGTTGGGGTACAAGATACCCGGAGTGTGTGTACCGAATGCTCGGAGGTGTGTGCCAGAGGTTTCTCATGATGCCAGGTTGGATGCGATTGATAAATTGTGGGATGCAAACATTGGTCCCTGGAAAGAAAAATGATATGAATCTTGGTAATATAAGTTTGGCATGCTTGATGATACATGTATAAGTGCATGGTGGTATATGCACGTTGTGTGGCATCCCAAAATTTCATGGCAACCTTTGGATGCATTACGACTTATGAAAAGATAATGGAAGTGTTATTGATTTTTGTTATGACCTTTAGACTAAAGAATTTTAATAGATTAACGCCGAGTATTTTAATGGAGAATTATTTGGGTAGAAATACATCTTATGTTAATGGATGATCAAGGTTGGTGCTATAAGACAATTTGATAAAGAAGACTTTGTTCTTGACTATGCACTTTATAGATTTGATTTTATGGATTAATGTCACAAATTATTTTGGCCATTTTATTATGCAATTAGGTATTTATTTAAATGAGGATTAAGATGTATTATAAAAAAAATAAACTTGGGCCATTTAAGTTTGGACTTTAGGCCCAAGAGTGTTGGCCTAAAGTGGGCCAAGAGGCCCGGCCCAAGGAGCCCATCAAGTGATCGACCAAAGGCTGGCCCAAGCCCAGCCAAATGAAGGCCCCTCCATGTGCATGGCAAAAAGACACTTGTCAAGAAAAGCTTAGGGACAAGTGTCCCTTTTGCAAAAATAAAAGACAAGTGTCCCTCCATGCAAGAAGTAAAGCATGCAAGGGTTTTAATTCAACTAAAAGGAAAAAGGGGAGGGGGATTTCGACCAGAAGGAGAGAAGAGAGAGAGAGTTACCATCCAAAGAAAGTGAGAGAAAGGGAGGAAGAGAAGAGGAAGAGAGTTCGTGTCTGTCCACCGTTGTTCGCCGCCTCGCCCCGCCTTGTCTTGCTGTGTTTCCTTTGAATTTGAGGCAAGTGAAGTCCTAAACCTACCCCTTGCATTGCTGTGTGTATGTGTAGTATATGGTAAGTCTTGGTTGTGATAGATGGGATAAGATTTCGGAGCTTTGAAGAGAGATTCGTTGGTCATGCATGCTGTTTCTGGAAAGATCAGTTCAACCGTCCAAGAGTTTGTGTGTTGCATGTGACTTTTTAGTCGGAATATTGTTTCAATTTCTTCATAAAAGTTGTAGAGAACATCTTGAAGAATAACATACTAAATTTTGAGACAAAATTTGAGGCTATGAAAAAAACTGGAAACAGGTATTGGTTAGTGAAACGATTTTTTCTTTGGAGAAATCTTGAAGAATCTGGAATCAATTATTTATTGGTGAAATGATTTTGTGCTGACCTTTATGACCTTCAGTGGTTTCGTGGTCTGTAAAGTAACTTTGTTTTTAAATATCACTTTGATATCTGAATAAAAGTTGTAGTATACTTATTTAGGTAGAACATATCAAAAATTTAGAGGAAATTAACTAGAATAGGTTGGTGAAATCGTTGTTCTTTGAAGAAACTGGATCTGGGAAAAACGTTACCTCGACCCAGTATGATTTCGTGATTTTTATAAAATCATACAGTTAAAATTTGATCGTGTGTACTCAATGAAAGTTTTAGATAATACTCTGAGGAATAACATACTAAAAATTGAGAAGAAATGAACAGTAATGAGGTCAGTGAAATGATTTTCTTTTCAAAGATGATAATCTGGGAAAAACGATACCGAGAATAGGAAAATAAATCGATTTTATCTTTTAATCTAGAATGATTTGGGTTTTGATGTCTTCATGAAATTTTACTTCTAGGTCTTTCTATACATATAAAAATTTCAGAATTTTTGAGTTGATTTAGCATTTTTAAGTTTGTTTTCAAAACTGTGCATGGCAATATTAAAAATTTTAAGTGACTGCATGGAATTGTACTGATTTGTGTGATGCTCTTTTGATTTGGTGTTCTTCACGAAATATTTTTCTAGATCTTGTATATAACATGTTAAATTTTTAGAATTTAATAAGGCATCGTTTACTAATTTTCAAGAATTATGACCAAAGGAGCGCAATCTGTTTTTATCCTGAAAAAATTTTTTATATTTTCAAAAATAAATGAAATTGCTCCATGTGATATAATGTTTTGATGTGGTTGATTATGCTGCATATGTGAAATGATTTATGGCATAAATTATATGACATCAAAAAGTTGCATCAAATGAGATTTTTCCCTTGCATATTATTGATTTGCATCAAATGCCATGTTGCATCAAATTGAGATGAAAAAATGTGAATATAAATGAGATAATGAGAATATCGGAGGTGTGAGCCGACAATGCCCTTGGAGTTGGGATGCCCAGAGGTTCAAATGAGGGGATGCCCTTTGGATGCCTGGTTGTAGTGGAATACATGCCCAAAGGTTTTCCTTGGGAGTTTCGGGATGCCCGGTTGTATTATGATACATGTAATTCCAAAGGGGGAATCCTGGTGGTGAGGGGTTGTATCATGATGCATGCCCGGAGGGAGGTTTTTTCATGGCGAGGAATTCCTCGTGATGCTAGTTGGGATGCGAGATGCCCGAAATGTGGGGGCCGGATGCCCGGTTGTATTTTGAATACATGCCGAGGTTCCTCGTGATGCTAGGTTGGGTGCGAGCGATAAATTGTGGGATGCAAACATTGGTCCCCTGGAAAGAAAAATAATGAGATCTTGTGAAAGATAAGAATTGAAAATGAATCATGTGCATGGGTGTATACATATGGCATGATGCATGATCTGCTTATAAAAGTAAATTAATACTATTTGATATTGAAAATGCGATTATGAAGGCATAAGTGGATCTCATGGTGATGTATGCTTGATAGCATGGATAATATGAATCATGGTGGTATATGCACATATGGCATGGTGATATATGCATGAATGCTTGATGATGAGTGCATGGTGGTATATGCATATATGGCATAGTGATATATGCATGAATGCTTGATGATGAGTGCATGATGGTATATGCATGTGGTATGATGACATATATACATGGCTATAAGGTAAGTTATGCTTGAATGCATGAATGATATGTGCTTTATTATGATGCCTTGATTGTTTTGTTTGACGTAATGAATAGTTTGGTGGATCTTTACCGAGTGGTTGTACTCACCCCGTTTGGGGAATAACATTTCAGACTAGATAAGATTCCTGCTACCACTACCACCGGTAGATGGATCAAGTGGTTGGATATGATCGCGAGGAGGAGGATAGCAAAGGAATGAACTTTTGGCGTCGACACCGATCGATGGACTTTAAGTATACGATTGTTGGAGGAGATGCCGGTCATCTTTTGAAGTATAGCCGAGTATAGAAGACTATGGCATTTTGATGTACCGATGAATGATGTCCATCTGGTTTAAGTAAATAAAAGTGTTCGGCTTTTACCTATAAATGTTTTAGTTGGTGTGCATCGTTTTCTGAATATAAGGAAGGGAGTTGATGGATGTGCTTCCGCCATATGAACTGCGCAAGGGACCCATAATAAAAGATGTAAACCCCCATGGTTGTATTGCAATTGAAATGGTATCAGAGTGACATGTTATTAGGGAAAATTAAAGGTAAGCGAACTGTGGAGACCCTAATGGATCAGGGGCCGTTGAGGGGTGCCACATCCTTGTTTAATTGGTATCAGAGCTATGGTCTATTTAGAGTGATAAGGTGCCTCAGATGGAAATGAGGATAGAATGATGCACACCATAGGGTACTAACCAAGAGTAGTTGACTAGCTTTGAGCAACAAGTGATGGATATTCACTCGTAGATCCCTGGTAACTAGTGTGATGTTGTTTTTGTGTATTAGTAACATTTTATGTTACTTATGTGACTTTAGTAATAACCTTAATTAATGATCTGACTAGTGACACCGAGTTGCAAATTATTCTTGAGGCAAATGCTTGGAAAACTGCAGGGAAATCATGGTACGAGCTGGAAGTGCTCATCCATCAAGGGCTGAAGCCTCTACTACAAGGGCTGAACCCCAAATGGAAGATATCCTGCAGGCATTGGCCAATATTGGAAATCTGATGGAAAGGCAAGCGCAGTAACAACTCGGAGTGGAACGTCGCTCTCAAGGATTGATGGAATAATTCCTAAAGTTGAAACCACTTAAGTTTAGTGGAATGGGAAGTCTTGAGGTGGCAGAGCATTGGATTGATGGAATGGAATGAATATTCCGATTGTTGAACTGTAGCGATGCTGAAAAGATAACCTTGGCAGAGTACCAACTGGAGGGAAATGCAAAGTTTTGGTGGAGAGCTTCAAAGGATACAATCTTTCCACCAGGTGTTGATGTGAACTAGGATGAGTTTGTTAGAGCTTTTAATAGGAAGCATTTCTCTGATTATGCTATGGATAGGAAGATCGCTGAATTTGTTCAGTTGGAACAAAGAGAGCTGATAGTGGACCAGTATGAGGCAAAATTTTCTGAATTGTCTAGGTATGCTCCTAGGTTGATTGAGGATCGTGAGGAGAAAGCTAAGAGAATTTTGAAAGGATTAAGGACTGATATTAGAAAACAACTAGTGCCTCTGAATATAAGGAATTATAATGAGATTTATGAGAGGGCATAGTTGGTGGAGCAGGAGTTAGTGAGAGAGCAATCAAAATCTAAGAGACAATCATCCTTTAGTGATGTTCGAAGGGGTAAGAGACCTTATCCCGATCAAGGTCGACTTGGGATGCTAAGAAAAGAATAATTTTGGAATTTGGAAAAGTCGAGAGATGGCTTGGATATAGGAAGAGCACCTTACCAAAATAATATTTGTTAGAGATGTGGTAGACAACATGGACCAAGACCTTGTAATAGCCATCGAGGTGAAATGTTTTGTGGGCAAATAGGACACTTTAAGAGAAATTCTCCAAGCAATGGGTCGTAGCCGAATGTTAGCTCGGTGCGACAGGTACAACAAAGTACTGGTGGACCAAACCTACCAAGGAATCCACAGAGGCCACCACCACAAGGAAGGGTGTATGCGGTCACTCAAGAGGAAGCAGGAGCTTCCGAAAGTGTTATCTCAGGTATGATTTCGATAGAGGGATAAGAAGGTATATGCGTTATTTGAAATGAGTGACATGCATTTATTTGGTTTGCAAAATATAGATGATTGTGAGAAATAGGAGCAAATCTCTAGATATGCCTCTTCGTATTTTTACATCACTGAAGGACATGTTGTTATCTACGTTAACATGTGAGATGAGTGAGATAACCCTAAGGGAATGAGATCTAGAAATGGACTTGATAGTGATAGTTATGTATGACTTTGATGTCATCATAGGTATGGACTAGTTCCGTAAGCAATGGACTAGGATGAATGATCTCCTGAGATAGTACTTACCCATGCGCTAAGGATAAAATCGTGAGGCTAAGAATGGGATAGGCCAAAGCGGATAATATCTCTGTAAGTTAGTCCCTATCGAAACGAGACCCTCCAATGGATGTGTAGTTTGGGTTCGAACCAGGCGAAAGCTGGTGTACCTGTAACGACCCGATCCGATGAGGGCGGGGAGTGGACGCTAAGGCTAGAGCGCCTAAACAAGGAGCGACTCCTGGCAGGCTTTTAGGATGGCAAAAGGGGGGCAGGAATGAACCAAACTATGAACTGAACTGAGAAGGCAGTGTTTTTGGGATAATTTTATCAGAGTGGCACAGCGGAAGCATGGTTAAGCTTATAGAACTTTGTTTGTGAAAAAGAATGATAGGTCGATGCGTTTGTGCATTAATAATAGGCAATTGAATCATGTAATTGTTAAGAGTAAGTACTCATTACCTAGAATTGATGACGTATTTGACCAACTGCAATGAAGTTCGGTCTTTTCTAAAATTGACTTGAGGTCAAGATACCATCAGCTAAGGATTAAGAAAGAAGACATCTTAAGACTGTATTTAGGACTCGCTATGGACACTACGAGTTCCTAGTTATGCTATTTGGATTGACAAATGCCTTAGATGCATTCATGGATCTGATGAATAAGATATTTAAGCCCTATTTGGACCAAATTGTGATTGTCTTCATTGATGATATCCTGATATATTCTAAAGGAACCAAAGAACATGCTTAGCATCTAAGCGTAGTGCTGCAAACAAGGCTTAAGAAATGAATTATGGAGAGTAAGTTATGAATTTGAGGATCAAGTTATGATCATTTGATCATTAGAGGATCTCATTGGAAGTCTTGATGCATTACATGGAGGCATTTAGTATGTATAGATTGATCTTGGAAGTCATGAGTTTGAGTGGTCATATGAGACATGAAATTAATTGTGGTTTATATGTTAATAGGTTTAATCGATGGTGGTCAACTTTTAATTTTAGGTGATGATCTTAATTTAAAAAGGTTTGGTGGAATTAGTGGATATGATCAATTGGGGTTATAGTCTTTCCAAGGTGAAAAGGTGAAAGTTTAAGTTGTGGATTTGATGAGTGATTAGTCTAAGTGATGATCTTTTAGGGTGAGACATGAGATATACTCGATGGAAACTAGACGAGTTCTTATTTTGGTGGATTGTCAATCTTTGAATTAAATAAATCTTAGTGGACTATCGATATTTGAACCGAATGAATGGTATTATATTTTAGGCTTGAATCTATGTTGTAGTGAAAGCGTAGTGAATGTCTTTGTTGGACTGAACCAGATGAGTTGTTAATGGTGTCGATTTTGATGGTTCTAGGCTTGAATTGATGGTGACAAAGGTATAGGAATGATTGGCTAAATGGTGTGTTAGATTGAGACCGTTAGATATACTAGAGTGTAAATGAGATCACGTGACGATGGATTTTGTGCAAGGATTACCAAGGACATTAAGTGGTCACGACTCTATCTTGGTGATAGTAGATTGCTTGACTAAGTCTACCCATTTCCTAGCAGTTCGCGTAGATTATCCGATGGATAAATTTGCTGATTTATGTGTAAGCCAAGTGGTACACTTACATGGTGTTCCTGTAACTATCACATCGAATCGAGATTCAAGATTCACTTCAAAACCTTTGGCGAAGTCTTCAAACCGCCTTAGGGACTAAAGCTCTAGTTTAGTATCGCTTTTCATCCACAAATGGACGGACAAACGAAAAGAGTGGTCCAAGCATTAGAGGACATGTTAAGGGCTTGCATCCTTATCTTTAGAGTATAAGTATATCAATAGCTTTCAGAAAAGTATCGATCTTGAGGATCGTTGATCCTGCTCACATACTTGATCATGAAGCCATCAAAGTAGATGAGAAAGTGAGGTACATTGAAGAGTCTGTGCACGTGCTGGTTCAAAAGGAACAAGTCCTACGGACGAAGAGAATACCATTGGTTAAGATATTATGGCAACATCATGATGTGAAGGAAGCCAGATGGGAAAGTGAAAATGAAATGAGGGAAAGGTACCCTCACTTGTTTGAGGAGACATAGGCAATGTCTAATTTCGAGGACGAAATTCTCTAAGGAGGGGAGAATTGTGGCATCCCAAAATTTCATGGCAACCTCTGGATGCATTACGACTTATGAAAAGGGTGATGGAAGTGTTATTGATTTATGTTATGACCTTTAGACTAAAGAATTTTAATAGATTAATGCCGAGTATTTTAATGGAGAATTATTTGGGAAGAAATACATCTTATGTTAATGGATGATCAAGGTTGGTGCTATAGGACAATTTGATAAAGAAGACTTTGTTCTTGACTATGCACTTTATAGATTTGATTATATGGATTAATGTCACAAAGTCTTTTGGCCATTTTACTATGCAATTAGGTATTTATTTAAATGAGGATTAAGATGTATTATAAGAAAAATAAACTTGGGCTATTTAAGTTTGGACTTTAGGCCCAAGAGTGTTGGCCTAAAGTGGGCCAAGAGGCCCGGCCCAAGGAACCCATCAAGTGGTCGACCAAGGCTGGCCCAAGCCCAGCCAAATGAAGGCCCATCATGTGCATGGCAAAAATGCCAAGTCTTTCAAGAAAAGGGACAAGTGTCCCTCCATGCAAAAAATAAAGAGACAAGTGTCTCTCCATGCAAGAAGTAAAGCATGCAAGGGTTTTAATTCAACTAAAAGAAAAAAGGGGAGGGGGATTTCGACCGGAAGAGAGAGAAGAGAGAGAGAGTTACCATCCAAAGAAAGAAGGAGAGAAAGGGAGGAAGAGAGAAAAGAGAGGAAAGAGTTGCGCGTCCGCCTGTTCGTCCGCCTCGCCCCTTTGCCTCTGTTTGCTGCTGTTTGTGCTTGAATTTAAGGCAAGTGAAGTCTTAAAACCTACCCTTTGCATTTCTGTGTGTATGTGTGTAGTAGATGGTAAGTCTTGGTTGTAGTAGATGGGATGAGATTTTAGTTGGAAGCTTTGAAGAGCAATTCGTTGGTCATGCATGCTGATTTCGGAAAGACCAGTCCAACCGTCCGCGAGTTTGTGTGTTGTATGTGACTTTTTAGTTGGAGTCTTGTTTTGACCTCTGCATAAAAGTTGTAGATAACATCTTTAAGGATAACATACTAAAATTTGAGACAAAATGGACAAGTATTGCCGTCGTCGCCCGATGCACCGAGTTGGGTGTGATGGCAACCCTTTTTGTTGATGGAGGGGTGTACACATTCGAAAACTTATTTAGCATAGCCAAGTGTAGTTAAAAATCTTGGCCTTTTTTGTTGACCAAAATGGGAGGATTAATGAGATATGTTATGCTTCCGCTGATGAGCTGCACTGGGACCTTTAAAAAAAAAATGGTAAAGAATTCCATCGATTAACCCCTATGAACTATGGTTTCACTTTAATCAAAAAGTTACCTTACTTGTATGTAATAGGATGAGTGACAAGTACCTGTGGTGACCCTAACGGATTGGGGGTCGTCGAGGGCTGCCACAATTATAATCAATTAGTGATTAGATATAGGTCGATTCGATAGAAACACATAATTGAATTGCGGGTGATTCCACATGACTGCGAAATTCATATCGAACGGCACTAACCCGATTTTCAGTTAATTTTGTACTCGGTACATGTAATTGAAACTTTGTGATTTTTATGACAACTGAGAGTCACCTACAAGTCAGAGATGCAGAAACTTTAATAAAAAATTATCAACCACGAGTCAAACATGCTAAAATCCCTAAAAGCTAAAGGATAGGTTAGGTTGAACTGAAATTGCATTCGATCGATTTTAACCACGAAATTGAATTCGGTTTCGGGAATCGGACATTCAAGCATGTCACCATTCATTTTTAGGACATCTAATCTTTTGGAGAAATTTCGTCGAGTCTGGATTTTCTGGAAAAATTAGTTTTCAGCAAAAAGAAAATAAAAGTGGAAATTCGGATGGGAGGTGAAGTGGGCTATTTTGCTGCCCAAAAATCCTTAATTTTGGGAAATTAGGCTCAAAAAAGTAATTGGGGAACAAAGAAGATGAACAGGAAGACTTTTAGGGCATGCTCAATGATGAATTAGGATATTTTCCCTTGACTTTCTCTCCCTCTTTCTCTCTCTCTCCCCCTCTCTTTCTCTTTCTTTCTACCTCACGCATGCTTAAGCCCGCACCAGCAGACTGCCCATTCCCATTTCCCTTAGCCCCTTCATCTCACGTATCCCCCTCCCCTCCATTTTCATTTGCTACCATTAACCCCACAACTAGCACCTCCATCCCCTCTCATTTCTTCCCATTCCCCTTCCATTCTCTTATGCCACCAACGCCTACAAACAGCCACCAACCCTTCACGGCAGCTCCACTTCTCCTCATGCCATAGCCTAGTGACCCTCCATGCGTAGCCATGTCAAGCTCGTCCAGTGGCTCTACAACCAGTGATGTCTGCTTTGGTTCATTGACACCCCACAATAACCTATCCCACCGTCCAGTCATCCATTCTAGCCTTGCTCAGCCCACAGCAACCACCCAACTCAGCCTTTCACAAAATCGAACCAGCCACAAGTCGTGAGCTTGTAGGCTATTTTCCTTTGCCGGTTGGCCTCCGTTGGAGACCCGGTATTTATGGGATCCCACCGCCGTCACGCCACTGTCACCTTGAACCCGCCACCGTCCTAATCCGGTGAGTTGACTCTCTAATCCTTGATTAGGTTGTTAATTGCGCTTAGGGGTTAGATTAGTGTTAATTTGCTTAGTTAAATTAGTATTAAGTGAGATTAGCCTTAAGATGGATTAGTGTTAATCTAGTTTGGTAAGATTAGCCTAAAGATGGATTAGTGTTGATCTAGTTGGTTGGATTAGTACTAATGAGGGTGATTTAGCTTGGTTTAATGGATTTCTCTCATATCATTTTACTGGACACTTGCCGTTTTCCAATTTCTTGGGTAAACATTTGCTATGATTTTGAGGTTACTTCCCGCTTGAAAAATCTTCCAAACATCTTCAGCTATGATATATATTTTACTCATGATTTTAGGGATTTAAAATAATAAGGTTTCGGCCTTGTTATTTGCAAAACAGAATCTCAGATTGTGCTGGAAACAGTGACCTTTTGGTGTTCAAAGGATTTTTATCAACTCTAGGGTTTGATTTTTGAAAGAATTTATTCACAAAAGTTGTTCATCACATCCTTTAGTTTAACATAGTCGAATTTCAGATCAAACGGACAAGTTTTGGACCTTGAACCAAGATGATTTTGGAAAACATAATTTCTGGAAACGGACACAGTTTTTGTAACGGTTTGGGACAATTAATACTCTTAATCAAGAAAAATCTGAGTCATGGTGTCTTCATTAAAAGTTTTCATTTAAGTGTCCTTTATAACATATTTAAATTTGAGAATTTTTCAAACTCATATGGTTATGTTTCTAGATTTAAACTTGGAGACGTGTGAGTGGCCCGATTTCTGCCAGTTGGGGCCGGTAGTGGTTTTGTGGTTGTTCTTGGTGTAGTCCGTACTGGATAGTGTATATTTGGTGATGTGGTTGACTTGTGGCATGCTTAGAACGTATGCGTGATGATATGTAAATGGTTGTGCTATGGTGAGTGTTTATTGCTATTGCCAAAGATGACCTTATGAGCTTTGAATGGTTGGATACCAAAACTTATTTGCTCAATAAATTAATAAGGTTTTAAACTAGGTGCGTGCAAAGTTTGGTGGATTAATTTTGAGTACGTGAGCACCTACAAATTTCTTTCCAAAAGCTTGAACAAAAAAAGGGGGGGGGGGATTACCCAAATTTAGTTCCAAATGGGAAAGAAAAATGGAAAATAAATAAGGTGTCGGGTTTGGATGCCGAATTTTATGTGCTCAATAAAACAAGGAGGTTTTATAGTAGAAGTGTGTAGAGTTTGATGGATTGATTTTGAGTATGTGACCAGGAAGACTTTGAACCAAAAAAAAAAAAAGGGATTGCAAGGTTTATTGTTTTAAAAGGGAATATGGTATTCTGGGCTAACTGATGGAAGATAGGAATTGGGTCGATTGATGGTGTACTCGTGTGATCACCTAATACCTTGATGCGTATGAATATGCGAGGTAATGAACCTGTCCTGATGTGTATGAATACGTGAGATGATACCTGATTAAGTTCGGATGCCCGACGTTAATGGATGCCAGTTGCAGTGGAGGCCAGGCCAATGCTCCTATGTGGAATGTTGTCCTGATGCGTATGAGTATGAGGGATGATGTCATGCCCAACGGAGCGAGACGACACTAGGTTATGTCGAATGAGTGCCAACTTTTGAGTTAGCCGTGGCTAATGGGTCATAATAACTGGAACACGCTTGAGTGGTTGTTATAGTTGCGCCTAATTATGGGATAAAATTGCATGTCACGATATGGGAAGTGTCATAACAGTTTGGCCTTATAATCGAGACCCATATGATTGATATGATGTGTTTCAGTTATTAAACCATGCTTGTTGCATTGATGATAGTATATATGATGAGCTAACATGCAGGAACGCGCCAAGGCGAGGTAAGTTGTGTGGCGTCTGTTTAGGCTGCCTCTGGGTGAATTTGCGTCCTAATCGGGGTTTAGGGTTTTGACTCACTAAGATTTTATCTCACACCATCATGGACTAACCTTTTTCAGGGCCGTAGCGTGGAGATTTGCTGAGTGTGGATTTAGTGGGCGCGAGATATGACACCTTTTGACTGGCCTTGCCGTTAGCGAAGTTTAGGGTGACCTTGATCCCCGAGGATTTTGAGAGGGTTGGTTTGAAGTTGCTTGTGTAAGGACTTGTGAATCATTAAATTTCCTAGGGATGACAGTGGATAAATAAGTCATGGTTTTTATGGGAAAATCGCAATCATGTTTTACTATCCCTATGCATGATTGTTGATTGCGTGTTGTATTTAATTCGCTTCCGCATGTGCTTAATTGAAATAAATAAAAAGAATGGGTCAGCAACACGTCCTGGGACGTCTCATTTTCAATCGTCCATCAAGGGATGTTCGCATGCTCGGGGTTTGGGGCATGACACTGAGTTTCCCGAAAACTCATCCCCCATCTTTCAATCTTGTAGGCATGGAAGTCTCTCGTCAATTTTGGAAGCTATAGTCATGCTAGAGGAGATAGGATTTCCCTTGGCCTATGTGGAGTACTGTAATGTAAAAAGAAAAGAGAGCCCATAAAGAAAAGGCTTGTAAAGTATTGTTATAAAACAAGTCAATGTGTTCAATATGATGTATGTCCCAGTCTTCCAGCTGTTTTTTGTCCGGGAAGTTGTTTGTTTATGTTTCCACATGTGCTTAATGAAAAGAATAAAAAGAATAAAAAGAATTGAGACGGTGATGTGCCTGGGATGTTGCGAAAATAAACCCCGTCACTCATGACCCTAGGGATGGAGTCGGGGTCATGACACGTACCATTTGCGCTCCGGTGGATCATGAAGGATCTTCAATGTCCATTGACGATCTTGATCTCTCGCATTATTATAGGGTTCATCACCCCATCCAAAGGAAATGACTCTGTGCGAGTAAACAAGTGGAGGTCTGTAACTCACAGAATAGTCAAACTTCCCACTAGGATGTCCTAATGTATCTGTGGTAGGAACTCTTTCATCATACCTTTATTTGAATGACTTATGAGGTGTTTGACGAGGTAAATGAGTTTCTATGCGAGCCAATTCATTCTGGCAATAGGCACTATGATATGGTCGAAAAGTTCTCACACTTCGGTGTTCACTAATAGTGCGATCCCTCAAAGGATAACCATACTTTCTCTGGCTTGAAGGTCTTCTTCTTCAATCACCTACCTACAATGAGTACACACGTGTGGTAGCCTATACCTTCCACCTAAACCATTCCAGTCATCACCGGGAAAGGATCAACATCTACCTCCATTGGAGATTTTTGTTTATCGTTAGTAAACTTTATCTTTCCTTGTTGAATTGCTTCTTGAATATTCTCCTTTAAGCCCACACAATCAGAAGTATTATGACTCCATGAATGGTGCCATTTGCAATACTTCTTTCCCATCAATTCTTCTTTGGATGTGGTACTTTTTCCTTCCGTTAGTTTTATTTGACCATCTGCTAATAGTAGATCAAAGATCTCTGCAGTCCTAGTGATATCGAAGGAATAATAGACCGATCCCTTTGCCTTAATCATAATGCTTGACTTCTCTTTTGCTTTGGCCGGCTTCGACGTCTTGCATGTGTATGGCTTTTCAATGACCATCTTGGCAATAGCCACTTCTGCTAAGTCCACTTGCTCTTTGTCAAATTCAATGGTTTCAACGGAGTTAGCTTATCCCCTTCGACCATGCCTCTTATCCTTTTCTTAAAGTAGGCTTTCATGTTTGATCACCATGGTAGACAATTGGAACAAGTCTGAGTAAGGTTGGCCTATCATTCTTTCTCCGATCTCAATTTTCAAGCCATTAAAAATTAAATCCACAAATGTTTTCTCAAGCACTGGGATTGAGCATATGTTCCTAGTTATCTTCAATCTTGATATGAACTGATCAACTATTTCATTTGCCATTTGTCTCATTGTTGATAGGTCAACAACTGACAGATCTAGGATGGCTCGCTGGAACTGGGTATGGAAAAGTTCTTCCATTTGCTCCCACGAGAAAACCGAATTAGCTAGTAGGGTTGTATACCACGTAAAAGCTATCTTTGATAACGAAAGTGGAAACAATCGGAACTTATAATGATCATCACGAGTTGCGTCATCACACAAAGCTAGGAAACAGGTGATATGCTCAAAATTGATTGGTCATGTGGCATCCGGAAATTTCGACGACCCTCAAATATGCAACGGCCGTGAGTAATCGACGGGAGTATTGTCAATACCACATCTGGCCTAGTTTCATCATCACTCGACGTCCCGAAACATTTACTTTCGGGGAAAAGGAAATTCTTCTTTGAATGGCCATATGAACAATCTCACCAACGGCCACGTTATTTTTATCTCTCAAACCAATCAGCCGTGCAACAAGAGAGGTCTTTGGACTTTGATCGATTGAAAAATTTCTTAGTGAACTGAAGGAAGAGAATTCGGCTATGCATTTTCGAACCTGTTGATCTATGGTCGAAAGACCGACTTTTGGTAGACTTGCGGAAGTGAGATGGTCACGGTGTGAGTGTGGGATCTTACTTAATTCACTCTACCCAGTACAATTCATGTGCAGTTCCGCAACTTTTTAAATCTCTATGGAGAGTTCCAATATGAATTTGATCCTGATTGCTTCATGGAAGTTGTGAGGAATTGTATAAACTAGGGTATATATTTTTATCAGAATTTTTCGGAATCAATACAGTGGCATAAACTTCTTTTAATATGCAATGCTTTCTGCCGAATTTCATTCTGGGATAAAAGAAATCTGAACTGAGTTGTGTGAATTACTGCTCTTTATGCATGACGAATCTGGCTTAGCATCTTTCATGAAATTCTTTCCTTTAGATCTCATCTATAACATACCAAAATTTTAGAATTTTCTGAGTTTGTTTAGGGATTATACCAAAATTTTTACTAAAACTTGCATTCTGATTTTTGGACTGTTTTGTGCCGAATTTGCTTGATTTATCTCAAGGGTGGATGCATTTTGATTCATGGATTGACATGATGATATTGGCATTCGGCATATCATTCAATGTTGAGATCTGATGAAGACTCATGGGACATATTTTCATTGCATTGAAAAGTGTTTTTGATATTAAGATGTTAATTGCTTCCGTTGGACCCTCGGGTCAACGATGCCCTGGGAGTCAGGAGGCCCAAAGGTTCGAATGAGTCGATACCCTTTGGATGCCTGTGGTCCGTAGTGCCCCAGAGGTTTTCCCCGAGAGCATCGAGATGCTCGGTGGTATGTCGATATGTAATTTCGAAGGGTAGGGGTAACCATTTTCATGGCGCACCCCGGAGATTCCTCGTGATGCCAAGTGGGGTGCAAGATGCCTAAGAGGTGTAACGAAACATGCTCTGGATGCTCGGTGGCCTAGTGACTAAATGCAGGAGGCTTTCGCGATGCCAGGTTGGGTGCGAAATCCCAGAAGGACGCAAACATTGGTCCTCTGGGGGGATAAAACCTTTTGAATATTAAAACTGATGGTTCTACTAAGTGTGAGCATGGTTTGGTTATGGGACTAAATTGTATAGCATGGAATGGGACGTGTCATAACAGTTTGGCCCTATGATCAGGACTTGTGTGACTAAACATGATGCATCTGGTTTGCTGGAATGGTACTTGTCATTACACTAAAGAGTTTTATGCTGTCGACGCATACTCATTCCTTGATGAACTGTCTTGTCTATCTTGCATAAAACTAGATCGTGATGGCATGCATAGTATAGTTTAATGGATCTTTTGCTGCTGAATGGTTGTACTCACCTCGTTTGGGTACTAACATTTCATACTAGAAGATATGCCTCTACTACCACTCACCCCCAGCACATTTTATGGTATTCTAGTCGACCTTCAGTGTGAGTGTTCGGAGCACCATCTTCCTGAGATACGAGGGTTGGTTTTTGTTCAAGTGTGGGTACTAATCATGCTTGGCATTGGTTCTCCCGCTGGCCTAGTGATTCAGGAGTTTCTAACTATGTTCGTCCGCCGTGATGGGAATACGCTGGCGTCGTTGCCACTGCCGCTAGCTGATGGACCAAACTGGGTGTGATTGAGAGTGATGGTCAACAGATGAAGCATTTTTGGACCGCCGACACTAATTGATGGGCCTATGTACATGGTTGTTAGAGAATCGAGTACCTTTTGAAAATAGCCGAGTTTAGAAAAATCTTGGCATTTTGATGTACCAACTAAGATGTCCACATAATTAAGTAAATAAAAGTGTCTGGCTTTTTCACCTATAAAAATGTGCAGTTAGTGTGCATCGTTTTTGAATATGCGATAGGGAGAGGTTGAATATGCTTCCGCTATATTCCGCATAGGGACCAATGTAAGAATTATAAACCCCCAAGACTCATGGACTTCCTAAAAATATCATGGTATCAGAGTAATAGACCTTCAAGTAGAGGGAAAGTAAGTGATCTGCAGTGACCCCAGCGGATCGGGGGCCGTTCAAGGGGTGCCACAGATCATCTACTCCGATAAATAGTGTAAATTATGGCATCTTAACCCTCATGGATAGGGGACTGTGTCCATCCAATGTGGATAAAGATTTCGATAGACATTTCCAATATGACTAAGGTCACCAATATTATTCCTTAAAACAAGTGCAGTGTGTCATGCCCCGAACCTCGAGTGTGCGCACATCCCTCGGTGGTCGATAAAATTACGACGTTCCCAGGACACATCGCCGATCCATTCACTTTAATGCACATGCGGAAGCGAATAAACAATCCCTTAATAACAACAAACATGGGATAGAAAAGCAGGACAATAAATTTCACAAACACACTTTTATAAACAAACCATATCAGCTTGCCCCAAAAAGGCCTACCTAGCTAACCCTACCCCGGACCCTATCTACTTGGGATTTGAGTCTATCACGACACCATCAGAGATGTCGATGTCAAGTGGGTCAGCTATCTCCTCAGCCTGAATGGTGGGTACGTCAAAACCATCCAGGGGACCTTCCCGTTCCCCATTAGACCCGTGACAAAACCATGCCTTGAATCGATGAGGTATCAATTGTGGTAGGCCCTCATCGACCAAGATCGTGATCACGATGAGCTCACGAGTCCAGGGACTCCAGGGGATAGGGAAGACGGTGCTCTACTCGCTATACCCTCGTGGCTGTCCAAAACGAACCTGTCTCACCTCCATCTAAGGACCTATAAAAAGTTAAACCAAGATGGGGTGAGACAATGTCTCAGCGAGTTCACGCCCTAAACCCTTATTAGGAAGGTAATACACCTAGAGGCAGCCTAACCACACAACCAATGAGACTTACCTCACCTTAGTTCCTTTCTGCACATCAATACAGTTCCTATAATAGATATAAGCAATAATAGCACTCAACAATTGGAACGCCTCAACTTATACTTCAAACAATCACAGGGGTCTTGATTATAAAGACCAAATTGTTCTGACACATCCCATTTTGTGCCACACAATTCTATCCCATAATCAGGTGCGTTTATCTCAACAATTCACATGTTCCAATTGATTACGGCCCCACGGGCACGGCCTACTCCACGTTCGGCGGTCTTCCGGCATAGCTGAGCGTCGTCTTGCCCCCATCGAGCTCGGCAACGTCTACCTCAAGACGGCATTCCCGAAGGAGCATTGGCCCAGCCTTTACTGTGATCAGCATTCGTTGACAAGGGACATTCCCGAAGGAGCATCGTCCACCCAACCTTCATCGGGTGACGAGTTCTCATAACCATCACATGTACACCCAATCCTAACCAAGGACATTGTGCTTTGCACTCAAATATCTCAATTTAAATAATATACTTGGCATATTTTCTTCATATTAAAAGCACCCAGTAAAATAATCGTGTGTGGGTACACGGTTAGCTTGAGTCATAAACATGATATCCTTCCTTTTAAAAATCCCACGATTTTATATAATACCTAAAAACATTTTTGGCGTAAAAAAACCGACACCTGGTATTTCTAATTAAATACCAAACTTTTGAAATTTTAAAATAATAAACAAAAATCAACAATCATCACTCAATTGCACAATTTAACAATCAATTGCACAAACTACTTCCACCATGACAACCGACACGAAATTCTGGCAACCGACTATCCCAGTGTAATTTTCGATAATTAATAAATAATTAAATAAATTACAATTAATTAAATAAATTGCGAAACAATTAAATTAAACTATGTAATTAAATGTACATAACCTAACCGGGCTAATTTAATTTAACTAACTAAACTAATTAAACTATCTAACTACATTAATCTAAATAACCTATCTAAATACTCTAACTAAATAATCTAACTAAATAATATGACACCTAGTCTAGGTAACTAGTTTATTCTAACTAATTTAGTCACAAAGACTAACCCTCCATAATCCCACATTAATCCACTAATCCACCTTAACTGTAGTTAGTCTCTCCAATTAGAGTTTAGTGCATAAACTCACCGGTTTAGCGCAAAACCGGTTCATAACGACGGCGGCGCAACTGCGGCCGAAACTTGGGCTTACGGCGGCGCCAAAGGAGGGCTGGACAGGACTAAGAAAGCCAACGAGGCCCAGGGTTGAGATGCACAATTCTGGTTTTAGGCCAAGCTGGCTTTGGTGGCTTGCGGTTGGGCTCGGCTGAGCTAGACCTAGTGTGAGGATGGCAGTCAGCTGAGGGGTTGGGCGCGAGCCGTGACTGGAATGGCCAGGTAGATTGTGGCATCCCAAAATTCATAATGACCTTTAGTTACATTAAAGTCTATGAATAGGTGATGGAAGTACCATCAAGTTATTTTATGGCCATTTAATCCATAATTTGCAATAAGATATATGGCCAAGCTTTTAAGGGATAGTTATTTGATAGGAAAGAAAATCCTATCATTGGCCATGTTTTTTATAAATTGGAATTTATGGAATTATGATTTCAAGATTTATGGCCATATGAAATTGTAATTCAGTATTTATATAAGTGGGGATTTAAAGTAAATTATTAAAAGTAAAATGGACATATTTAAGAAAATTTTGGGCCAATTGAGCTTGGACCTTAAGCCCAAGTGAGATGGGCCTAAAGTGCGCCAAGAGGCCCGGCCCATGAAGCCCATTGGGCTGCCGATGCATGGAGGGGAGGAGTGGGGAGCCGCATGGCCTCCAAGTGTCTTCGGCCAAGGAGACACTTGTCTCCTTCTTAAGGACAAGTGTCCCCCATGCAAAGAGGGGATACATGCAATATAAAAGCCACCAAGAAAGGAAGAGAGAGAGAGTGGCATTCGGCCAAGCCAAGTGAGAGAGAGTGAGTTGCGAGAGAGAAGAGGGAGGCCGAGAGAGGAGGAGAACGAATCGTCACCGCACGCCGTTCGTTCGTCGCCGGTGTGCCGCCGTTCGTGTGGTCTAGAGGCAAGTGGGAGTCCTCTCGCTTCTCTTGCATGCTTGTATGTTGTTTGCATGTTGAATTTTTGAGTGTTAGATGGGAAAAACCGAAGCATGGATGAGTTGTGTGTGAAAGGTGTGACTGTTCTTGCTCGGATCATGTGAGTCAGAAACTTGTTTGACCTTGCATGTATGTTTAGAGTCCGATTTTGGATTCAATTTCTTCATGAAAGTTGTAGCTAACATCTTGTACTATAACATACTGAAATTTCGTGGAAGATGATGGAGATTTGAGGGGTTAAAGTCTCATCCTACGGAGACCTCAGATCTGGAAAGTTTTTACTGACCTCTTGCTGGATTCGTGATTGCATGTTGGTTTGTGATTAGAATCTCACTTAGATTTCTTCATGAAAGTTATAGGAGACATCTTAAAATACAACATACTCAAATTTGAAGTGAAATGAACAAGTATAGCCTAGTAAATCGACTAGATCTTGAAGACAGTGATTCTGGTGATGTATTCAGAGACACCCGAGACTTCAAGGACCTAAATGATGACTATATTCTGGTTATTTGACCTAGATCTCTTTATAAAACTTGTATAGGATATCTTGATGTATAACATATCCGAATTTTAGAGAAACGAAAGAGAATAGGTAGGTTAAATCTCAATATTTCGGAGATGTGTACACTGGACGATGCGGTAATGGGTCTAGAAGCTTCGTGAGGTTGAATAAAATAATCTATAAGGAATCTGACTTGGATTTATTCATGAAAGTTGTACGAAAATGTCTTGGCTATAGCCCAGTAAAATTTCATAATTTTTGGAGGCCATATGGATATTTTAATTGAGTTTATTCGGAAACCGTGCATTCTTGTTTCATCCGAGAATCATAGGATGTTTTGTGAAAATTGTGAGATTGTGTAAAATTCAATTTGACCATGAATTTTGCATGTAATTATCATCCTATTGGTTTTTAATGATTTCTTTAATTTTTATAATTTTGGGAATTTATAGATATTAAAATTATAATAATAATAATATAATAATAAATAAAATAAAATAGATTATTTTATTGGCCATGAATTCCATTAAATTTATCATGTTGCATGTGTGAATTCTATGCCAAGTATGACTTGTTTGATGTCATGTCATATGCCATGTTAAATTGAAATCAAAATAATATTAAATGTGGATAATGGTAAATGAGGAAGTGGTTGTGGTGGAGGATGATACCCGGAATGTATAGAGATGCATTGCCGGATGGCCCCGGGAGTGTCGGGATGCCCGGTGGTATACCATACGTAATTCCAGGGGAGGCCTGGTGGTATGTCCATACATAATTCCGGAAGCCCCGGAGGTTTGTGCCCAGGGGGATGCCTCGCGATGCCAGTAAGGGTGCAGGATGCCCGGCTAGGGAGTGTAAATGTTGGAAGCCCAGTCGGAGGTTTCTGCCCGAAAGGAATGCCTCGTGATGCCAGTTGGGATGCGAGATGCCCGGAATGTGGGGGGCCGGATGCCCGGTGGCCTGGGATGGCTGAATGCGGGAAGCCTCGGAGGTCTTTGCCCGAGGGGATGATAAAATTGATGATTTGAGAAATGGGTGATGTGGTGATCAAATTTAAAGATAAAGATGAAAATTAACCCATGGTATGATATGCATGATGATATGCATGATGATGATGATGATATGTGATGTGATATGATGATCACCCATGGTATGATATGCATGATGATATGCATGATGATGATGAGGATATGTGATGTGATATGATGATCACCCATGGTATGATATGCATGATGATATGCATGATGATGATGATGATGATGATGATGATGATGATATATGATATGGCATGATGATATGCATGAAGATGATGAGGATATGTGATGTGATATGATGATCACCCATGGTATGATATGCATGATGATATGCATGATGATGATGATGAGGATGATGATATATGATATGGCATGATGACATGTATGATGTGATGATGTCATGATGATGACATGTGTGATATGATGATGTCATGATGATAATGACATGTATGATAGGATGATGTTATGATGATGATGATATGTGTATGGTATGATGGTGTCATGTATATGATGATGATGACATGTGTGTGATATAATAATGTCATGATGATGATGATGACATGTGTGTGATATAATAATGCCATGATGACGATGATATGAGTATGACATGATGATACACATATATGTGTTATGATTGTGGTGATGATGCATGATAGTATATGCATGGCTTCAAGGTAAGTAATGCCTGCAATGCATGTATGACTTGTATGATGTATTGAGTGGTTATTGGATTCCTTTACCGCTGAGTGGTTGTCTCACCCCTTTTGGGGCCAACATTTCAGATTAGTAGATGAATTGAGCGGTTGGATATGACCGCGAGGAGAAGAATAGCAAAGGAGGGAACCTTTGGATGCCGACACTGGTTGATGGACCTTAAGCATACGATTGTGGGAGGAGATGTCGGTCATCTTTTGAAGTATAGCCGAGTATAGAATACTGCGGCATTTTGATATACCGATGAATGATGTCCATCTGGGTTAAGTGAATAAAAGTGTATGGCTTTTACTTATAAATGTTTAGTAGGTGTTCATCAATTTCTGAATGTAGGGAAGGGAATTGTTGGATATGCTTCCGTTATGTAAATTGCGCAAGGGACTGTTAATAAAAGATGTAAACCCCCATGGTTGTATGGACCCGCTGCAACTAAAAATGGTATCAGAGTGACATGTTAATTGGGAAAGAAAAAGGAAAAGCGAACTGTGGTGACCTTAGCGGATCGGGGGCCGTCGAGGGGTGCCACATAGATTGGCGGCCGTGCGTGAGGAGAACCAGCGAAGGAGTAGCTTCGAGCAATGAGGAGGCGTGTCAGGGGCTGAATTGAGGGGAGCAAGATGGTGAGTTGGTGGGATGGAGATGATGGGGATGGAGCGGCTACGGATGATGATGCAGCAACAAATAAAAAAAAAACGATGGGGAACAACACCAATAAAGGGGTAGAGAAGGTTAGTGGCGAAGGGAAATTGAAGGACAAACTTGAAGCGTGCAAGGAAGCAAAAATGAAAGGAAGGAGCAGCGAGGGTGCTCAACCGAGGTAGGCGACGCAAGAGGGGAGGGAACAAGCTCTTCAAAAGTCAAAGAAAATATCTTAAACTATCAATACTTGGCTATGGCACCCCCAAACAGCTAAGGTCGCCATAGCTACCTATCGCTCCTTCTAATGAATACCAGTTACATCTCTTAGCGGAAGCACCGTAGTTCATAGACATTATATATATATAAGAGTTTAGCACAGCTCATAGCGAAATTAAAGATGAGTCTCACCATCCCTCTGCTCTCTTAATGATGGTACAATACACACCAGCTACACATTGAAGGAAAACATAAGCCAAGCCACTTTTATTTACATCTTTAGGATGGACATCTTGGGTCGGTACAACCAAAAAGCCAAGACTTTTAGCTAAACTTGGCCACAGCTCCAAAAAGAGACCTCAACCCTCTATATCGATGATGCATAACTTTCCATCTACAAGTCTCGGCTATCCCAAAAAGTCAACTCCCCCTCCTCATGCGGGCCATCACACCCATCCTGGTGCATCGGGTGGCGGTGGCGACAACATCCCCCGTATCACTTCGTCACGGTGGACGTGGACTGACAAGAACTCTTGGACGACCGGGCCCCCAGCCAAGCCCACATCATATATAACCAGCACCCGAACCCGTATGAACGTCAAACCAGGGATGGTGACACTATCAAGCTCCATACAATCGACCTCCATGTCAGATGGAAGGTCGTAAAGGGTACCCCGCGTGACCGGAGCGAGAGGCATCTGTCTAATCTGAAATGTTGGTACCCAAAGGGGTGAGTACAACCACTCAGCAGGTAAATGATCTATTAAACTACTCAATGCATCAAACAGAACAATCATAACATCATAGTAGAGTACATATCATTCATGCATATACCATCATCCCATAGGTGCATATACAACCATGCACTCATCGTCAAGCATTCATGCATATCCATGCCTTATGTGCACATACCACCATGCACTCATCATATTATATCATACGGCCATGCATACATATCACCATACCATGCATGATTCAATTTCCGATTTTTAGCTTTCAATTGGGTCACCACATTTTTCTTTCCCAGGACCAGTAATTTGCATCCTACATTTTATCGCTCGCACCCAACCTAGCGTCACGAGGAACCTCTGGCACACTTCTCTGGGCATCCGGCACACACCTTTGGGCATCCCGACATTCCCGAGGACATCCGGCACACACACTCCGGGCATCCGGCACCCACCTCCGGGCATCCCGACACTCCCGGGGCATCGTCGGCTCACACCTCCGACGGTATCCTTATTTATCATAATTCATATCCACATTTGTGTCTCAATATCAACATGGCACATGATGTAATGGTAACAAGGTCAATTTCAGCTATTGAAATTCGCACAATTCCAGCTTGCACAGTTTTAGGAAACATTTTCATTAAATACTCAAATGACATTCAAAAATTATGAAATTCAAACATGTGATAGTCAAGACATAAGGGCAGATACTTCATGAAGAAAACTACACCAAAAGATTCCCATATAGCTCAATACAGAACACGCATCACAGCACTACTAATTCTGTCCGTTGTAATTGCACAATTTTTGAAACAGTCTTTTGTTAAATAGGCAAACGAACTTAAAAAATTACGAAATTTGAATATGTTGTAGTCAAGACATAAAAAAAAATATTTCCTGCAGAACACTTTTCCAAAAGAATCTCGCACAAAATGGTATAGACCACGCATTACAACGTTACCAAGTCAGAACACATCAGATTACACATTTTTAGAAACATTTTCGATTAAATACCCAAATGACCTTCAAAAATTATGAAATTCAACTATGTGATAGCCAATACCATAAAGTAAATACTTCATGAAGACATCGAAGTCAGATCGTCCTAGGTAATGAAATATAGGCAGTTGAAACTTCTGTTCCCAGTACCGAAATTTCCAGATCTAACCATCTCCGAAAGACTACAATTTCACTTACCTATTATTGCTTTTTTTCTCTAAATTTTTGATATGTTAAACGTCAGGATGTCCTTTACATCTTTTTTTAAGAAACTAAAGTAAAATTTCAACAAAAAGATAGCCTTACAGTCCATGCATTCATCAAAGGTAGTTACCGAAATCTCCAGATTCAGTCTTTCCACAGAATAAAGATTTCACCCACTTATAATTGTTTTTTTTTATCACAAATTTGAGTATGTTATACTCCAAGAAGTCCTTAACAAATTTCATTCAGAAGTCAAAGCCAAAATCCAACTCGAACATCACATGCAAGCCACTAGAATATCCAAGGTCGAGCTGTTTTCTCAAGAACAGTTTACTAATCTAGAACACCACTCTTAAAACTTCATTTTTTTTTTTCACATCCCAAACATCCGAAATTTGTCACCATTAAGTCACATACACTAGGCACAACATGCAAGAGTAGATCACGGATCCCACTTGCCTCTAAATCGAGCAAACAGCAAGCATAACGTCGACGGGACATGGCGGCGACGCACGGCGAACGCACGGCGGACAGTCGACAAACGGTCCTCTTCCTTCCTCTCTTCCTTTCTTCCTTCCCTTTCTCTCCTCTCTTTCTCTCTTGGACGAACCCTTCTCTCTCCCTAACTTTCTCACTTAAGCCGGCCATTATTTCCCCTAATTTTTTCCCCTCCATCATTAGCCATCATTTGATCATGCATGGAGGACACTTGGCAATCTCCTTGGGACAAATGGGGAAGGCATGCAACCAGATCCCCCCCCTCCTTTGTACGTCGACAGCCCCTCATGGGCTTGGGCCAGCCATGGGCCGGGCGACTTCTCCCTCTCCTTAGGCTTCGTGGGCCGGCCAAAAGAATGGGGGTGAGGCTATGGGCTAGTTTGGCCTTTTAATGTCCAGCCCACCCTCATCCTAATAATCCACCTAATCCTTATTTATATAAACACCTAATTGGAATTTATAATTCACAAAATTTTGTGACCTAATTTAATAAATTCCAATCCATAATTCACATGGCCAAAAATAGAATTTTCCTATCAAATAATTACCCACCAATAGCTTGGCCAAAATCTCAATGCAAGACATGAATTAGAGCACCTCTAAGGATTGACAAGAAATTCTAGGATGCCGCATTGGCCCCCAAAGTCCATATGCTCATCCCTTTGGTCCCCCCCCGCTTTACTTTCTTGCATAAAATCCCCACAAATAACCAATTTTGGACAGCAAAATGGTCATTCTCTCTCCCATCTAAATTCTTTTCTTTTTCCGAAATGTCTGAAATTCAACTTTTCCGAAAAATTCTGGACTCAATGAAATTTCTTAAAGGATGAGATGACGTTATAAAGCATGACATGCCAAAACTTTCGATTTCTGAAGTAGGGTTTAATTTCATGGTTAATTTCAATCAGACGCAATTTTAGCGTGACCTAACCTACTGGGTAGCTTTTAGGAATTTTTAGCACATTTGACCTGTGGTTGATTATTTTCGATCCACATTATGCATCTTCGAGTCATAGGCGACTCTTAGTTGTCATGAAAATCTCAAGGTTTCAATTACGGGCACAAGGTATAGAAACGACAGAAAAATCGGTTTAATGCCATTTGACGCAAATTTTGCAATTATGTGGAATCGCCCACACTTTAATTACATGTCTCTATTGAATCAACCTATCTCCGGTCTCTAATCGATTTTAACAGTGCCGTATTGACCCTTATAGATTAGCACAGTCGAGCAGTCAATTTCTGGTGGAATTCTCAAGTCTGTCGCAGTTAGATTCCTTAACGGCTTCACCTGATAGATTAGTTATCTCGTGAATGATCAACTCAGAGAAAAAGACTATAGATGCGTTAATGAAAAGCCCAATTCATTCAATCGAAAATAGACTCGAAAATCAGGCTGTCACAACTCTTCACCTCTTATAAAAATTTCGTCCTCGAAATTTAAACCATTACAATACTTAATCAAAAAGGTGGGGGCATTGTCGTCTCATCGAGTCTTCACTTTCCCAGGTTGCTCATTCTATCTCGTGGTGTTGCCAAACCACTTTGACTAACGAGATCATCTTGGTTCGCAGAACTTGTTCCTTACGGTCCACAATCTGAGTTGGTCTTTCCACGTACGACACTTTGTCGTCCACTTCTAATTCTTCAAAATTCAGCACGTGGGTTGGGTCATGTTCATACTTTCTCAACATCGACATGTGGAAGACGTCATGCACTTGTGCCAGTCTCGGTGGTAGAGCAAGACGATACACCAAAGTCCCTATTCTCTCCAAATTCTCAAAGGGACCTACATACCCTGGACTCAGCTTCCCTTTCTTGCCGAAGCGTGAAGTACCCCTCATCGATGACACTTTTAGAAATACTTCCCCTCATCGATGACACTTTTAGAAAGACATGTTCACCAACTTGGAATTACAATGGTTTTCGACACTTATCTGCATAGCTTTTCTGACGACTCTAGGCGGTCTATAATCTGTCCTTGATAACTGCAACTGCATCCACTGATTGTTGAACTAACTTTAGGTCTGTGATCTTTTGTTCTCCAACTTCATCCCAACAAACTAGAGTTTTGCACGCTCTTCCATACAATGCTTCAAACGGTGCCATCTGAATAATTTGCTGATAAATATTGTTGTGGGCGAACTCAATGAGTTGAAGCTGTTCCTCCCAGCTTCCTTTGAAGTCTAACGCACAAGCTCTCAACATGTCCTTGAGGGTTTGAATTGCCCTCTCAGACTGGCCATCTATCAACGGATGATAGGCCATACTGTACTACAACTTTGTTCCCAAGGCAGTCTGTAAACTTTTCCGGAAGGCTGTTGTGAACTTCAGGTCTCTATTAGATGTAATCGTCACTAGTACTCCATACAGGCGTACTATCTGACACACATACAACTCAGCCTATCTGTCTATCGCAAAGTCCTTTCGTACGGCAATGAAGTGAGAAGACTTCATCAATCTGTCAACCATAACCGATATGGAATCATTACCCCTTTGTGTCCTTGGTAAGCCCATTACAAAGTCCATCGTGATATGTTGCCACTTCCACTCATGAATCTCGAGAGGTTGCAAAAGTGCTCCCAGCTTATAGTGTTATGCATTTACTTGCTGACATGTCAAGCACTTGGTGACATGCTTGGTGATATCCGCCTTTATACCGGTCCACCAATAGTGTCGATGCAGATTCTTATACATCTTCGTACTGCTTGGATGAATGCTGTAACTGCTACGATGAGCTTTTGACAATATCTCCTCCTTAAGCTCTACGTCATCAGGTACACACAATCATCCACGAAACTTCAGTGTTCCGTTCTCAGAAATTTGAAAGTCAACCTTTCTCTTGTCCACATCTTCTTGCAAGATCTTTTGGATCTTTAGGTCTGTCAACTGCAACGTCTTGATCCTTATCTGCACTTTTGGCTCAATTCTGAGGGTGGCCATAAGATTTGAAAGGTGGCCTACCTCAAATTTGAAAATCGAATCTTGATCTCTCTCATGTAAAATCCACTCCTTAATCACCATCTGTGCAATTGAAGACTTCCGACTTAACGCATCTGCAACTTTATTAGCTTTTCCGGGGTGATATAAGATGTGGCAATCATAGTCCTTGAGAAGTTCCATCTAGTGACGATGTCTCATATTCAACTCCTTCTGAGAGAATAAATACTTGAGACTTTGATGATTTGTAAAGATCTAGAACCTTTCTACACACAAGTAATGTCTCCAGATCTTTAGAGCGAAGATAATCGCTGCGAGTTCCAAGTCATGCGACAGGTAGTTTAGCTCATGAGGTCTCAACTGACGGGACGCATATGCAACGACTCTACCATGCTGCATTAACACGCAACCCAATCCTCTAAACGACGCATCACTGTAGATCTCATATCCTCTAGGACAGATGGAATTGTTAGCACTAGTGTGGTAGTCAGCTTCTGTTTAAGCTCTTGGAAACTACGCTCGCACTTATCTATCCACACAAATGTCACTTCCTTCTTCAGCAGTCGAGTCAAAGGTGAGGCTAATGCAGAGAATCCTTCTACGAATTGCCCATAATACCATGCCAAACCCAAGAAACTTCTGATCTCTATCATTGTCGTCGGTCTTGGCCAGTTGATCACTGCTTCGATCTTGGTCGGGTCCACGGAGATTCCTTTACCTGAAATCACGTGACCTAAGAACGCCACACAAGTTAACCAAAACTCACACTTACTGAACTTGGCATATAGTTCACAATTTCGCAGAGTCTAAAGCACTATCCTCAACTATCTTTCGTGCTCCTCAGGACTTCGTGAGTATACTAGGATATCATCAATGAAAATGACCACAAACTGATCCAGATAGTCCTTGAAGACTCGATTCATCAGATCCATGAAAGTTGCTGGGGTGTTTGTCAAACCAAAAGGCATTACAGTAAACTCGTAATGGTTGTACCGCGTATGAAGCGCTGTCTTCGGTATATCTTCCTTTCTGATCCTCAACTAATGATATCATATCCTCAAGTCAATCTTAGAAAATATAGACGCTCCTTGCAACTAGTCAAACAAGTCGTCGATCCTCGGCAGTGGGTACTTGTTCTTGATCGTCACCTAATTGAGTTGATGATAGTTGATGCAATGATGCAACAAACAATCTTTCTTCTTCACGAACAAAACCGGTGCTCCCCAATGTGATACACTGGGACGTATGAATAACTTATCCAACAACTCCTGCATATGCACCTTTAGTTTCTTCAGCTCTGACAACGCTATGCGATAAGGAGCCTTAAAGATTGGCTCCATCCTGGGGGCTAACTCAATTACGAACTCGATCTCCCTTTCTGGGGGCAAACAAGGTAATTCCTTCGGAAACACATATGGAAATTCTTGTATCACTGCAATGTCTTCCATCTTCAACTCTTCAACTGTCGTATCCACGATAGTCACCAAGTAACCTTAACAACCCCCGTCTAACAAATGAGTTGCCTCAACCGACGAGATTAAGGTAATCAAGGGTCCTCCTCGACTTCCAATAAACTCGAAACTTCACCCGCTAATGGGTTAAACTGAATCGTTTTACAATAACAGTCAATAGTAGATCGTTGCTTAGTGAGCCAGTCCATGCCAATTATTACATCAAAATCATACATGACTAGGACTATCAAATCTATCATTCCCTTTTGCTCACCAATCACCAACTTACAATTAGGACAGTTTATTGTAGATAACACATTATCCTTTAACGGGGTAGATATAATGACGACTAACCCTAACAATTTCGGACTCAACTCTACCAACTTAACGAACTGCTTAGCTATAAACAAATGAGTAGCGCCAGGGTTAAATAAAGCATAAGTAGCATAATCGTTCAGCGAGACCGTACTTGTGACCACATCAGGCAAGTCCTCGATCTAACATTTGGTGACGGCATACACCCTTCCTTGAGCTGGAGGTCGGTTCAAACCACCCTGTGGTGCATTCAGTGGCGTGTATCCCCTGTTCTGACCCATCGGTAGCAGCGGTGGCAACTGTTGTGGTCCCATCAGTCTTCGGGGATAATTTCTAGCTAGGTGACCCTGCTGGCCACACTCATAACAGGCACCCGTCCTTAAATGGCACGGGGCTGATCCATGTCACCTTCCGTAGAAGCTACACACGCCATTATAGCTTGGTGCTGACTTGCCTATCCCACCCTTCCTGTTAGGTGGAATAGGGTACCTTCCTCCAACCATAGGTTTCTTCTTAAATCTATTTCCATCCCTGTTTGGATCGAACCGTGACCCAGATGCCGTGGCTCGGTCGTTAAGGTTTCTTTCTATCAGCTGAGCCCATTCGTATAGGTTATTGTGGTCTTCAGCTTAAATGGCACCAAGGGGTCTTTTAGCTCCGATCGGAGGCCATTCTTGAACCACCTAGCTCTATCTACCAGATCTTCTATCATCCTCGGGGCGTACTGCGACAGCTCTGCAAACTTGGCCTCGTATTGATCTACCGACATCATTCCTTGACGAAGGCGTTGGAATTCCTCCATCTTTTGCTCTCTGGCATTGTTGAAGAAGTACTTGCCATTGAAAGTCTCAATGAAGGCATTCCACACCGGAACCATGCCCTCGAGAAATACTCAACCTCTAGTGGCTCTCCACCAAGTACTGGCATTGCCCTGCAACTGATATACCACAAGGACAACCTTCTCTTCCTATGTGCACCTCAGCAGTATAAATGCTTTCTCCAATTCTTGGATCCAAAGGGTTGCAGCCTTGGGATCACCTGCCCCTGTGAACCTCGGCGGGTTCAACTTCAGGAACTGTTCAACGAGCTTGTGCATCATTCTCTCCCCGATCACAACTCCAAGTTGAACTTCAGCAAGTGCGGCAGCGGTAGCAACAACAACATTGGCAGCAGCGGTAGCAGTGGCTGTGGCGGCGGTGGTAATGGCGGCAGCTTGATTTTAAGTATGCTACCTCATTAGATTCCCAAGAGTCTCGAGTGCCTGAATGATCCCATCAATTCTCAGATCGCCAAGTGCTGCTACACTAGCACCAACCTACGATGGTGCTACCTTACTCGCGCTGGCCTGCACCTGCGCTCTCCCTCGAGTATCGACCCTTGTTGGCGTCCTACTCTGAGTGACGGATCCTATTGTCCTCTTCCTAGGCGTTCTCTGCTCCTGATCACTCATCTATCAGACTCTCTATAAAACTTGCTTTCCAATTCCATACAGAATTAGAAGCTGAGCGACCAACACAAAACAAGCTACCAATCATCTATCAATCACATGCATAAGCTTCAGAAAAAGGAATTTCCTACTATCCCATAGCCCATCGCACCTTATCATTCCAAATACTGACCAGCTTTGACACCTCTTTGGGTGAGGATGTCATGCCTCGAACCTCGAGCCCGCGCACATCCCTCGATGGTCGATAAAATTGCGACTTTCCCAAGATGCCTCACCGACCCATTCATTTTAATGCACATGCAGAAGCAAATAAACAATCCCCTAATAACAACAAACATGGGATAGAAAAGTAGGATAACAAACTTCACAAACACACTTTTATAAACAAACTAGATTAGCTTGCCCCGAAAAGGACTACCTAGCTAACCCTACCCCGAACCCTATCTACTTAGGATCCGGGTCTATCACGACACCGTCAAGGATGTCGATGTCAAGTGGGTTTGCTATCTCCTCAGCCTCAATGGCGGGTATGTCAAAACCATCCAGGGGACCTTCCAATTCCCCATTCGGCTCGTGACGAAACCATGCCCTGAATCGATGAGGTACCAACTATTGTAGGCCGTCATTGACCAAGATCGTGGTCACGATGAGCTCAAAGGTCCAGGGACTCCCAGGGATAGGGAAGATAGTGCTCTGCTCACTATACCCCCACGGCTATCCAAAACGAACCTATCTCACCTCCATTTAAGGACTTGTAAAAAGTTAAACTACAACGAGGTGAGACAACATCTCAGCGAGTTCACATCCTAAATCCCGATTAGGAAAGTAATACACCTATAGGCAGCCTAACCACACAACCAATGAGACTTACCTTGCCTTAGTTCCTTCCTGCACGTCAATACAGTTCCTATTCCTTCCTGCACGTCAATATAGTTCCTATAATAGATATATGTAGTATTAGCACTCAATAATTGGAACACCTCAACTTATATCTCAAACAATCACAGGGTTCCCGATTATAAGGCCAATCATTATGACACATCCCACTCTGTGTCACACAATTTTGTCCAATAATCAGGCGCGTTTGTCTCAATCATTCACAAATTCCAATTGATTATAGCCCCACGGGCATGGCCTACTCCACGTTCGGCGGTCTTCCGGCATAGCTAGGCGTCATCTCACCCCATCGAGCACGGCAACGTCTACCTCGAGACGGGATTCCCGAGGGAGCATCGGCCCAACCTCTATTACAACCGGCATCTGTTGACAAGGAGCATTCTTGAAGGAGCATAGTCCACAAGACCTTCATCGGGTGACGGGTTCTCATAACCATCACACGTACACCCAATCCCGGCCAAAGACATTGTGCTTTGCACTCAAATGTCTCAATTTAAATAATGAACTTGGCCTAGTTTCTTCATATTAAAAACACCTGGTAAAATAATTTTGTGTGGGTACTTGGTCAACTTGAGTCATAAAAGGTGATATCCTCCCTTTTAAAAATTTCACGATTTTATATACTACCTAAAAACTTTTTTGGTGTCAAAAATCGACACCCGGTATTTTCTAATTAAACATCAAAATTTCGAAATTTTGAAATAATAAACAAAAATCAACAATCATTACTTAATTGCTCAATTTAACAATCAATTGCACAAACTAATTCCACCACGACAACCAAGACAAAATTCTAATAACCGGCTATCCCGGTGTAATTTTCGATAATTAATAAATAATGAAATAAATTACAATTAACTAAATAAATTGCAAAATAATTAAATTAAACTATTTAATTAAATGTAGATAACCTAACCGGGCTAATTTAATTTAACTAACTAAACTAATTAAACTATCTAACTACATTAATCTAAATAACCTAACTAAATACTCTAACTAAATAATCTAACTAAATAATCTAACCACCTAGTCTAGGTAACTAGTTTATTCTAACTAATTTAGTCACAAAGACTAACCCTCCCTTATCCCACATTAACCCACTAATCCATCTTAAGTGTAATTACTCTCCCTAATTAGACTTTAGGGCATAAACTCACTGGTTTAGTGCAAAACCAGTTCACGGCGATGGCGGTGCGACGGCGGCCGAAACTTGGGCTAACGGTGGGGCCAAAGGAGGGCCGGAACAGGCTAAGAAAGCCTACGAGGCCCACGGGCTAAGCTTCAGCCTTGCTTCTGCGGAGGGCCACTGTTTTGGGCCAAGTGGGCGGCTTTGGTAGCTCATGGTTGGGCTTGACCAGAGGCGGGGAGCTAGACTTCTGACGAGGATGGCGGCTGCAAGAGGTTCATCGTGGGCCGTGGGGAAAACAGCGAGGGGTCAAGGGGTGGACGCGCGTGACTCAGTACTAGCAAAAGAGGGATGGGGATGCAATGAGGAGGCGTGTCGGGGGCTGAATTGAGGGGAGCAAGATGGCAAGTCGGTGGGATGGGGATAATGGGGATGGAGCGGATATGAATGATGATGCAGCAACAAATAAAAGAAAATGTTGGGGAACAACACTAGTAAAGGGGCAGAAAAGGTAAAGGGAAATTGATGGAAAAACTTGAAGCATGCGAGGAAGTAAAAATGAAAGGAAGGAGCAGCGGGGGTGCTCAATTGAGGTAGGCAATGCAAGAGGGGAGGGAACAAGGTCTTCAAAAGTCAGAGAAAAATCTTATACCATCAATGCTTGGCCCCCAAAGTCCATATGCTCATCCCTTTGGTCACCCCCCCATTACTTTCTTGCATAAAATCCCCATAAATAACCAATTTTGAACAGCAAAATGGCCATTCTCTCAACCACCCGAATTCTTTTCTTTTTTCCGAAATGTCTGAAATTCTATTTTTCTGAAAAATTCCGAACTCAAAGAAGTTTCTCAAAGGATGAGACAACGTTCCTAAAATAAATCGTGACATACCAGAACTTTCGATTTCTGAAATCGGGTTTAATTTCGTGGTTAATTTCAACCAGACGCGATTTTAGCGTGACCTAACCTACCAAGTAGCTTTTAGGAATTTCTAGCACATTTGACTCGTGGTCAATTATTTTCGATCCACATTGTGCATCTTCAACTCATAGACGACTCTTGTTTGTTGTGAAAATCTCGAGGTTTATATTACGGGCATAGGGTACGGAAACGACAGAATATCAGTTTAGTGTTGTTCGACACGAATTTTGCAATTAGGTGGAATTACCCACACTTTAATTATATGCATCTATCGAATTGACCTATCTCCTATCTCTAATCGATTTTAACGGTACCGTATTGACCCTTGTAGATTAGAACGGTCGAGTAGTCGATTTCTGGTCAAATTCTCAAGTCTGTCACATTTAGATTCCTTAATGGCTTCACCTGATAGATTAGTTATCTCGTGAGTGATTAGCTCATAGAAAAAGACTATAGGTGCATCAATGAAAAGCCTAATTCATTCAATCGAAAACAAACTCGAAAATCAGGCTGTCACACAGTGACCATCTGGTTATGACCTCGGACAGCCATAGGAAGTCCTACTAGCTGTTGGGACCATAGTTAGGGTGCAACATTAGGTTCACATTCTGAGGAGGTTGATACACCATATGTTGTGGGGCGTAGTACATAGGTGGTTTAAAGGGTTGGTATGCAAGGTACTGTGGAACTTGAGATATCGGTGGTTGCAGATCCGAGTATAAAGGTTACTGTGGGGCCTAATAAAAGGGTTGTTGTGGGACCTAATACACTTGTGGTATATTCTGGTTAACCAATGGGTTATTTGGCTGTGGATTAAAGTGTATAGGCTGACATTCCTAGTTGGGTGTGGGTGGATTAACATTTGGGGCTATTGGTTGGAATGGTTGATCCAGAAAGCATCGAATCCTGCCCCTTAAGCAAAGCTAATACTATTTCATAATTGTCAATAGTTGTAGGTATGGGTATAGCATTGGGTTGAATTGTAGGCATAACGCTAGGGACGTTCACAGCTTATTAGGCATTTTCACTGGTGGCGAATGTTGTGTTCTGACAAGGTTGCTAGTTGTTTAAGCTGTTAAGATCAAAGGGCTCTTAAGGATTAGACCTAGTGGTTTAAGTTGTCAAAATCATTTCTCCTCTTTGTAGGATCCTTACAGGTGCTAAGGGTGGCACATTTTGCCCTACAGTACCAAAATTTACTACAATTGGTAATGGTAAAGAAGCATACCTTGCAATTACAAGGACATTCCCATTATGAGGTTGTGTTGTATTAATGGAAATCCCGTCTTGTCCCTGCAAACATTCATGATGGAATTCGAGTCGGCGGAAGACGACTTACCTGATTCCGATGCACAAACAACAAATAGCCCCGGAACGAATGTTGAATTACGAATAAATCACGAACACTTCCTCACGTTAGTCTGGATGCAATCACAAGGAAAACACCCGATTTCCACAGCGTAAATGCCAATTGTTCTTGCAAAAATGAAATGGAACGCTTTGATCTTCTTTGATGGAAATTGAGAGGAAATTTGGTGCGAATGAATGGCCAACCAACCCAACGGTTGTGTTTGGGAGCCTTTTATCTGTCTCCCTTCGTACCCCTCCATTTGTGCCTTTCCATTGTAGCATATCAAGTCCAATTGGTGCGATCCAATCGCACCCCATCATGGACGTACTAGCTAAAGCTAAAGTACTACATCTCCCACTCGAACATGATGTGTTTGATAGTGCTCTATCAAGAATATAAGGCATTCAACATTAATCAACTTTACAAAACAATTCATACTGGCAAATAAGCCGTGGGACCAGTGAGTACACCTGCACTTGGGAGCTCAAATTATGCACCTGTTGGGGATAACATAATGGCTACAACCCCAAAAAGATATAAACAATCGATGTCTCACAGTGCCCCAAACATATTTTGTTACATCAGTGCAAGTATACCTATCCCTTAAAGGCTATACTTGACTATTTTCAAAACACCATGTATTTACAATTACATCCGCAACCACATAGGGCGATATAATTGGTCGACCAGTAAATATATGTGATAGATGTAAAACAACAATAGTTTACCCTCGCACTCATGTCTCTCTCAATTTCTAAACAACTGTTTTCCTAGCCATGTCCCATAGGCCATATCTATTCATGACTGCCCGTAACATGCTAAAGTAGCAACATTGATCTTTTACTTTAAGAACATGGTCAGAAGTAACATAGGGCACAAAGTTGAGGTAAATTATAAATTACCTCAAGGACTCACACTATGAGAAAATAGGGATAATTTTACTCATCTTCCCTTATTTGTCGTACAATGCACATGTAATATGAATTACATGCTATAGTGAATTACTCTTTCTATAAGAGTGTATGTCATTTATCAACCATATCCACTATACGGATCTTAGCCTAAACATAGTCTCGTGCTTCTCACATACACATGTTTAGCCCGAGTGCTATATCAGCTCGCTTTCTATAGCGCCCAATTAAGTACTCGCATCCAGCATCTTTTAGGCATACATGATTGTGGGACTATCATGCTCGGTCTTATTATAAACAAATCACAAACCTCATCTTGACTCCAATCAAGGCGACCTATTTTATGTACCAAACTTGCTCTTTAGCATTTATTTGTACATAACGTCTCATCTCAACATGCCAACTTCAGCACTTGAGGCGATTGCTCATGTGAGTGAGCCAATCATTACCTACCGACATACTTTTTAATAATATATGTGTGTTTGTGCCAGTCTCATAGTGGATTTGTACTTATTGATAAAACATCAAATCATTAATCAACAAACAAGCACAATACATCTATCCACAAATACAAAAAAAAAGCTATGATCCTCTACAATAATAGATATCACATTCTACGCAATCCTAGTGAGATCCTATGAGTCAAGAACATGTCTCTAGGAATAGCCTTCGTAAATGGATCAGCAACAATTCTATTGGTTGAAATGTATTGCAGGATCACTTCTTTCTGCACTATAATATCTCTGATGAAGTTATTCTTTATGTCAATGTACTTTGTCCTTCATGATACTTGGGATCTTTCACATAGGCAATGGTTACTTGACTATCGCAATAAACTGTCACCGGTCTTGGAACTTCAGTGACAGTGGCTAAATTTTCCAAGAAACGTTTTAGCCATACTGTTTCTTGCATTGCGGCAGAACATGCAATAAATTCTACCTCCATCGTAGACAAGGCCGTGCATGTCTGTTTCTTGCTATTCCAAGAAATCGCACCTCCATTGAGCAAGAACGCATATCCAGAAGTCGATTTACGCTCATCCAGGTCTCCACCCTAATCGGCATCTGAATAACCCAATTGGCGTAAATCATTCCCTTGGTAACAAAGTCAATAGTCCATGGTGCCCTTAAAGTATCTCAGGATCCTCTTCACTGCTTTCTAGTGTGCTTGATCAGGATTTGATTGATATCGGCTCACCAATCCCACGGCATAACATATGTCGGGTCGAGTACACATCATAGCATACATCAAACTTCCGACTGCACTAGCGTAAGGGACAATTTCCATCACTTTGATTTCTTCTGGAGTCTTAGGACACATCTCAGTACTTAGGCCTTTATCTTGCATGACAAGGGTATCAATGGGATTACAATACTGCATATTGAAACGCTCAAGAATTTTCATAATATAAGACTCTTGTGATAAAGTAAGGAGTTTCCTCGATCGAGCTCTTTCAATCTTAACTCCTAATATATAAGTAGCTTCTCCCATGTCCTTCATCTCAAAATTGGAGGACAACCATTCTTTTATGGTGATAACCAAAACCTTGTCATTTCCAGCCAACAAAATATCGTCCATATAAAGTGATAAAATCACATATTTATCTTCGGACTGCTTAACATATACACAGTGGTCTTCTTCGATCATCGTAAAACCAAAAGTTATTATTGCTTGATGAAAACGAAGATACCACTATCTAGATGATTGCTTAAGGCCATATATTGAGCGATGAAGCTTGCAAACTTTATGCTCTTGACCTTTAGCTATGAAACCTATTGGTTATTTCATATAAATTTCCTCATCTAATTCTCCATTGAGAAATGCCGTCTTTAAATCCATTTGATGTAATTCAAGGTCCAAATGTGCAATGATGGCTAGAATAAGGCGTATTGAGGCAAACCTTACAACTGGTGAAAAAGTTTCCTCATAGTCTATATCCTCTTGCCGTCTTTACATCCATTTTGCCACAAGGCGAGCCTTATACTTTTCAATGGATCCATCCGCCTTTCGCTTAATCTTGAAGACCCATTTATTTCCAATGACCTTACGATTAGGTGGTAGATCAACCAAGTCCTAGACATGGTTTGCCCTCATTGACTCCATCTCATCTTCCAAAGCTTTTCTCCATTCTTCCTTGTCAGAGAATGAGAGAGCCTCTTGAACAGTCTTAGGCTCGGCATCGTCTTTTTCAGCAATCATAAATGCTTCCCCTTCAATCTCAAAACGACAACAGGGAATACTTTTACGATTACTTTTACGCAATTGAATTTCTCTTGAATTCAATTCATCAAGCGATGCAACACTCCCACTAGGTCTAGTGTGTTGAGGTAAATCTTCATTTCCCTCTACAACATCAATGGGTGTGTTATCAGGATCTTCCATATCATATAATTGGAAATCCTTATCAATCTCACCTCTATTAGGAAAATCGTTCTCCAAGAACGTGACATCTCGTGACTCCATTTTGATCACACTTCCATCAGCTTGTTCACCTATGAACACGTACCCTTTGAAGTGTTCGGAATATCTTATAAAGATACATTTCTTCCCTCTATGACCTAATTTTCCATGTTTATGGGAAGAATCATGAACATAAGCTACACATCCCCATGGACGTAGACTACTTAAGTTTGGTTTCCTACCAGTCCATAATTCATAAGGGGTGGAAGTGACCGATTTTGAGGGCACATAGTTAAGTATATAGGCAGCAGTCAATAAAACATCTCCCCAATAGGAGATAGGTAAATTTGCTTGCACCATCATAGACCTAACTATTTCCAATAGGGTTCTATTCCTTCTCTTAGCTACCCCATTTTCTTGTGGAGTACCAGGAGTAGTCAATTGTCTTACAATTCCTTTTTCATCACAAAGAGCCTTGAATTGCTCTGATAGATACTCACGTCCACGATCGGTTCTCAATGCCTTTATTATTTTGTTCAACTGATTCTTTACCATTGCTATATATCGTCTAAAGCAGTCCAATGCTTCTGACTTATGGGAGATCAAAAAGATATAACTGAAACGTGTGAAGTCATCTATGAAAGTGATGAAATATGAGGTTCCATGCCTCGCCCTCACATTCAAAGGACCACAAATGTTAGAATGTATGAGATGCAATGGAAATTCAGCTCTAGTCCCTTTACCGAATGGTTTTCTAGTTGTTTTTCTCGGCAGACAATGTTTACATACGGATAGACTAACATTAGTGAGTAACCCTAAATGGCTTTCTCTAGCTAATCTTTGCATTCTTTGTAATCCAATGTGACCTAATCTAGCATGCCAAGTACTTGCATCAATCTCAACATTGTTAGAAGACGCAATTAAAGAAAAACAACCATCAACATTAACATTGTACTGATCATAATCAATGTCTAACACCAAAAAACCATTCGATACATGACCCGAACCATAATAAAGTGTTCTAGACAAAATGTCAACACAATCACCATGGAAATTCAATACATAACCTAAGCTAAGAAGAACAACTACAGAGACCAAGTTTCGTCGAATATCTGGAGCATAAAGGACATCATGCAGGAATAGGTTTCGACCACCACGTAAGATAATTTACATGTGCCGATACCCTTCACTTCAACTCTTGAGTTATTCCCAACATATATCCATCTTCTTCCAAGCGGTATCCGACGATACTCCACAAATGCTTCTCGGTCTCTAGCTACATGGTCTGTTGCTCCTGAGTCTACAGTCCACATTGGATAAGATTCAGCAAGCATTACAGTACTAGAAACAAAAGCATTACTTAAAGTAATGGAGCAATAGGATATCTTTTTCGGCTCAGTGCATTCACGAGCAAAGTGACCCAACTTGCCACAATTGTGGCACTCCATCTTGGCCTTGTCCTTCTTCCCACCACGCTTCTTGCGTCGGAAGGTCTTAGCCCTCTTGGGTGTCTGATCAGTCATCTTCCCTTTGTTGTTGAACTGAAGATTCCTCTTGCTCTTGAAGCCCGAAGCTTTGTGCGAACTTGATTCAGCAACATAAGCATGGGTAAAGGATCTTGCAGCCTTTAGGTGCTCATCCTCTAATTCCAAATGACACGTAATATCATCAAAAATGACAATATTCTCATTATGCGTCATATTGATCTTCATATGCTCTAAATTATCAGGAAAATATCTTATAACAGCTTGAACTTGCTGTTCATTAGTAAGGGAGTGACCTGCCGACTTCAGCTCACGGATCATGTTTGACATCTCCCGAAGATGCTGCCTCATCGTTACATTTGGGCGCTTTCAAAATGTGTCAGACTTGATGGTGAGTCTCCTCAGCTTAGTGGCAGATGTACCCCCAAACTTATCCTTCAAGGCAACCCACATAGCTTGAGCTTTGACCTAACTCTCAAACTCACACATTAGATCATCTTGCATACAGATCAGCAATGTGATGCGAGCAATGCTATTTTTCTTTTTCCAAGCTTGATAAGCTTCCAGATCTCTCCCGTGTTGAGCTGAAGTTCCATGCTCAGGTTCATCCATGGTATGGTTGAGGGTTTCCAAAATCTCTTGCTCCTCAAGGATGTACTGAACCTTTCGGTGCCAAATATCATAATTTTCACCGTTCAGCTTCTCACCCTTATTGAGGTCAGCCACAATGGTCTTGGATGCCGATGCCATAATCAATTGCTATAACACATTGATATAATAAACGCAGAATCAACACTAGCACACTATACAGAGTAACACACATATTTAATTTGCAGTAAAAACAAACTAAATTAATGATAATTCAACAAAAAACACAGAGGCAAAAGTTCACTATGTTCCCAATCAACTTCTATGTACAATTGTTTTATTATCATTAATTAGTTTAATTTGCACAAATTTTTTTGAGTTCTAGGTGAGAGCTTCTTTCAATTCTACCAACCTACGAACTCCCACTAAGAAAAATTATTACATGACCTTATGTAATTTCTACATTTTTCCTTAACATAAAAAACATAGCATGATAATAACCAACGTATAAACAACAGTCATGCTTCAACTATAGTTAAAATTGCAATTCAACATGTAATGGATTTCCGACCAATGTTCTAATTTTCTAGTAACTAAAAAATTGCAAGTATATCAAAATATATACATCATATCATTGAACCAAGATCTACACAGCATATATAACATCATTTACACTCAAGCTAGCTACTGTATTTCCCTAATCATAAGAAAATACAAGCTACAAATGAATAAACTGCATTAAACCCCCAAAAATATGCGTACATAGGGTTCCTAAAGAATTTTCATACATTTATAAAATTCAAAAGTATAAAATAATTATACCACTGTATAGAGGATACTCATACGAACCAAACGAGACCAACCACGCTCCAATCAGAGCTTGCACGCGCCCACACGTGCCGCCTGAGTGCACGGTGCGTGTGGCACACGTGCCAGCGAGCTTAACGGCTCCTGGCCAGTCCGACCGGTTTGACCGCCGGACCGGTTGGCCGGTCTGACCGTTGACTAGTCAACGGTCCTAGTCGGGTCGGGTCAACGGGTCGGGTCGTGTCAACAGATCGGGTCAGGTCTCGGGTCGGGTTGCCGGCGCTGACATCATCAATGACGTCATCCCGGCGGTTACCGACCGTTGGATGATGTCATGGTGACGTCACTACGCGCCGGTTTGCCAACCAGTTCGTGCCGGTTCGCCGGCGGGCGGGCGTCACGCACGTCCAGTTCGCCGACCGGCGCATGTGGCGCAAGCGCTCGTTGTGCCAGTGCTTCAGGCATGTGGCGCCCACGCGCAGCGGCTTCTGGCCGCGCGTGTGGTCATGTCCGGCGTCTCTCGACGGCGCTCGACCCATCACCGGACTCGTCTCGATGAGCTCTTTCACCCCGTATATTCAAAAATTAATTTTGACCAAAAATTGTTTCGAAAAATGGCTGAAACCTCATTAATCACGCGACCTTGAACCCGTTCTTCGCTCTGGTTCAATTTCGAGTTTTTCATGGGGCAATTCCTTCTATCAGAGATCCAAATAGTGTAGAATACAATCTCTTGATCTCAATATCAAATGGTAATCAAGAAAACTCGATAAAAAACAAGGCAGAAATCACAATCGGGCTCTGATACCAATGATGGAATTCAAGTCGGCGGAAAACGATTTACCTAATTCCGATGCGCAAACAGCAAATAGCCTCGGAACAAACGTTGAATTGCGAATAAATCACAAACAACACTTCCTCACGTTAATCTGGATGCAATCACAAGGAAAACACCCGATTTCCACAGCATAAATGCCGATTGTTCTTGCAAAAATGAAATGGAATGCCTTGATCTTCTTTAATGGAAACTGAGAGGAAATTTGGTGCGAATGAATGGCCAACCAACCCAACGGTTGTGTTCGAGAGCCTTTTATACGTCTCCCTTCGTACCCCTCCATTTGTGCCTTTCCATCGTGGCATATCAAGTCCAATTGGAGCGGTCCAATCGCACCCCATCATGGACGTACTAGCTAAAGCTAAAGTACTACAATTCATAATATGTATTGATTATCAACGACGTTGGACAATGGTTAGTACTGGAATCTAATCGACAACACTTCCCAAGATATAGATGCTTGCCAGAATTAAATCCACGACGGGAATCTTAAGCTACAACTAGGCTAGACGAGGTAAAAATAAAGACAATAGAAGCTAGTTTCGTGCGTTGTTTGGAGGCCCTTTTTATTGGATGGCTAACAATATTTATAGGCTAACTTGATAATTGTCAATGGTCATTTACCTCGTCCTCAAGAATCGCTCTATGTTTTGGGTTGAATCGCCTTATCCATGTTTGTTCGACAACTGTGTCATGGCTTGCTCAACAAGCATATAACCCATTTCATTTTGAGTTTGGTGCCTTTAAATCTAATCCTACCTATTTTAATCACCAAGGTTGTATTTCCATCGTTGATCTTTGGCTTCGACACGTCATGACATTCTATGTCATTGTCTTGTCGAAATTTAGCTCGAAATTCCTCCAAATCCTTAATTGTCTTCTTCCATATGATTATTCATGGGCTAGGCTGACAAATTATAGCCTATATATGGTTGCGATGACTGTTTCAAGGCTTTATTTCGCTCATGCCCTTCATGTGCCCGTAGGGGTACTTTTGGGTGTCAACAAAATCCAACTAGGGTCAATCAAATTGCACTTACGGTGAACTTTGCAACTTGAATGGAGCTAGAAATTTGGATCAAAGGATCCTGCCACTTTGTGTATTTTAAGAACGAAAGCTACACATGAGGTAGACTTCCCGTCACTCTATGCCCAATCGTCTAGCTCTGGAATTTCAAAATATGACCCCATCATTTCAATTTGGACTAACAATGGATCAGGAAGATCAAGCCTTGTACGCAACACAATTGCAAGGTAGCCATAACAGAAAATAAAAGGTAATTGAGAGTCATTCCAATGCTATAACATATGTGTTAACTGACCTGGCATGCCCATGCCTAGAATTGGGCAAGGGCCTTTAACCCCCCAATGGCAATGATTAAGGGTTTTCTGACGTGACCTCGAGTTGAGCCACATCAATTTCATGTGTTATTAAAAAATATTAAAATAAATCACGTGAATATTCTTTGTTAGCTAAATTAAATGGGACTAATGGATGGGAAACTAGATTACATAAATTTAACAAGTTTTAGGATTTGATTGCACTATAAAAGTTTTAGAACTCAATTGGATTTTCTAGACAAATTTTGGCACTTTTGGTGCACTTTTCACTAAATTATCTTATTTATTTCATTCATAGTTAGGTATATCATCAAAGATTTTTTTCTCAATTCTTTGCTTGATAACAAAAGCAAAATATCATTCAAACAACAAGTTATTCATTTAGGTAAGTATATCATGTTGAATTAAGTACACCATATCATTGAATTATCAAATTACATCATTTGTCTGCCAAAGTTTAAGTGACCAAACTAATGTCGGTCACTGGAAGTATATTTCTTGTGACTAAATTTTTTTCAAGTTGGTTGTGAAAGATAACTTTCTCTTGACCATTTACAATTTGGTGGGGAGAAATTCATCTTGCAACCAAACTTGCAAATTGTTCTCTGCAAACCAACTTCTAGCTAGAGGGGTGCAGGTTTCAACATGGGTAAAATACTTGCCAAATCTTGAAATCTACTGTATAGGCACTGGTTTCAAATATTTGGAACGTATAATCTTATCATTTTAGAATTACCCTCCAATGTGAAAAATAATATATATTGAATTAAAGTCCGCAATTCAAGTTATTAATACTATGGCTGGGCAAATTTGCATAGCGCCTTAGGTTCCGTTTGGGCAAATTCTTATTTTAGAATTACCCTCCAATCTACTTTTTCTTTTTTCTTTTTCTTTCTCACCATGCCATCTACCACTGCTGACTGTCGGTTGCTAGCTGCCACTGTTCACCAGACGCTACTAGTCGCCAAATGTCACCACTACTGCCGCTACCTAGAGGAGAAGCAAGAAGAAGAAGAGAGGAAAAAAAAGAAAAATATAAAAAAAATTAAAATATTAAAAGAAATTTTACCTTTTAAAATATTGTAGGTCGTATCAAACGCATTCATATTCTTTCTCTATTTTGAAAATAGAAATTTTATATACTTACGAAATGCATTTTTTACTCAAAAATTATTCCAAAAAATAGAAATAGTAAAAAACTATATCTAAAAGGAAATTATTCTCCGAAATATAAATGTTACTAAATGCACTCTTAAGAGTCCTGACCAGACGAACTTGATTTTTTTTTTTTTTTTGGGGCCCTAATAGGCTCCGTTAAGGTCTAAATTAAAACTTTGGTTCAGCCAGTAAGGGCCATTCAGACTTCAGTTAAAATGAAGAATTTTATTAATGTCTGCCCCCAGGACACTGGTTGAATATCATTTTAAAGAAAGTTTGCAATTTTCAATTCATCGTACTTTTCGTAATCAATATATAGGTAATCGAAACATTTCCTTAATAAGCATTGATGAGTGTTTCACCTTCTGCCTCTCATTCCCATACCATATGAATGTTCCTCTCGGCTTTGACATGATATTACCACTTGGCAACAATTTGCCAACTCCTCGACCTGGCAAAAATTTCACGCTATAGGGAACTTAGTTTTTAGGGATGAATATGCTTAAGTAGAGCAAATGCGAATGTGGCATGTTATATGTTGCTCCAAAATAATTTTATACGGATACAGAACAACAATATGGACACATAGAAGTTTGACCTAAACAAATTATAGCAAATTGACAATGTAGAAACCGAGAGGATGTAAAGTGAGTGTGCGCACTTTTTAGCTCCGTTCGTCTACATTCAAACTGCTTTCCCTGGTCAAATTAACCCAATTCATCTTTTGCTGAAATGTCGCGCATCATCCTCCTTCCAAGTACCAAGAAAATTATGGACGCAAATTCCCACCTGAAATTAGGAACTTCTTCTGGAATTTACGCTAGAGGCAGATCTTATCTAATCTCATGTGTTCAATTTGTCAGAAGCACATACTGACCATAGAGCACTTATTCACTCTCTCCTCCTGGACGGTATTGGCATGGGCCGACCGCCCGCTACAGATTCGAATCTCAACCCGGGGTTTCTCTAGATTGGATGAATGGCTTTTGAATTTCTTACCAAAGAAATTCAAAAGCCTGTGGCGACACCGACGGAGGTCCGAACGGGCCTAGAAACGGGCCACAAGCTCTCTGGCCTAGCTAAGAGTTCGGCCACTACTTGCTGGGCCAAGAGGGCTGCAACCGCGGCTGGCTGGGTTGAAACGGCATGGGACGGGCAGCGATGGCTGCCGCTGGGCCAGGCGGGTGACAACAACAGTTCCGGAGGCGTGGACGGTGGCCTGGTGACCTGTGACAGGCTGGATAGAGGGCTCTACGACATCGGGATGGTGAGCAGGAGGTGCGAATGCGGGGGACAATTGCACGGGCTCGCAGGCAGCGCAACGGCCGTGTGACGGCACTGGACAGCGGCAAGGGTGGTTGACGGTGAAGGGGGGGCTTTCTCTAGTTCTCTCTGCAACTTTTGAGGTCAAAGCTTCTTCAACAATGGATAAAGTAGCCCAAATGAAGAAGAAGAAGCTGCTGAAGAGAGGGGGACCCATTTGGCCACAAAAGTCAAGCCAAATATCCATTCTACTCAAGTTCATGCCCCCACCAGCCAAGGCTGTCATCCACAGCCAATTCGCACACCCAAGGCTTCCCCTACAAGCCATTGAAGAGGTCCAAAAGACACTGTCCCTTGGTCCTACGAATTTTGGACCATTTTCATTCAATTTGGTGCAATTTCAACTCCAACTAAGCACAAATTGGCCTCCATAAATCAACCAAGGTGCCTATCGAGATAGGGCAAGCGATCGAACAAAATATAGACGGAAGAAGAAAAATAATCGGACACCGCATTTACGTGGTTCGATCGTAAAGACCTACGTGGGGGAAAGCAGCGGCGAATTTCACTATAGATCAAGCGATGCAAGTAGATTACACACTTAAGTCCCATTTCAAACACTCTCCGGTGTTTCCCAAACCCCAATTTAATCCAAACCCAAGTCACGGACAAAATTATCACACAAGCTCAAAACAAAAGCTGAAAAAGAACTCCTTTTCTTGATCGTGCTTCAGCTTGAAGACATGTGGCTCCTCCTTTTCTCTCGTACGGATGCAACAGCAACACGCCGAAAAAAAAAAAAAAAAAAAAAAAAAAAACTCTTTTGTGTCTCCATTCTGCGACTTCTACGTAGGGTTTTTTGGCTAGCACTCTCCAACAAAGAAAAAACCCTTTTATAAGTGTGCCCAAAGTTGAGGGCCCACCACTGTTGCTTCTTACGCGTGAGGATTCTTTCCTCTTTTATTTGCTTGTATGTGTGTGTGCCTAGAGTCAAAGTGTTGACTCTGGGCCCACCACTTCTTCAACTTGCAGAGAACTTCTTTCCCTTTTATTAATAAGTGCCCATTTGGGCCCCACCATGGCTCAATAAAATTTTGGCTTCTCCTTTGCAACAGAAAGAAAAAACTTTGCTGCACATTCTATTTTATTTTCTCTTTTCCAGTGAATCGCGTTTAATAAACGCTCAAACTTGAGACATATTTAACAGTGCGCTCATCCAATTCAACAATTTTCCTCATCAATTAAACCAACTTAACGGCCAAAATTGCGATAAAAAATGGCTCTCTAATTTTCCCGGTCCAAAACGGCCCTACTTTGAATTTCCGCAAAAAATCTTGCTTTGCATATTAACCTTCGGAGGATGAGTCGACACTCCTAAAATGAATCGTGAAATGATAGAACTTTCAATTTCTGAAATCAGGTTTAAATTCGCAGTTAATTTCAACCAGACGCGATTTTAGCATGACCCAATCTACCAGGTAGCTTTTAGGAATTTTTAGTGCAATTGACCCATGATCGATTATTTTCAAGCCACATTGTACATCTTCGACACATTGCCAACGCTCAGTTGTCGAGAAAATCTTGAGATTTCAAATAAGAACACAGAGTACAGAAATGACAGAAAAATCGGTCTAGTGCCGTTCGACAGAAATTTTACAATCAAGTGGAATCACCCACATACTAATCACATACCTCTGTTGAATTGACCTAACTCCAGTCCCTAATCGATTTTTACGTTGCCATAATGACCCTTATAGATTAGCACGGTCGAGAAGTCAATTCCTGGTTGAATTCTCAAGTCTATTGCAGTAAAATCCCTTAACAGTTTCATGAGATAGACTAGTTATCTAGTGAGTGATCATCTCAAAGAAAAAGACTATAAGCATGTTTTTGAGAAACCTGACTTATTCAATTGAAAGCAAAATCAGAAATTCGGGATGTCAAAAAAGGTCACCTAGTTGATATTCATGTATATATTAAATTGTGATGGAAAATAGAGAAAATACGCAAATTTTATTGGTGTAGAAGCTGTAACTTTTTTAATTTCAATTTTCAACCATATCTTCCCCGCTTCAACTCTATATTCATCTAGCTTTGCTTCTTAATCATAGATGTGACATCCTAATTTTTAGGTTTTGATTTCAACTGAATGAGTTGGGCTTTTCATCGACGCGACTATAGTGCTTTTCTCTGAGATGGCCACTCACGAGATAACTAGCATATCAGGTGAAGCCGTTAAGGAATATAAACACAATAGACTTGAAAATTCGACCAAAAATCAATTGCTTAACCGTGCTAATCTATAAGGGTCATTATGACACAGTTAAAAATAGTCAAAGATCAAAGATAGGTCGGTTCGACTGAGATGTGTGGTTAAATGTGGGTGATTCCACTAATTTGCAAAATTTTCGTCGATCGGCACTAGACTGATTAGACTATCATTTTGGCGCCCTGTGTCCGTATTTGAAACCTTGATGTTTTCACGACAATCGAGAGCCACCAATGCATCGAAGAGGTACGTGTGGCTCGAAGAAAATCGACCAAGGGTCAATTGCACCAAAAATTCCTAAAAGCTACACGGTAGGTTAGGTCACGCTAAAATTGCGTCAGATTGAAATTCACCCCAAATTTGAACCCAATTTCCGAAATTGAAAGTTTTGTCATGTCACGAGTTATTTTAGGAATGTTAACTCACCTTTTGAGGAATTTTTGGTGAGTTCGGGATTTTTATGGAAAATCGATTCGGATGATTCGAACGATTCGGAAAACGAACGGAAATTCAGATTGACCAAATTGAAGGGATTTTTGGCCTCTGTGTGAACTACTTGGTGAAAGGAAGTTGTGTGGGCTTTTTCCTTGACAAAATCGGACATCAATCAAAGAGGTTTGTTCAGAAATCGGATTCCGAGGAAAAAAAAAAAAAAGAAATAGAAATTGGAATCGAGGGAAATTCGTAGGTTTTAGGGGCTATTGCATTTTGATCCGTATTTGGACTTCAAATTGTGCAAGTTGGTGTTGAAATTGGCCTTGGATGACCGATTGATATTGTTGTGTGAAGTCGAGCAAGAAATAATTGTGATTTAATTATTTCCCCCTCCAATTCACACGTTTCTTTTTCTCTCTATTTCCCTCCCCCTCTCGCACACGTTCTCCCCCTAGCCGACCGTCCCCTACAAATGTGGTCTCCATTTGCTTTTTCTTTCCTTTGACCTTGAAGTCATTCTCTCCCACACGTCTCTTTCTCTCTCCCCATCTCTCTAGCATACCCTTGGCCAACATCCCCGCTTCCCTCATCCCTTTTCCTTTAATTCTTTTCTGTCTTTCTTTTTGCTTTTCCCTTGTTCGGTCAAGGAGACAGCTGCCCACGATCTCTCTCTTCCCCCTCATTTTCCTTGCGCGGGCACCGATTCCACTGAGGAGCTTTTGTCTTTCTTTCATATTTCCTTTGAACATGCAGCTTCTTCCGTTGAATTCTGCATCCCACCATCTGATGTCCCCCAACCGAAGACAACCTCCACGCATGTCCACCAACGACTCCACAGCTACGTCAGCCCATCTCCACCGCTCGGTCAACCACCCGCATCAACGATCGCGTTCCAGCTCCTTCACCGGTTCTCTTTGTCGGCAAGCAGCCATGAAGCCAGCCCGCATCTCCATCGATTCCACCGTGGAACAGCCACCGTTCGGCCACCAATCAGCTGCACCGAAGTCTGCTCACCCTAGCCCGTAAATGAGCCAGAACAAAACCAGTTTTCCAGTTCGTGGCCAAGACTTGCATGGCCGATTTCGGCCTCGGTTTGGCCCCCGTTAGTGCCACCGCTTCTAGATTTATCGGCCACCGTTGCGTCCCCATCATTTTGGTCCGAGCAGATCACAAATCAAGTGACTTTAACTCACTAATTTCTGCTTAGTAAGTTAATGACGTTTAAGGGTTGATTAGTTTAAGATAAGTATGGTTTAGGTGGTTAGTTAGATTGGATTAGCAATTTAATTAGCCAATATTCATGTTAGGTGGTTAGTTTAGTGCAATTAGAGCCTAGACAAGCTCTTTTATTTATCTAGAGTGGTTCAGAAATTTTTCAAGCCCGTCTTGACTTTTAATTAGGCTTTACAGGCCTAAGTCGCTAATTTTTGAATTAAATAATTATTTTCTGTAATTATTTATTTATTTATTTATTTATTTATTTTTCAAAAATTAGACTGGGATAGCCCGTGACCGGAAATTTATGTTGATTGCAATGGTGTGATCTGTTTATTCAATTCACCGTTATTTTGTGCAAATTGAGTGTGATTTGTGATTGTTAGTAATTATCCTAAAATTAATTAATTTCAGTAATTAATTAGAAAATCACCCGGCATCGGTTTGCAATACCAAAAAGGAATTTGTGGACTGTTGAAATTAGTGGGATTTTCAAGTGAGAAAATATTATATTTTGACTAAGACCGACCGTGTACTCACACATGAGTATTTTTATCAGATATGAGAAAAATGACGAAAATGTTAGATGGTTAAGATGGTATACTATATCGACCTACGGGCTCTGATATGTCAGCTTAGCATGAGCAGTATACATTATCATCTTAGAGCGAGCTATATTATTGATCAGTTTAGACTGAGCATTTTTAGTATACATTATCAGCTTAGAGCAGGCTATATTATTGATCAGCTTAGAGTGAGCATTGTTAGTATACTATATTAGTCTGTGGGCGATATGTCAACTTAGAGCGGCCAGTATACTATTTATCAACTTAGTGTGAGATATATTATCTATTATCAACATAGAGTGAGCAGTCCTAGATGTTGATCGGACTTTATAGATAGTATTGATTGAGATGACCAGGGAATGGTCTGGTTGACATGTCATCGACTAAGTTGATTGATCGATGATTTGATCTAATTGGTTGAAGTGATTGGATTGTTATTTGAATGATATTGATATGTAGGAAGGAACTGAGGCCAAGGTAAGTCCTCTGGCTCGTGTTTGTGCTTAGGCAGCCCTTAGGCCGTATTTTCTTCCTAGTCGGGTCTTAGGGGGTTAACTAACTGAGACATAGTCTAACTAGTTATTGTTAGGGAAATCCCTTATGATATTTTGAAGATGACAAAATAAATCAAAGGCTACTAACATGTTTAATGGTTAAGTAATAGACTATGCAGATGATATAACATGTAAATGATATTATCAAAGTCAGAAGACGGCCAGAAGACTGAACGTAACATATGTCCCAGTATATTTTGAAGATTTCCAGACTTCGTGTCAAAGTCTCGAAGACGCAAACTCAAGACTCAAAGTCGAAGACGCCGACTTTAGTGTCAAAGTCTGTTCTACATCGAAGTCTGCTCACTCGACAAATTCCATCGAACGTGAATGATGAACTAGAAGACAAAGTCTATGAAGCTGAACCGAAGACAGACTCTATGTTGAAGCCGAACCGGGTACAGACCTTAAAGCTAAATCTGTTCGAAGCAAGATATGTTCGACCCGGCATTGTAAAGTCTACGGACTCGGATTGTAAAGTCTACGAGACTCGAGACTTTACATCCGATTCGATGAATCGTAACTCAAGCCCAATCATACAACGGCTAGTGATCTGGTTTGGATTCCACATCAAGATTGATTTGATTGATTCAATCTAATTGATTAACGATTGGATCTTGAAGACAAGAACTTTCTACACGAAGAAGCTTTACTTATGGAAACCAAGATTTCGTTTGTATGGGCGATCGGAATCAATTTGGGATTCTACCTTTGTCACTCAACGGCTACCAAATCTTCTAGATACAGAGCTGTCCAATGGGTATATTGGAAGACGATTCTCCGGGATACTGTCCAACGGGTAGTTTGGAAGTGGAGGAGTATTTAAGGAGATTATGGACCGATGAGCAAAAAAAGAGACGGAGCGTAGAATTTATAATTCCAAAGTCCAAGCAATCTTTGTTTATACACTTGTCTTGAGAGCTTAAACGTTTGTAATCGTGAGAGAAATACCAAGAGAGTGACTTAGTGAGATAGTGTGATCTACTAAGTGTTTGCACTCGAAGTTGTAATCTCTTGTTGATTGCATATTGGAATCCAGCCAAGAAGGCTGTCATCGTGGGAGAGTGGACGTAGGCTTGGATTAAGCCGAACCACTATAAATCTTGTGTTCTTATTCTCTTCCCTAACTCCTTTATTTTATTCATACTAGCACTCTCAATTGGTATCAGAGCCAAGTGCTCGGTTTATAAAAGTGTTTTTACTTTTGAGCTAAAGATTTTTTATGGCTAGTATGTTGGCACCAGGACTTATGGAAGGGCAAAGCAACACAAGGCCACCATATTTTGATGGAAATGAATACGACGTATGGAAAAACAAAATGAAAGCATTCCTAAGATCCAGAGATCTCTTACAATGGGATGTTGTGGAAAGAGGAATCAATCCCATTGCTGCGTCTACATCAAATAAGAATGGCAAAGACAAAGAAATCAAACCCCCCGCTCCTATGTCTCGGACGGAGTTGTCCAAAAGAGAAGCTCTTGATGCAAAAGCAATTTATTCTTTATATTGCGCTTTGTCTCCTGTTGAATATAACAGAATCTCTTCATGTGAAACAGCAAAAGAAGTTTGGGATAAACTTCATGTTACATATGAAGGGACCGATCGTGTAAAAGAGACAAAAGTAAACTTCTTGCTTGGCCAATATGAATCCTTCAAGATGAAGCAAGGAGAATCAATTGGAGATATGTTCAGCCGTTTTACAGAAATTGTAAATGGTTTAGCATATCAAGGTCAGCAAATTTCTACCCCGATGAAGGTCAACAAACTCTTGCGAGGTCTCTCAAAAGATTGGAATCATGTCAAGACCTCAATCCGGGAGACTCAGAGGATTATGCCACTCTCCGTTGATGAATTGATTTGCACTCTTCAATCCTATGAAGTGGAACAACTTAATGAAGATCCCGAAGGTAAGAAGTCCATCGCTTTAATATCTAATGCTGTTTTTGATGAAACAGACTCAGAAAATGACATGGACGATGAAGAACTTGCCTTTATGGTCAAGAAATTCAAAAAGCTGAGTAGAAAAGGAAGGAAATTCGATGGAAGAAGTCAATACAAGCATAATGGCCAGAAAAGAACAATGAAAGAAGATGATGATCAAGAAAATATATGCTTGATGGCACATCAAAATCTGAGTCCGATTCGCATTACACGGACTCGAGTAATCAAAGTCTGATTCAGACACAGACTCAGAATCAAAGTCTGACTCGGATACAGACTCAGAATCCGATGAGGAAATCGAGGTAAAGAATTCAAAAATTCTTCTCAAAGTTTCAAAGTATATAAATGAGCTTTGTTCAAATCTTAAATCTTCTCTTAAAAGGATTTTCGAACTTAAAAATGAGAATTCTCGACTTAGGCAACAAGATCTTTCTCAAGTCTGGAGACCTATTAAGAAAAATTGGATAAAAGCAACATATTCTGCTAACTCTCATGGACCCAAGAAAAATGGGTACCAAAGAAAATATAAGTTATTTTTGCAGGATATAAAGAAGAAAGAAGAAAGAGAATTTGGTAAGGAATTTTTTATTCTCAATTTGATTTGGGCAATAATTCTCATTATGCTTGATATTCGATATATCCTTGGTTGATTGAGATTTTATGATGATCATATTTTGTTTTATGGAAGAAAGAATCGTATGATTTATTTTTGTGATTTGTGAGTTAAGATTTGATTTAGTACGTGTGATTATTTGAGATAATTCAGATTATTTGGTTTAATTTTATGCTCTCAAATTAATCATATTTTGCAAAGTAAAAATCCGATTCTACGTTATACTAATTTTGCAAGATATTTTTTATGAGATATTCAAGGATTTTATTCTCTCTGATTTTATTGTACTATGACTAAGTGAGAATTTATTTTTCAAAATATCATTGTGCATAATATTCTTTCTTTAAATACTTTGTTACGATGAATTAAGAAAGAATATTTGATTATGGAGATTTTCTATTTTACTCTAACGTCAAGGAAGGATCCAAATTAATGGATACCAAAAAGGGAAATGAGTTGATTGCAGGAAATTCTTTAAAGAGATGAATGATCGCAAATCGCAAATCTATGCAAATCATGATGCAATCAGAAATGCATCTCCTACGAAGATTGGTAATGTTTTTCTAATCAATGGTATATTGCAAACATATACCATGGGTAAGAGAATATTTTTATCATCCCGCTTTGCAAATCTCTACGTGCATTTATTATGATTTTGGATGATTGTTTATATCTTTTGTCATAAATATAAGATATTGCAATTTTGGCACGTGACAGAAATATTTATTTTCCTTTTGCAAAATGCATATCTGAAATTTATGCTCAAGGAAATCGCTTTGATCTCTAAAGATATTACTGCATATTCATGGATATTCTTGCTATATTCTTAGAAGATTTATTATATCTAGCAAGTTTGATCCGCAAATCAAATGAAGATATTACGTGACATTTTTGCAAAGATTATTATCTATTATATAAGAATTTGCAGGTCACAAAAGAATCTTCCATATGGATTTTGGAAAACTCGATCAGAAAACCATGAAGATTTTATTCTATCTTCTGGAGGTTCAAAGATTCCATTCCTTATGCAAAAGTTTTGCAAATTGTCGAGGAAATCCCTTATGTGTCGACGGAAGTTTGTTAAGTTGATGCAGGTTGAATTCGAGATGAGCTTGGTTAAAGAAAATAAAATTTTTGCCTCGAATTTCAAAATGCAAGTGATCGTTGCGGATGTTGTTGCTACAAAGGAAATACTGGAAAAATATTCTGCTCAACGTGCACAAGCGTCAATTGTTTCTATCCGCAAATATTGTCATGATCACAGGGAGAGAAAGTGAATCCAAAAGAAAAGGAAAATAATCATGATCATCTCAAAAAGGCAACAAATTGAGGGGGAGCTTTGATCAATTATGAAAAAATCTTTTTGGATTGATCGTGATCTTATTATGGATGGAAGGAAAGGTAAATGTGTCAGAATTTGTTCTAAAGAATCCAGTTAATGCATCTTTTATTACCTTTTGTCATTAACAAATCTCTTATTGATATTATCATTTTATTATGACAAAAAGGGTACGTAAATTTTATGATGCATCTGTGATTTTATTGAATATTTGCTGATATGATCGAAGTGAGCTATATTGCATATCTTTAATATTCGATTTAGTTTATAAAAGCTGATTTTTGGAAATTATGCGAGACATATTTATTATCATTCTCTACGTGAATCTATTATTATCGCTTTTTGATTATGACAAAAAGGGGGAGAAGATATGAATATGCATATATGCTGATTGGTTGATATTATTGCATAATATTGAGCTGCGATTATTTTTCTATATATTGTTATGCTCAATTTATTTGTTATCTTCTGATATCCTTTGATTTAAAAGTATGTTTACAAATCTGCATATTCAGAGATTGTTTTGTCATCATCAAAAAGGGAGAGATTGTTAGGGAAATCCCTTATGATGTTTTGAAGATGACAAAATAAATCAAAGGCTACTAACATGTTTAATGGTTAAGTAATAGACTATGCAGATGATATAACATGTAAAGGATATTATCAAAGTCAGAAGACGGCCAGAAGACTGAACGTAACATATGTCCAGAGTATATTTTGAAGATTTCCAGACTTCTATGTCAAAGTCTGAAGACTGCCAGACTCAAGACTCAAAGTCTGAAGACTGCCAGACTTTAGTGTTAAAGTCTGTTCTACATCAGAAGTCTGCTCACTCTGACAAATTTCAGACTGAACGTGAATGATGAACTAGAAGACAGAGTCTATGTTGAAGCCTGAAGGCAGACTCTATCTTAATGCTAAACCGGGTGAGACCTTAAAGCCAAATGTTCAGGAAGCAGATATGTTCGGACCAGATTGTAAAGTCTACAGACTCAGCATTGTAAAGTCTACGGACTCATATTGTAAAGTCTGAGACTCGGACTTTACATCCAGATTCGATGAATCGTAACTCAAGCCCAATCATACAATGGCTAGTGATCTGGTTTGGATTCCACATCAAGATTGATTTGATTGATTCAATCTAATTGATTGACGATTGGATCTTGAAGACAAGAACTTTCTACACGAAGAAGCTTTACTTATGGAAACCAAGATTTCGTTTGTATGGGCGATTGGAATCAATTTAGGATTCTACCTTTGTCACTCAACGGCTACCAAATCTTCTAGATACAGAGCTGTCCAATGGGTATATTGGAAGACGATTCTCCGGGATACTGTCCAACGGGTAGTTTGGAAGTGGAGGAGTATTTAAGGAGATTATGGACCGATGAAAAAAGAGACGGAGCGTAGAATTTATAATTCCAAAGTCCAAGCAATCTTTGTTTATACACTTGTCTTGAGAGCTTATAACGTTTGTAATCGTGAGAGAAATACCAAGAGAGTGACTTAGTGAGATAGTGTGATCTACTAAGTGTTTGCACTCGAAGTTGTAATCTCTTGTTGATTGCATATTGGAATCCACCAAGAAGGCTGTCATCGTGGGAGAGTGGACGTAGGCTTGGATTAAGCCGAACTACTATAAATCTTGTGTTCTTATTCTCTTCCCTAACTCCTTTATTTTATTCATACTAGCACTCTCAGTTATTGTATAACCATTTTCAGGTCCCTAAGGCAAAGAACCTGGAGCTTGAGATGCAAGGGTTAGGAGCATGGATGGCACAGTCCTTTTTGAAGATAGACTTACTAGACCCTAGTGTTGACCTCTATTTGTAAACTGGATCGTTTGCAAAAGTTGTGCTAATTGATATGAAAATTTTGCCCTACTTTCCTATCCTATATTTGTGTTGTCTGGGGAATAGTAATTCACTTCCGCATGTGCATATTAAAATGAAATGGGTCGGCAACGCGTCTTGGGACATCGCTATTTAATCGACCAGGGAGGGATGGGCACGCACTTGAAGGATCGAGGCGTGACATCCTCGTTTAAGTGGTATTAAAGCAGGTCAATAGTTGTAATGATAAGTTGCGATAAGTCTATGGGATAGTTAGTAGAAATGACCTTATTTCATGCTGGTGCATGTGATTGATAGTTGTTTGGTAGCTTGGTTGTTGATCTCTCAAATTCTAATCTGGAATTGAATTGGAAAATAGGTATCTACAAAGATCCTGTAGCATGAGTGATTAGGAGCAGAGGACTCTTAAGAGGCATTCCATCGGGCCTGTTACTCAGGGTAGAATGCCAACTAGGGTCTGTGCTCGAGGAGGTTGAGGTCGTGGTCGTGGTAGAGCGTCGGCTCAAGCCAACGCAGGTGAGAGAGTATCGCTACAAACAGATACTAGTGTAGCAGCACCGAGCAATCCTAGGTTTGACGAGATTGTTCAGACGCTAGTGAACCTTAGGAATTTGTTGAGTCTGCAAGTTTAAGACCGAGCCGCCGTAGTTGCCGCTGTCACTACTGCCTCCAATGCTGTAATTGCTGTTGTTGCTGCACCTGCTGAGGCCCAACCTGGAGTTGTGATTAGGGAGCAAGCCACCACATCTAGGTCGTGGTAGAGTTTAGATAGAGATGGACATCGGTTTGGGAAGAAGCCGATGACAAAAGTAAAGCACCCTTTTTGTCCCAATCGAAGGAATAGAACCAATAAGTCAACGCCAAACCAGAATGTCGTGTGTCACTTCTGCGGAAGGCGACACGGACCGACCCCATGTCATTTTAAGATGGGAGCTTGTTTAAGTGTGGCTAGCAACGCCACCGGTTCAAGGACTGTCCACACAAGCAGATGGAATTGTAGCAATTGTTGCCGCCACCACCGATAGATCGAACAAAGGGAATGCACTACAAGACGTTTTGTGGGGTACTTGGATTGGACCTCCGGTGGAAGAAAGGGTGTAGGCTATCACCCGACGGGAGCGAGGACTCATCGAATGTGTGCCAAGTTTGCCGAAGGAAGCATGGGTTAGCCTAGTGTCCAAGTATATCGGGAGCGTGCTTTGAATGTGGCCAACACGGCCATCAGGCGAGGAAGTGCTCGTGTAGTTCCAGAAGAATATAAGCACCGTTGTTGCAGATAAGGTGTCACTAGGAAGACGAGAGAAGCATGAATGAACCAACCATGCATCGATCAGGGGAAGAATGTTTTCAGGATGATTTTATCTGATTAGCGTAGCAAGGTTTTGGGTTAAGTTGTAGGACGTCAGTGGATTGTAATAAAGCTGTAAAAAATGAAAACCACGGGCTATAGTTGTACTTGACTAGTTGTTTATGTATAACTTTAATGTTATATGAAAAGATTTGGCTCGAGGAACTCTTGTTGTAATGAATCATGGTAGTAATATATTATCGTCTAATCCATTAGTAAGTGAAGGTTTCAAATCTATCAGAGGTCGAGGAGGATCCTTGATCCCTTTTTATTTCTTCACTTAAGACAACCGATTTTGGATGTAGGTTGCCAAGATTTATTTGGCAACTATAGCGGATGCGACAATTGGGGAATCGAATGTGCAGAATGTGGCTATGATATAGGAATTTTCTGAGATGATTCCAAATGAATTGCTAGGCCTGTCATCAAAGAAAGAAATAGAATTTGCAATTGAGTTAGTGCCTGAGACAAAGTCACTCTCTAAGACTTCTTATCAGATGTCATTGTCTAAGTTGAAGAAACTGGAGATGCAGATGCAAGAACTATTGGATAAGAAATTTTATACATCCTGGTGCATCACCTTGGGAGCACCCGTTTTGTTTGTGAAAAGAAAAATGGTTTGTTGCATATGTGCATCGACTATCGTCAACTCAATCAAATGACGATCAAGGATAAGTGTTCATTGCTGAAGATCGACAAAGTGTGTGATCGAGTTACAAAGAGTGTCAATATTTTCAACGGTCGACTTGAGGACAGGTTATCATCAGTTGAGAATCTGAAAAAGGTTACACGAAAACAGCATATCGTGCTCGATATGGCCTTTATGAGAGTCTTGTAATGCCATTGGGTCCGACGAACGCTCCAACTACTATCGTGGATTTGACAAACCGAGTGTTCAAGGAATATCTAAATCAGTTCATGATCGTGTCTATACGTGACACCCCAAGGCCTTCTTAGGTCGCCACAGCACCAACGTTACACCTTATTTCCTCATTGTAGAAGAAGTGTCATAATTCATAGACATTTAAAAAAAAAAAAAAAAAAAAAAAACGGTCCCAGCGCGACTCATTAGCGGAAGCAAAAATAAAACATCACCATCTCACCCTCCATCAACCATGATACAAATACACACCACTAATCATCATGATTAAAAGACAAGCCACGACATTTTATTTACATATTTTCAAGATGGGCTTTCTTGGGTTGATACATTAAAAGGAAAAGTCAGGACTCAGCCACACCCGGCCTAAAACCCAAAAAAGAAACCCTCGACCCACTACAACTCACGTGCATGATCCCCATCACAAGTGTCGGCTGACTATCCCAAAAAGTTCCAGCTCCTACTAGTCACGCACGGGCCCTCACACCCATCTCGGTGCATCAGGCGATGGCGGCGGCAACATCCCACGCATCACACCGTCGCGACGAATGTGGACGGATATGAACTCCTGGACAACAGGGCCCCCAACCAGGCCTACATCGTACATAACTAAACAACGCACTCGAATATACGTCAATCCAGGAACAGAGGGACAGCCAAACTCCTCGCTCTCGACCTCTACATCGGATGGTAGGCCGTAAACACACCCGCGTGATAGCAAGGAGCGACATGCTACTAATCAAATGTTGGTCCCCAAAGGGTGAGTACAATCATTCAGCAGGTAAAGGAATCCAATAACCACTCAATGTATCATATAATACAATCACAACATCAAACATGCCATTCATGCATCCATGCGTACTTACCTTGATGCCATGCATATACCATCATATATCATCATCACAATCATATCTTATACATGTCTTCATGATATAGGTTATCATCATCATATAATATCATACATGCATATCATCATGTCATACTCATATCATCGTCATCATGACATCATCATATCATACACATGTAATCATCATCATGCCATACTCATATCATCGTCATCATGACATCATTATATCATACACATGTCATCATCATCATGCCATAGGTGATCATCATCATATCATATCATACATCATCATCATCATCATGCCATAGAGGATCATCATCATATCATGCCATACATGCATATCATCATGTCATACTCATATCATCGTCATCATGACATCATCATATCATACACATGTCATCATCATCGTGCGATAAGTGATCATCATCATATCATATCATACATCATCATTATCATGCCATAGATGATCATCATCATATCATGCCATACATGCATATCATCATGTCATGGGTGATCATCATCATATTATATCATATATGCATATCATCATCATATTTCAATTTCCATTTTTAACTTTTAATTCGATCACCACATCACCCTTCCTCGGATCACCAATTTCATCCCATACTTTACACTCGCACCCCATCCTAGCATCGTGAGAAAAACCTCCGGCATTCAACCATTTAAGGCCACCGGGCATCCGGCACCCCCACATTCCGAGCATCTCGCATCCCATCAGGCATCACGAGGCATCCCCTCGAGCAAAGACCTCCGAGGCTTCCGGCATCCAACCATTCCGGGCATCCTGATACTCCCAGGGCCATCCGGCAATGTATCTCTATACATTCCGAGCATCCGGCACCCCCCATCCCGGGCATCCTGATACTCCCAGGGCATTATCATCCGCCACAACAATTTCCTCATTTGTCATTATTCATGTTCACCAATTTTGGTCTCAATTTAGCATGGCACATGATGTAATGGCAAACAAAATCATATTCAGCATTGAATTCATACATGCATCTCAATTCATTGTCATGCATGCATCAAGACCTCATCATACATGCAACAAGGTACAATTATTCATAAAATAAAATTTATGGAATTCCTGCCAATTAAAATAATCCATTTATCATGCCCTTTTTACATTTATTTAAATTCCAGCTTGTACCACTTTCAAAAATATTTAATTTAAATGTCCATATGATTCTCAAAAATCATAAAATTAAGGCAAGTGATAGACAAGACAATAGGATAATGATTTCATGCAAAAATACATGGCCAAATAGAATTCCACACAAATTCATAATTCACACAAATACAGCATGTAATTTCGGATGAAATCAGAATGTACAGTTTCGAAATAATTTGATTAAAATATCCAGATGACCTCCGAAAATTACGAAATTTTACCAAGTTATAGCCAAGACACTAAAGTAGATTTTTAATGCAGACTTCCAAGCCAAATTCTTTTTAGATTATTTTCTACAGTCACACGAAGCTTCTGGATCTAACACCGAAACGTCCAGTGCATGCTTCTCCGAAATACTGAGTCTTCACCTACCTATTCTTCTTCGTTTCCTCTGAAATTTGGATATTTTTACATCAAGATGTTCTCTACAATTTTCATGAAGAGATCCAAGTCAAATATCCAGAGTATGGTCGTCATTTGGGTCAATGAAGTCTCGGGTGTACTGTACCACGTCTCCAGATTTACCGTCTTCAAGATTAAGTCGATTTACTAGGTTGTACTTGTTCATTTTACTTCAAATTTGATAGTGAAAATCAACATACGACCACAAATCCACCGGAAGGCAGTGAAATCGTTCCAGATCTGATGTCTCCGTAGGATGAGAGTTTGACCCATTAAATCTCTATCTCTTTGTACCAAATTTTATTATGTTGTATTTTAAGATGTTAGCTACAACTTTCATGAAGAGATCAAAGTCAAAATCGAACTTAAAACATGCATGCAAGCTCTCACAAAGTTCTGACTCAAACCGTTCATGCGAAAACAGCATGCAACTCAAGACCAAAACACATTAGCTTCACTCCCATGCCTGCAAACGTCCTAGATTTCGACCATACATGCAAGATATTGGTGCAAGAGTAGAAAGTAGACTCCCAACTTGCCTCTAGACCGAACTAGCGACGACCACACGGTGGCGAACGGGCGGCGCACGGGCGGAGGGATGGCATGCGATAGCGACTCCTTCCTCTCGGCTTCTCCTCTCTTGGCCTCACTCTCCCTCTCTCTCACACAATCTCTCTCTCTCTTTGTCACTTGGACGGTAACCCAACCGGCCACCTCTCTCTCTCCTGTTCCCTTTTATTCCCCTAAACCTCATCATTTGCAATCATTAGATTGCCTTTCAATTGGCCAATGCATGGAGGTTCTTCTTGCCACTTGGCAAGACCCATGAATGGGCTTGGGCCTCCTCTTCTTGGGCCTCCTTTTGGGCCGGTCGACAGCCCCATCCGCAGGCCTAATTGGGCCGACCAGCTTGGCACACTAAGGCTTAGGCCAATGGGCCTAAGGCCCAACCTAATTAAAAATTAAATTTTCCCCTTTTTATACTTTCTTCTATAAATTTTACATTTTAAATTTCACATGGCCAAAGTCTTGTGACATTTTATTTATAGGAATTCAATTCATGAGGTGCATGGCCAAGCATAGATTATTATCATTAATCTATCTAATTTAAAATCTCATAAACACAAGCACAAATCACATAATCTTAAAAGGAGACTAATGGCTAAAGCATAAACCATAGGTAATTTCATTACCTAATTACGAGCTTTAATACACCTTAGAGCTTGTCTTGAATTTTTGGGATGCCACACTATCAATTATATTCCGGTGTATTCGAGGAGTGCTAGGAGGCACGAAAGACATCTGAGAACGGTATTTCATACCTTGAGGATTCATCAATTTCATGCTAAGTTCAGTCAGTGCGAGTTTTGGTTGACTCGTGTAGTGTTCATAGGTCACGTGGCCTCGAATCTCTGTGGACCCAATCAAGACCGAATTAGTTATCAGTGGATTAAGACCGACAACAAAATCACAGATCAGAAGCCGTTTGGGTTGGACAGGGTACTACAGAAGGTTTGTGGAAGGATTTTCAACTTTGACATTACTGTTGACTCGACTCTTGAAGAAAGAAGAGAAGTTTGTGTGGATAGATAAGTGCGAGCGTAGTTTCCAAGAGTTTAAGCAGAAGCTGACTACTGCACTTGTGCTAACCATTTAATCTGGTCCTGGAGGATACGAGATCTATTGTGATGTGTCGTTTAGGGGACTAGGTTGCGTGCTGATGCAACATGCTAGGATTATTACACATGCATCCCATCAGTTGAGATCTCACGAGCTGAATTATCCAACGCATGACTTAGAACTCGCAGCAATAATTTTTGCTCTGAAGATTTGGAGACATTATTGGTATGGAGAAAGATTTCAAATCTTCACTAACCATCAAAGTCTCAAATATTTATTCTCTTAGAAAGAGTTAAATATGAGACCACGTTGTGAATTAAAACTTCTGAAGGATTGTGATTGTGATATCTCATATCACCTTGGAAAGACGAATTAAGTCGTAGATGCGCTGAGTGAGGAGTCTTCAGTTGTGCTAATGGTGGTCAAGGAATGGACTGTACTTGTGAAAGCACGAGATTTGGTTTTCGAATTTGAGGTAGGCTACCTTCTAAATCTTATAGCCACCCTTAGAAATGAGCCAGATGCTCAGATTAGAATCAAGTCACTTCAGTTGACAGACCTAGAGATTTAGAAGATCCTGCAATAGGATACTAAAAAGAGAAAGGCTGATTTTCAGAAATTCTGAAGGCGGAACACTAAAGTTCCAATGATGATTGTGTGTACCTGATGATATAGCACTTAGGGAAGAGATCAGAAGCTCATCGTAGTAATTACAGCATTCACCCTGGCAGTACGAAGGTGTATCAGAATCTACGTCAACACTATTGGAGGTCCGGTATGAGGATGGATATCGCTAAGCACATCACCAAGTGATTGACGTGCTAACGAGTGGAAGCACAACATTGCAAACAGGGCTGGTGTTTGCAATCTCTTGAGATTCCCAAGTGGGAATGGGTGCACATCACAATGGACTTTGTGATAGGCTTACCGAGGAGTCAGAAGGGTAATGATTCCATTTGGGTAGTGGTCGACAGATTGATGAGGTCGGCTCACTTTACCACAGTACGAAAGGACCTTGATTTGGACAGACATGCAGAGTTGTATGTGTGTCAAATAGTTCGTCTGTAGGAAGTGCTAGTGACAAATCTATATCAGATTTAGACCCGAGATACCTAATTTTAGCGTAATGCGTACACACATATAGTTTGTCTACAAGAAGTGCCAGTGACAAATCTATATCAGATTTAGACTCGAGATTCCTAATTACAGCAGAACAGTCAGATGGTTCCTTTTGAAGCAGTGCAAAGCAATGTGTACAGAACTTCAATTTGTTGAGAGGAGGTCTGAGAACGAAAGATCGCAGCCTAGAGTTAGTTCAAGTCGGTGGACACGATTTGTAAATATCACGACAGTTAAAGACCGCTTAGAGCCGCGAATGGTTACGTAGATAAGTGTCAAGGGCCGGAGTTCCAAGTTGGTGAGTACATCTTTCTAAATGTGTCACCAATGAGGGGTACTTCGCGCTTCGGCAAGAAAGAGAAAACTAAAACCGAGGTACGTAGGTCCCTTTGAGATTTTGGAAAGAATTGGGATCCTAACGTATCATCTTGTATTGCCACCGACGTTGGTGCAAGTGCATGACGTCTTTCACGTGTCGAGGTTGAGAATGTATGAGCCTGACCCGACCCACGTGCTAAATCTTGAAGAATTAGAAGTGAATGACAGAGTGTCGTACGTGGAAAGCCTGATTCAGATTATGGACCAGAAAGATTAGATTTTGTGTACCAAGATGGTCCTCTTGGTTAAAGTGGTCCGACAACACCATGAGACCGGAAGAAGCAACCAAGGAAAGTAAAGACTAGATGAGACGACAATACCCCATCTTTTTATTGAGGTTTGGAAAGGTTTAAATTTCAAAGAAGAAATTTTTATAAGAGAGGAAGTGTGTGACATCCTAATTTTCAGGTTATGATTTCAATTGAATGAGTCAGGCTTTTCATCGACGCGACTATAAGATTTCTTTTTTTTTTAGATGGCCACTCACATAACCTAGCCTATTAGGTGAAGCCGTTAACAGGATTATAAATGCAATAGACTTGAGATGTAACACCCCGAACCCTTTGCAGGTCGTTAACAGTGCCGATGTTACATCTTTTACCATCTCTATCTCTTGGCTAAATTAAGCCTTGCCAAATTACAGGCATTTTTTTTTTAAAAAAGCGGTCCCATGCGCGACTCATAGCGGAAGCAAATAAATATCACCATCTATCTCCCTCTATCCCATGATACAAATACACACCAACTAAGCACCACGATTTTATAAACAGTGTTGACGCTTTGCTTACATACATACATATAGCGAGATGGGGTTTTCCCTCGGGTCGGTACAAAAGAAACGGAAAAGGTTAGGACTCTACCATGTCCTACCTAAAATCTCAAAAAGGAACTCCGACCTCTAACATCATATGAGCACAAAAACCCTCCCATCACGAGCGTCAACTATCTATACCAAAAGTGATATAGCTCCTACTCCTCGCGCGCGATCTCACACCCATCCCGGTGCGTCAGTGGTGGCGGCGGCAGCATCCCCGCATCACTCCATCCCGTCGTATGTGCACGGACAAAAACTCTTGTATGACAGGGGCCCCAGCCAGGCCGATATCATACATGACTAAGCATCGTACTCGGATAAAAGTCAATCCGGGTACCGAGGGACAATCTATCTCAGTCATCTCCACCTCGACGTTCGACGGAATACCGTAAAACACGCCACGCGATACAGCGGTAGCGGCATAGTGCTAATCGAAATGTTATCCCCAAAAGGGGTGAGTACAACCACTCGGTAGATAGGGAAATCTAATAACAACTCGGTGCACCATGCATACCATCATACAATGCAGCGTTACTTACCTTTTGATGACAAGCGTATTCATGCATCATCATAGCATATATATCATCATTAACCATGCATCACCATGCACATCACATCATATCATCATTGGCCATGCATCACCATGCATATCACATCATCATTAACCATGCATCACCATGCATATCACATCATCATTAACCATGCATCACCATGCATATCACATCATATCATCATTGGCCATGCATCACCATGCATATCGCATCATCATTAACCATGCATCACCATGCATATCACATCATATCATCATTGGCCATGCATCACCATGCATATCACATCATCATTAACCATGCATCACCATGCATATCACATCATATCATCATTGGCATGCATCACCATGCATATCACATCATCATTAACCATGCATCACCATGCATATCACATCATATCATCATTGGCCATGCATCACCATGCATATCACATCATCATTAACCATGCATCACCATGCATATCACATCATATCATCATTTTTCACTTTTATTCATCAATTGATCTCACATTATCTTTTCTCAATTCATCAATTCCACCATCATCATCCTCCCTTCGGGCGAAACCTCCGAGGGATCCAGATCCGAGCCATCTCATGGCCACAGGCTCCGCCCCCACATTCCGGGCATCTCGCACCTCAACTAGCATCACGAGGAACCTCCCTTCGGGCAAAAACCTCCGACAGGGACTTCCGGTCTTTACCCTTCTAACCGGGGATCTCGCACCCTAATCCTGGCATCGCGAGTCACTCCTTCGGGCGAAACCTCCGAGCGGGGCTTCCGGCCCCCCACATTCCGGGCATCCCGAAACTCCCGGGGAATCTCGAATTATGCCACTCGGCACCGAGACATCAACCTCCGCCACATCCTCTTACTCACATACCACTTCCATATTTTATCATTCTTTTCATCTCATTATTTCATGGCATATGATTCACACATGCATCACAATTCATGATCATTCATGCATCAATGCCATATAGCAATGCATCATAGTTCACGATCATGCATACATCAATGTCATATAACAATGCATCATAATTCACGATCATACATGCATCAATGTCATATAACAATGCATCATAATTCAATAGAACTCATGGCCGATAAAATAATCCACTTTTATTTTATTATTATTTTATTATTATTTTATTATATTATTATTTTAATATTATATTTATTTATTTCCATAAATAAATATTATCTTTAATATTTATGATTTTCCAAAAATCATGAAAATCAAACAATCATTAAACAACCAATTAGAATCACAATTTCACACAATTTCATGGCCAAATTTGCATTTCACATAGTTTCCCAAATTTCCACCAAATACACTCAATATTCGGATAATGGCCAGATTGCACAGTTTTCGTTTATCAATTAAAATACTCATATGACCTGCGAAAATTCCCAAATTTTACAGGGTGATAGCCAAACATTTTCGTACCTTTTTCATGAAGAACACTAAGCCAAATTATTTATGGATTAATTTATACAACTCCATGAAGCTTCTGGAACCTCTACCGTTTCGTCCAGAACACACATCACCGAAGAACTTAGATTTGACCCATTAAATATCTTTCGTTTCTTCTTAAATTCGAGTATGTTATGCATCAATGTGTCCTTTACAAGTTTCATGAAGAGATCTAGGTTAAATAACCAAAGTATGATCCTCTTTTAAGTCCTTGAAGTCTCGGGTATCTCGGTTCACTTCAACAGAACCATCGTCTCCAAGATCTAGACGATTTACAAGGCTATACCGGTTCATTTCTCTTCAAATTTGAGTATGTTTGTATTTTAGGATGTTATTACAACTTCCATAGAAGACAACAAGTGAGATTTCAACATAAATCAACATGCAACCAGAAATCATCAAGAGGTCAGTGAAGATTTCGCAGATCTAGAACCTCCGTATAACAAGGAATTTGACCCCACATATCACCTTCGTTTTCCATGAAATTTGAGTATGTCATACCTCAAGATGTTAGCTTCAACTTTCATGCAGACACCGAAGCCAAAATCACATTCAAATACACATGCAAGCTCGAATAAGAAACTGTCTACCACAAACCGAACGGAAACAGCCACATAACATGAACACATGCAACCCTTTGCTTGGTATTTCGCCCAAAACACCCTAAAACTTAACATGCAATGTGGCATCCCGAAAATTCAAAGCCAAGCCTTAAGGTGTGTCAAAATGTCTTTAATTAGGTGATAGAATTTTATGGCCTATGCTTTAGCCAATTTATCTTTTAATTTGATGGGTGTGCTTGTGATTGTGGAAATTTAAATTTAATTTATAAATGCTTGGCCATATGATTTAAATTTCAATAATTAAAAATATTCAAGACTTTGGCCAAGATAGAAATAGGAATTTCAAAAATATTATAGAAGGAATTTCAAAAAAAAAAAAGAAAGAAAAAGGGCTAAAATTCGAATGGGCCTTGAGCCCATTAGCCTCAAGCAGTGGGCCAAGCTGAGTCGGCCCATTGGGCCCAAGAGGTGGCTGTCGACTAGCCCAAGGGAGTGGCGGTTGGCCCAACTCCAAAGCCCATTAAGCCCAAATTGAATTCAAAATAGAAATGACAAGTGGCAAGGATTCTCACATGCATTGGTCATTGGATAGGTGAGTAATCATTGCCTATGATGGCCTAAAGGGGTATAAAAGGGATGAGGAGAGAGAGTGACCGGTTTTCTTCATTTGGCCGAGAAAAGATAGAGGTACGAGAGAGAGATTCGAGAGGGAGAGAGGAGAAGCCGAGAGGGAAGGGGAGGCGGAGCCGAGGAGGATGCCGTTCGTTCGCCGTCCTACGCGTCGTACGCCGTTGTTCGTTGCTGTCCGTTCATCTTTGGAGGCAAGTGGGGTCTATGACTTCTCTTGCATATTGTTTTTGGTGTTTGCATGTTAAGTTTTAGGGGTCTTTTGGGCGAAATACCAAGCAAGGGTTGCATGTGTTCATGTGATGTGGCTGTTTTCCGTTCGGTTTGTGGTAGACAGTTTCTTATTCGAGCTTCCATGTACTTGGAGTGTGATTTTGGCTTCGGTGTCTTCATAAAAGTTGAACCTAACATCTTGAGGTATGACATACTCAAATTTCATGGAAAAGGAAGGTGATATGAGGGGTCAATGCCTTGTTATACGGAGGTTCTAGATCTGCGAAATCTTCTCTGACCACTTGATGATTTCTTGGTTGCATGTTGATTTATGTTGGAAATCTCACTTTGTTGTCTTCATGGAAGTTGTAGGTAACATCATAAACTACAACATACTCAAATTTGAAGAGAAATGAACGAGTATAGCCTAGTTAATCGGCTAAATCTTTGAGACGTTTTGGTTCTGTTGAAGTATACCGAGATACCCGAGACTTCAAGGACTTAAAAGAGGATCATACTTCGGTTATTTAACCTAGATCTCTTCATGAAACTTGTAAAGGACACATTAATTCATAACATACTCGAATTTCAGAAGAAACGAAAAGAGATTTAATGGGTCAAATCTAAGTTTTCGGTGATGTGTTCTGGACGGAAAACTTCATGGAGTTGTATAAATTAATCCATAAATAATTTGGCTTAGTGTTCTTCATGAAAAGTGCACGAAAAATGTGTTTGCTATCACCCTGTAAAATTTGGGAATTTTTCGGAGGTCATATGAGGATTTTAATTGAATAAATCCGAAAACTGTGCAATCTGTATCCGAATATTGAGTGTATTTGGTGGAAATTTGGGAAACTATGTGAAATGCAAATTTGGCCATGAAATTGTGTGAAATTGTGATTCTAATTAGTTTTTTAATGATTGTTTGATTTTCATGATTTTTGAAAATCATAAATATTAAAGATAATATTTATTTACGAAAATAAATAAAATATAATAATGATAAAATAATAATATAATAAAATAATAATAAAATAAAGTGGATTATTTTATCGGCTATGAGTTCTATTGAATTATGATGCATTGTTATATGACATTGATGCATGTATGATCGTGAATTATGATGCATTGTTATATGACATTGATGTATGCATGATCGTGAACTATGATGCATTGCTATATGGCATTGATGCATGAATGATCATGAATTGTGATGCATGTGTGTGAATCATATGCCATGAAATAATGAGATGAAAAGAATGATAAAATGTGGAAGTGGTATGTGAGTAAGAGGGATGTATGCGGGAGTGATGTCAGTGGCCGAGGGCATAATTCCAAGATTCCCGAGTGTCGGGATGCCGGTGGTATACGGTACGTAATTCCAGTGGGAGGCCTGGTGGTATGTCGTTACATAATTCCGGAAGCCCTGTCGGAGGTTTCTCGCCTCGAAGGAGTGACTCGCGATGCCGGGATTTAGTGCGAGATCTAGGTTAGAAGGGTAAAGACCGAGTCCCCATCGGAGGTTTTTGCCCGGAAGGAGGTTCCTCGTGATGCTAGTTGAGGTGCGAGATGCCGGAATGTGGGGGCCAGAAGCCTAGTGGCCATGAGATGGCTGGGATACTGGGATCCTGTCGGAGGTTTCTGCCCGGAAGGGTGGGATGATGATGGTGGAATTGATGAATTGAGAAAAGATAATGTGAGATCAATTGATGAATAAAAGTGAAAAATGATGAGATGATGTGATATGCATGGTGATGCATGGTTAATGATGATGTGATATGCATGGTGATGCATGGCCAATGATGATATGATGTGATATGCATGGTGATGCATGGTTAATGATGATGTGATATGCATGGTGATGCATGGCCAATGATGATATGATGTGATATGCATGGTGATGCATGGTTAATGATGATGTGATATGCATGGTGATGCGTGTTAATGATGATGTGATATGCATGGTGATGCATGGCCAATGATGATATGATGTGATATGCATGGTGATGCATGTTAATGATGATATATATGCTATGATGATGCATGAATACGCTTGTCATCAAAAAGGTAAGAACGCCCGTCATTGTATGATGGTATGCATGGTGCACTCGAGTTGTTATTAGATTTCTCTGGTCGAGTGGTTGTACTCACCCCTTTTGGGGATAACATTTCGTGATTAGCACTATGCCGCTTCGCCGTATCGCGTGGCGTGTTTCACAGTATTGCCCACGTCGAGGTGGAGATGACCGAGATAGATTGTCCCTCGGCATCTGATTGACTTTTATCCGAGTACGATGCTTAGTCATGTATGATATCGGCCAGGCCGGGGGCCCTCTGTCATACAAGAGTTTTTGTCCGTGCACATACAACGGGATGGAGTGATGCGGGGATGCTGCCGCCACCACTCACCGACGGATGGAGTGTGAGATCATGCAGGAGTAGAGCTAGATCGCTTTTTTGGTATAGATAGTTGACGCTTGTGATGGGAGGGTTTGTGCTCATATGATGTTAGAGGTCGGAGTTCCTTTTTGAGATTTTAGGAAGGACATGGCGTAGCCCCACTTTTTCTGCTTTCTTTTGTAACCACCCGAGGAAAACCCCATCTCGCTATATGTATGTATGTAAGCAAAGCGTCAACACCGTTTATAAAATCGTGGTGTTTAGTTGGTGTGTATTTGTATCATGGGATAGAGGGGGAGATAGATGGTGATATTTATTTGCTTTCGCTATGAGTCGCGCATGGGACCGCTTTTAAAAAAAAATGCCTCGTAATCAGCGCAAGGCTTAATTTAGCCAAGAGATAGAGATGGTGAAAGAAGTAACATCATCACTTTGTTAACAACCCGCGAAGGGTTGGGGTGTTACGGTAGCCCTTTTTGGTATCGAGCAAGTGGTTATAAGTGGAGTGATAAGGAGCCTCATTTGGAATTGAGGAACATAATGACAATGCACACCATAGGATGTAAAACGAAATAAATGAATAACGGGTGATGGGGTATTCACTCGTAGATCCCAAAGTTTGTCTTGAATTGCCCATTAACATGTATATGTTACTTATGTGATAGTAGTAATCGCTTGAGTGGAGGCATTAAGTCTCAGTTATTCCGAGGCAATGCTTGAAATTGCGGTGAGAGTTATGGGGCGAGCTGGAAGTGCTCATCCATCGAGGGTCAAGCCTCTTTGCAAGGGCCGAACCTAGAATGGAAGATATCCTGAGGCATTAGCCAATATTGGAAATCGATGGAGGCAAGGAAAGAACAGCCCTGAGCGAACGCCGTACTCGGGGACTAGTGAGCCGGTTTTGAAAGTGAAGCCACTTAAGTTTAATGGAATGGGAAGTCCCGAGGAGGTGAGCAATGGATTGATGGAATGGAAACGAATTTTCCGCCGTTGGACTGCACTAATGCTGAGAAAATAGTTTTAGCAGAGTATCAATTGGAGGGGAATGCGAAGTTTTGGTGGAGAGCTTCGAAGGACATAATCTTTCCACAGTGTAATGTTGGTGGGAGGAGTTTGTTAGGCCTTTAATGAAGCATTTCTCTAATTGTGCTAAGGATAGGAAGATTACCGAGTTTGTTCAGCTAGAACAAAAGGGATTGGTCGTAGATCAAGATATGAGGCTAGATTTTCCGAATTGTGCAGATATGTCCTGGGTGATTGAGGATCGGGAGAAGGCTAGAGATTCCCGAAAGGCGAGGACCTGACATTAGGAAGCAACTGGTGCCTTTGAACATAAGAGATTATAATGGTATTTATGAAAGGGCGCGAGTTAGTGGAGCGGGAGTTGCTAAGGGAAAGGTCGAATTCTAAGAAACCGGGTGAACTTTAGTGATGTGATAAAAGGAAGAGACCTTATTCTCGTCAAGGTCGCACTGGAATGTGAAGAAGAAGGGGTAATTTTGGAAATTTTGGAGGAGCAAGGGAGTGGTTTGAACATAGGGAAAGCACCCCATCGCCCGGACAACGAAATGTTTGGTCAGTGGGACCGTGGGACATCTAGGAGGAATTGCCCGCGAGAGAGGTCGTAAGTGAGTGTTGGCTCGGTGCGACAAGGATATCGTGAGTGCTGTTAGGTCAAACCCGCAGCGAAATCCTCGTAGACCATTCCGCACAAGGAAGGGTGTATGCAATCACCCGAGGAGGAAGCGGGAAGCTTCCAAGAATGTTATCTCAGTACGATTCTTATTAATGGTGAAAAGGCATATGCATTGTTTGACGGGTGCAACGCATTCGTTTGTGTCCGGGAAAAGATATAGATGTTTGAAAAGATAGAAGTTATGCCTCTTGAGACGCTCTTTGTGTTTCCACGCCTTTAAAAGGATATGGTATTGTCTACGCTGGTGTGTGAAATTGTAGATCTCAATGGGAGGAAAGGATATGGAAATAGACTTGGTTGTAATGGCTATGTATGATTTTGATGTTATTATAGGAATGGACTGGCTTCGTAAGTATCGGGCTAGAATGGATTGTTATAGAAAGGTGATTCAATTTGTTTTACTTGATCAGTCTAGTTGTGAATTTTTAGGAGGCCAAACCCATTTTCCTGTAGCGCTTATCTCGGCAGCAGGCATGAGATTGCTTGACCAAGGATGTCAAGGGTACCTAGCCATAGTTAGAGATTGTGCTAGAGAGGAGTCTAAACTTGAGGAAGTTCATGTGGTTAATGAATTTCAAGATGTATTTCCTGAGGAATTGCCTGGATTACCGCCAAAGCGGGAAATTGAATTTGAAATTGAATTAATGCCTGGAACGGGACCAATATCAAAAGCTCCATATAGAATGGCCTTAGTTGAATTGAAAGAGTTGAAAGTGCAAACTAGAATTGCTTGATAAAGGATTTATTAGACCAAGTGCTTCACCTTAGGGTGCACCGGTCTTGTTTAAAGAAGAAGGATGGGTCAATGCGCTTTTGTATTGACTATAGGCGATTGAATCAAGTGACCATTAAGAATAAGTATCCTTTGCCTAGAATTGATGACTTGTTTGATCAACCCAAGGGTAGTTCGGTCTTTTCTAAGATTGATTTGAGATCGATACCATCGGTTCTAAGAATTAAAAAGGAGGACATTCCTAAGACTTACTTAGAACTCGTTATGGACACTATGAGTTTTCTTGTTATGCCATTTGGATTAACTAACGCCCCGGCTGCATTTATGGATTTGATGAATAGAATATTCAACTTTATTTGATAAGTTTGTGATTGTCTTTATTGATGATATTCCTGTATTCGAAAGGGCCTAAAAAGAGCATGAGCGGCATTTGAGAATTGTTTTGCAGACGCGAGAGCATAAGTTGTATGCTAAATTTAGTAAGTGTGAATTTTGGTTGACCTGATAGTATTTTTAGGACATGTGGTGTCGGGGAAAAGGAATTAGATCCCGGCTAAAAGTTGAAATGGTAGTGAATTGGCCGAGACCAACGACACCCTACCGAGATACGAAGTTTCCTAGGATTGGCCGGTTATTACGGAAGGTTCATTGAAGGATTCTCGCAGGCGGCGGGACCTTTAACTAAATTGACTCGAAAGAATGTGAAATTTGAAATTCAACGAATGTGAGTTTTGAGGGGAGCTCAAAGGAAATTGACTAGCTCAATTCGACTATACCTCTTTGGACCTAATGGTTTTACGGTGTATAGTGATGCATCTCACAAAGGACTAGGATGTGTGTTGATGCAGCATGGCAAGGTTGCCTATGCATCCGAGACAATTGAAACCCCATGAGTTGAATTATCGGACGCATGATTTAGAGCTAGCAGCTATAGTGTTTGCTTTGAAAATATGGAGACACTATGTATGGGGGAAGTTTCAGATCTATACGGATCATAAGAGTTTGAAGTAGACTGTTCTCACAAAAGGAATTGAACATGAGACAAAGGAGGTGGATGGAGTTATTGAAGGATTATGATTGTGAAATAAAATATCATCCGGGGAAAGCGAATAGAGTAGCGGTGCTCTTAAGGAAAGTCGGCGATGGAAATAGCTAGTTTGAGAATGGCGAATGGGAATTGTTAGAATGTAGTAAATTCTGAATTTAAATTGAATTGGATTGTCTTCTTGACGCGTGCTTAGTGCATTAAGGATCGGATATTATCCGGAAAGTGAGTTTTGCAAGAATCCACCCGGAGATTTTGAAAATGAAGATCTTTGTGTCTTTAGGGAAAAGATCGGAATTTCAGATCTCCGATGATGGGATAGTGAAATGTCAGGACGACTTTGCGTTCCCGACAATGAGGAGTTGAGGTATGGAAATTCATCGGAAGCACATAAGAGTAACTATAGTATCCACCCGTGTAGTACAAAGATGTACAGAAATTTACGCTATTTCGCCATTCTTAGGAAATCCATCCACTAAGGATGTGACATCCCGTGATTGATTCAGTTATACTCCTACTTTCCGCTCACCTATGAACACATACCCTTTTGAGTGTTCCGAGTATCTTATGAAAATACTCTTCTTTCCTCACGGGACCCAATTTCTCAAATTTGTGAGAGGACTCATGTGTAAAGGCAGCACAACCCCATGGCTTAAGAAAACTTAAGTCCGATTTTCTACCTGTCCATAACTCATATGGAGTGGAAGTAATCGATTTGGAAGGCACCCGGTTAAGTATATAGGCAGCAGTTAACAACGCATCACTCCAAAAAGTGATAGGTAAATTAGCATGCGCCATCATAGACCTAACCATTTCCAGTAGGGTTCTGTTTCTTCTCCCCGCAACACCATTTTGTTGAGGAGTATATGGAATAGACAACTGTCTTTCTATTCCTTTTTCATCACTTAATTTTCTGAACTCATCAGATAGATATTCTCGACCTCGATCGGATCTAAATACTTTTATTTTCTTGTCTAATTGATTCTCTACCAAGGTCGTAAACCTTTGAAACAACTTATCGCTTCAGATTTATGAGAAATCAAATAGACACATCCGAATCGAGTATCATCATCTATTAAAAGTGATGAAATAAACAGCCCCATGCCTTCCTCTCACATTCATTGAACACGACGTCCAAATGGATTAAATGCAGAGGAAATTCAGCTCTTTTACCTTTTCCAAATGGTTTCCTTGTCGTTTTCCCTTCTAGGCAATGCTTACATATGGGCAAATCGACTTTTCAATGTTGCCCAACAAGCCCTCTTTGGCTAGTCTTTTCATATGTTGTTGGCCCATATGACCAAGTCTAGCATGCCACTATATTCACATCATTATCATATAAAATAGAAGACGTGAAACAAGGGAATAACATATTGACATCACCTTGAGTCAATATTTAGTACAATAAAACCATTTAGAAAGTGACCACAACCATAGTAGTTTGTATCTAAATACAAATCTACACATTTATTATGGAAGTTCATATAAAAACCAAGCTTAACCAACACCAAAACAAACACTTAAATTTCGACGAATCTCCGGAGCATATAGAACATCATGTAGGAACAGGGTGCGTCCATCACGCATGTTCAATTGGCAGGTGCCAATCCCTTTAACTTCATCTCTGGAGTTATTTCCCACATAGATCCACTTAGTTCCAGTTGGTACTCGTCAAAATTCCACGAAGGATTTTATATCCTTCGCTGCATAGTCTGTCGCTCTTGAATCTACAGTCCACAAAGGATTGGATTCAGCCAATAAAGCAGAACTTGACACATAAGCAAAGTTCTCAAATGTACAAGAGGTGTTTACTTTCTTTGGCTCACGACAGTCGCGAGCATAGTGACCTCTCTTGTCACAATTGTAACATCTCACTCTTGACATTTTCTTTACTTGAGGACGTTTTCCTCTCTTGGGTTGGTTAACTCTTAATTTCTTGCAATAAGGACTTGATCCTTTGCATTCCCACATATTGAACGAATCAATACGCTTGCGCTTAGAGCACAAAGCCCTTTCGAGCTAGAACCAAAGATAGAAAATATCTATTTTCGGCTCAAATGCCGTTAGGCGATCCTCAACTAGCTCAAAGTGGCGCACAACATTTATAAGATCTTCCATAATGTGGTCAAGAGCTTCTAGTGCTTCTTGCTTTTCCAGCACATATTGAATCTTCATATTCAATATTTCACAATTGTTGCCGTTCATATCAGCAATCACATTCTTAGTTGCTTTGAAACCATCGATCTGAACACATCGACATACATGCACGAATAATTAATGCCTATCATTTATGCATCCCTATTTGCACAAACCCATCATATTAATGAATAATTTCAAGTAAGGTTTCAGAATCAAAAGGTCACTATGTTTCCAATCATCCTCCAAAGTCCTAACTCAAAATTATTATTAATATAATTGTCTTATGCAAATACATTCTATGAAGTTACAAAAACTTCTATTACTACCCACAGCAATCAGCAGTAGCAGAAAGCAATAGATCATTTGCATAACAATAACACAACAACGCTTTCAACTAATACAACTATACATTACACTAAGTAATATATACAGAGAAAAAATCAACATGTAAAGATATATTTACATCCATAAAAAAAAAAATCTCATAGTTAATCTAAGAAATAATTAGGGAATGTCCCTTCTAATCTATCAGTCAAAACATTTGAGAAAACTGAAGGCACATTTGCCAACCATGGAAAAACTTTTGGAGAGCTTTCATGTCGCCACCAAGGCGCATTTACTCTGCGCCATGTCGCGCTCAATCTAAGGGTTGAAGTTTTGGCCAACTCAATCCTATAGTACTCTCTTACAAAAGCTTCCACTAGCCTCCTATAATCCGGGACCACGTTGACTTCCCATAACCGATCTAACACTGCTTGCCATTCAGGTGGAAGAGTGTTCATCAAAGCCGGCACCTTCTCAAAATCCGGCATAAGATAACCATTCCGATGATTTCTGTATCATCGATTGACCTTGACCACATGTGATACTAAATCACCGTCATGCCACCGATAATCAGCTAACTTTGTCATCAGCCTTTTAAGTCTTGCATTTCCCTCGTCCGTTCTCGGGATTGCAGGTATCCGTGCATGACGCATCATAGTTCCTGCAACAAACGCAGAACTAAAAATGGATCACTTATAATCCATAATTTTACATAAGGAAAATACATAATTTTCCATAATTCATGCAACACATGCATAATAAAAAAAAATGGGTTACATATAAACCACATAGGCATATATGAAAAAGAAATTAAAAAAAAAATTTCGGGTCAACGGTCAAAGTCAACGGTCAACGGTCGTCAACGGTCAACGGGTCGCCGGTCGTCGGACGTCGGACCGGTCTCGCCGGTCGGGCCGCCGGGTCGGTTCGCGCGGACCGCCCGCACGTGCCGCGCGCGTGCCGGGGGTCCGCGAGTCGCCGGTCGGGTCGGGTCGCCGGGTCGGTTGCGCGGACCGCCCGCACGTGCCGCGCGCGTGCGCGTGCCGGGGTCCGCGGGTCGCCGGTCGGGTCGCCGGCCGGCCACCGTCGTCGTGCTGACGTCATCGATGACGTCACCCCAGCGGTTATTTACCGTTGGATGACGTCATGCCGGCGTCGGACGCGTCGGTCCGCGGACCGGCGCGTGCCGGTTCGCCGGCCGGCGCGTGTTCCGCACGCGCGGGCGGGGGCGAAATAGCGCCTCCCGGGCGCGTCGCGCCACGCGCAGCACCTTCCGGCCGCGCGTGTGGGCGCGTGCGGCGTCGCCCGGCGGCGCTCGGCATATCGCCAGACTCGTCTCGACGCCATCTTTCTTCCTATGCATCAGATTTTGATTTCGACTTACGAAAACACGGAAAAATGGCCGAAGAGCGCTCGGGTGTCGGGATTTGTCGCCCGATCCGTACGGCCGAAAACACTTTTGCGAAAAATCAATCAAAAACATCAAAACATATCGGGAAAACGTGAACTAGGGCTCGATACCAATGTTGGGAATAACGGATCCCCGAAAAACGAATTCGACACTAAATCGAACCCCTAGATCAATGCGGAAGACGAAGCCCGGGAAAACGACACGTATCACCGATCGTAAAGCACACCACGGATTCGAGCGTACCTTGTTAGCCACAGATTAAACACCGACGCCAATGGAGGAAGAGAAACTGGCCCTATTCGATCTGACGATGACAATTCGCTTGGAAGGGAGGAGAAACTTCGCCTTGTGCGTTACTGTTTTCTTTTCTTTTTGGAGAGGGAGAGAGAGCGCGGGAAGAAGACGTACGTACGTAATTTTTCCAACTATTGCCATCTCTCTCTCTCCTCCCTTTTATACCTTCCCCTTCCACGGGCCGTATTCCCGTGGGCCGGGCTTTCTGGGCCCAACTTGGGCGGACGGGCCTTAAGCCCAAATCAAATAAAGCCTTCAAATGCTACTTGCTTACTGTATGTTGGACATTCACGTTAATTGCTTAAGTTTTCAAGTTCGATCCGAGTTTAAGTTTGCTTTTGTACTCTGAACAAGGTTGCTACCTTAGTAAACAAGCAATTATGAGGATTTTGATTTTGATGGTAGAGAACAGGATGGTAATTTACTTCTATAATATCACCTTCTTGATTGCTATTTTAGATCAAGTATGTCAATTGACCAACTTCATTCCAAAACACTTGGAGCAAGCTATCATGACATTCTCGAGAAACCCTTTTTGCCCCATCTGGTATGCATTGCTGCTAATGAAGTGCTATATCTTATGATATTTTGGCCTGGCTCAAAGGGAACACATGAGACGAATGACTTGATTCTCATACATCTCATGTTTCCTTTTTACTTAATCAGGTCACGAGATTATACAAGGACAAAGAGCTGGCTGATGTCGAATTCACAGTGAGTCACCCTTCTCTATATTCGTTGCCTTGTAAACTAAGATTTTTAACGTACGACAGGATTAGTAGATTTAGCAACAAAACAGTTGATTGGATTTCCAATGCTTTGCATGCAAAGTCCATCGATTTACCGTCACTAATGTCTACGTAATAAATATTTAACCTTCAGTCTCCAAGAAAATCCTCCTAAGACTTCTTCCTTCGAACTTTAAAGATAGGACCAATTCCAACAGATGATGGAGTTGGAAAGGAGGTGATAACACAAATGACGGCAAATATGGCCACGGAGAAGACCTTCTACACTGATTCTAATGGAAGGGATTTCATAAAACGGGTAAACTCTGAAATCTACATTTCCCTTAGATGCCGCCTTTGTTTATCTCTCAAAATTATCAACATTCTCAACAGATGATCTCAATATTAGTACTAGCAGATGGAGAGCGAGATTTGCTAGACTTATTATCGTATGCGAACTCTCTACTAAGCAACATCTATCCGAGTGTTTAGTTATAGCTTGTGATGTTCTTCGGAAATTTCACATTTCAAAGGTCGTTTGACAGAAATTTGGTTCACTTAACATCAAATGACATTAGCTGGAATTTGCATTTTCATCATCAACTGAACTACATCTTCAGCGAAATGATGTGCAACATATTCTTCCAGTCACAGCGTAAAGTCAGACAACAGCCATCTTGCTAAATTCATCGCTTGTCCTACTCTGACCCGAAATACCTTACTATGGTTCATGCAGGTGCGAGATTATAGACCAGATTGTTCCCTCACTGTTACGCAACCTGTTGCAGGAAATTACTATCCAGTAAGTTCTTTAAATATAATGATTTACTAAATGACTGTGAGTAACAATACGGTGCTTGAACATATGAAATTATATCAACCTATAGCATAGACTCCTGAATATATTTTTCCCCTAAAAATGATCCTCTCTCCTACGCTATGCCGTCAGATTAATCTTGGAATTTTCACCACGGACAACAAAACTGAATTCTCGGTCTTAGTGGATCGTGCGGTTGGGGGAGCCAGTATCAAAGACGGGCAAATAGAGTTGATGCTTCACAGGTTCGGCACGTCCTTTCCGTGTTCTGCCCCATATGAGTCCTTCCTTTCTTCACGTTAGAAATCTTTTACCTTCTCTAGCTTCATGCACCAGGCGAATACTTAAAGATGACAGCAGAGGAGTGGGGGAAGCTCTTGACGAGATGGTGTGCATTGCAAATAACAGTACGTGCAAAGGACTAACGGTGTGTTACGTCGCCAGAAGTTCTCTGTGGACAACCAATTGTTTCTCTTCGTTCATTTTTCCAAGTGATGTATTTTCAGGTACGAGGACACTACTACATAGGCATCAACAAACGGGGGACAGGAGCTCGCTGGCAACGGACAACTGGCCAACAAGTGTACTCACCTTTAGTTCTGGCTTTTGCACATGAGGTGGGGATTGAATGCATTAGTTTTTTGAGGTCTATGCTTAAGCCTTTACCGGAGCAAAAGATAATGACCCTGCAGAAGATGGAGGACTGGACAGCTTCTCATGTTACCATTGCGACTACTATGGATTCAAGTTACAGTTTACCTCAGAATGTTGCTTTGATCACTCTGCAGGTTATTCAGATTTGTCTCAAATACTCTCTCCCTCCCTCCTTTCCCATGGGAGATTAATCGACCTTTCTCTTTTGCAGGAGTTGGATGATGGAAGTGCACTACTACGTCTTGCACATCTTTATGAGGTGAGAATCATTTTCCCTTTTAGCCCCCCCAAAAAAAAGAGCTTTGTCAATCCACTTCATTTGAATTTAATGTCGTTGGTGCTGTGATAAAAACTCCATGTGAGACCTGGAATCAACAGAAATATGAATCTTTGCAAACTCACGACCGTAATCTAACTATGGAGGCATTGCTTCTTGGATTGACTAAACTAACTCTATCAGGCTATTCACTTGCTGCCACAAGTGAGGTGATTGATATATACCATATCGTATTCATTTCCATCTTTCTTGTTGTGAATATATCTAGCCTGGTGAAGATGCTGAATATGCGACCTTGGCTAAAGTCGATCTGAAGAAGATGTTTGTTGGAAGAACGGTACGTAAAGCTTTTACTGCACTAATGCCGAGGCTCTTCTTAGTGTCTGCCAACTGCACGAATTACTGTCTCATACTGATGGACATTGATAAATATGGTCATGACTACAGATAAAGGAAGTAAAGGAAATGAGCCTGTCTGCAAACCAAGAGAAGTCTGAAATGAAGCGGATGACATGGAAAGTCGAAGGGGAAGTCGTGGCTGAACCAACACCTTTAAGAGGGGGCCCTGTCAGTGTCTCGGATCTCATTGTTGAGCTTGGTCCCGTGGAAATTCGTACTTTCTTACTCAAATTCTAAGCGTTGTATATAATGCCTCTTTTCATGTAATCAACAACTTCCAAAGTCTCTTTCATACATTTTTTTCATGAAGATGTTAACCAGTACCCCAAAAGGGTACCACTTAGCTCAAGATGAAACCAATAAGTGCAGGTTTTTTGGGCTTTCCTAACAAGTGCAGTTACAGCATCAATGAAGAAGAATGGTAGTTTAATTACTTGCTTAGTTTATTAAAGCAATCGGAAAATGGCCTTCACAAGTTTCCCAGCGAGTACTTGTCAAAGATTAATCTTTAAGGAGTACTCGCCCCGATGATTGTCAGTTCAAATGTACACAACTGTGTCCTTCAGTGGTAGTTTTCTTCTCTGCATTGGACTACGCAAAGAGTGCCCATCTCCAGGTTGCATAAGTTGCGAGAGATCAAGAAAATGAACATTTGAACTTACCTAGGAACAACTCATGTTTGATGCTGTGAGTGTCAAAAGCTTTCTGCACAGGGCAGAGGCAATAGAAAACTCCAAATATTTTCATGACTCTGGTCATCATCAAGGTGACAAAATTCATTCATAACCTATTTAGGAACATGATTTCCATCTTGATTGGCATCGCCAGAAACCATATTTTAGCTTCTGAGGAAGAGGAAGACGATTGCTCACACTCTCTGCCATGAAAGAAGAGTGTCATTTTACTAATTACTCGGTTCTTCTCTTTTTCTCACGTGATTATCGCTTCGTTTTATGATGCAACTGCAAGCGTAATTCTCATTCCTCTCCTTTTCTTTGCCCTTTCAATGTCGTCTGCAAGTCGTTCGACCAAGCACCGCAAATTCGATATCAGTGTGTGTTCAAGCTGAAAAATTACAGCGATGTTGCTTAGGTATGGGGCTGTTTCCTGGATTTCAGGGTTCTATTCATCTTGAGGGATTTTAGGCCTTGTCCAATCAAAAGGTCTCGTCTTGTTCTCCTGACGTCATAGCTCATGAGAAACCCAGAAAAGATTTCAGGTCGAAGAGAAGAAGCAGGCGGCTGCAGATGTGCTCGATCGGTACTCACAAGTCTGTCATGGCCTGGACCGAGAAACCATCCGACATTGTGATTTGAGGCTGCATCTGATGAAGGTACCAAATTCCATAGATTCTAGAGCATAGTGCGATCGACTGTCTTCTCCACCATAAGATTTTTGCCTGGACTCAGAGCAGGGACACGATCGATTTGCTTCCAGATTGGCGAATTTCCATCTCGTTCTTACCTTTCTATTTGTTGGAATTGTTCAGGATATTTCTGAACTGCCTGCATTAGTAAAGAAAGAGCCATTCCATTCTCCAGCAAACTCCGACGCCGTGGGTGAAATCGTCGAGCTCTGGTACAGCTAGGCTTGACAAGCAAGACGGTTCTCGAGCTTTATAGTCCATGGTCATCTGAAGCAGAGTTTCTGGATATTTTGCCATATAAGATGCAGGTTGTGTCTTAATTGTTCTAACATACATTTTTTTTTTAGATAAGTGCATTGGATGTCCTCAAATTTGTCGATAAAGTGCAATCGGCTAGACTAAGCTTAAACGCTAACAAAAGAACTCCCACACGACAATAAATCGCTTATTCAAACATAAACATAATGAGGACTCACACGAAATGCTAAAATTTCGCGCCAAGCAAATCGTTGCTTCAAATCAACAACCATCAAACCACACGACTATACAACACCACAATCCACCATTCCCAAGATATTCTATAGCTCAACAACTTAAAAATCGGATTTCATGCGTAGTTTTCACAAAACAACGAATATACAACCCAATTCCAAAAACAACCCTTATGCCGTGCACATGTGAAATTCCCTTTCTCTTCTTCTCATTTCTTCTTTTATAGGTGATTGGTTCCCTTTCCGGTCCAGTTCCAAGGTGACATAGGGAACCGGACCGGGAGGACGGGTTCCCAAAATTGGGAACCGAGGACTGGACCATCCTATGATTGAGAACCGAACCGGATGACCGCCAGCTCGGTCCGATTGAAGTTGGAACCGGTCAAATCTTTAAAGACTGAAGAGAGCAGCGAGATCCCCACATCCGGGCGGTTTGATTTCCCTTTTATCGCATTTATTTATTTCCTCACAAGTTTCTATCGCATTAAAGGCATTAACTTTTGATCGGTCTCTCTCTCTCTCTCTCTCTCTCTTCTGTACGCAAACCCCCGTCCCCTCCTCCTTCCACAAAAACCACCATGACAAGTCCTCCATATTAGAGAAACGACGAAGAGACTCTACGCCTTAAATTCACTCTGAGCTCGCTCTCGAGCCCTCATGGATCCTCGTGTCTGTGGTGTCTCCTCCCTCTCAGCCCTCGTCGCTGTCCTCGACTCCCACTACTCCGAGCTCGTTGAGAAGGCCCTCCTCCGCCAGACCTTAGAGGACGCTGTCGGTTGCCATAGAGAGAGGGAATAAGGTGTGGGAGCCAAGACGGAAGAGCAAGCGTGAGAGGTTGCTTTTCTTTAGAGATTAAGAAAAAAAAATGATCAGGTCCAGGCGATTCCAACTCTAGAATAGGGAAGCAAGCTGAAAATCACCGGTTCCAATTTTATGAAACTAGGAACCGGACCGCCCCTCTGGGATTTATCTAGAACTGGTCGGTCCTGTCCAGTCTGAAAGCTTTCGGTCCGAGCAATCCTTGTTACTCACCCCTATCTTCTTCTTTCTTTGTTTCCCCCCTCTTTATTTATTTCTTTCCCGAATTGCTCTCCATCTTCTCTCTCTTCCTTTTATCTCGATGATCTCTTTTATTCTTTTTCTTTTGACTTTTTAAACTTCTTTCATTTTTTTCCCACCTTTGACTTTTCAAAACCCCTATCTTACGCTCTCAGTCATCAATCGATCCGATTTCGTACTTAAGTGTCTTTGATCTGATCGCTTTTTTTAGTTGTCTTTACTAACAGGGACATTTCAGCTTACTGCGACAAAGGGAAAGTTCGGGTGATGCGCAAACGTCCATTATTAAGTACAAGGGCTTAATTCCTTCTTTAAAAAGCACTGATTTTTGGTTGAATTCCACTTGCGATCCGAATTTTGTTTGTTGGACATAAGAACACCAACTTTCACTCGGTTTCCAAATTTGTCCTCTGCCAGGTTTCTGTTTAATGATGCTTTTAAAGATCCGAAGTATCGTATGTATATTTTTCTTCGTTTCTTTCCTTATTTCACTTCATCTTCTTTATTGCAAGGACCATGGCTGCTTAAACTCATGAAGGGGAGAGAGATGTACAGGTGGAATGACACGTCAATTCAGTAGCATCATTGGTGGGGTGGGAAACTGGACGGGAGTTGGATTTGGCTAACGACTGAATTATTTTATGAGACAAAAAAAAAAAAAAAAAAAAAGTTTGAACCAAAATTATGAGATGATCTATAATTGGTGCTTTTGAAAGGATTTGGGCCCAAATATAACTAGAAGGAATTTCATTTTTAACTTAGAATTTGCTCATGTAATTTCACATGATTCAATTCCCGTGGTGCCCAAACATTTAAATCTCTATTCAGGCCTCATCGAGACAAAAAGTTAAATGTGTAGGGAGATAATACCAAAAATAATGAAGAAACTTTTAATTTTTCCAATAGTTTAAGGAGTATCGGATTTTTTAAAATGCGATAATTGTCTTGTTTGACTTTTGCTTTGTCAGGTATCAATATATCAATCGGTATCCTTGTCCGGTCCGAAAAGAAACATACAAATGTCCCAACGAATGTCTCTCGCGATTTGTCTCTTTCCTTTTCTATGCATGACGAGGCAAAAACTCATTACATCGACATGACTGACCAATTTCTCTGTCCACCTTTCATTCCAATCCGTCTTAAATGTAGCTCAGAGTAATTTTTTGGTTTGATGTCCGCGCACTATGATGCAGCCATTAGATTTTGAGAAGTATCATTTGTCTACCTTTCTATGTCCCTAAATGGAAAAACAGAGTTGCTCAGCATGGCTTTATTTTTCCCAATAAATTTTCCATGCCTTGTGTTTTATTTCCGATGAGAGAGAAAGTATTCGGTGGTAAAATGGTACCATAAACTGACAGGACAGGCACTGCGTAGCACAACCCAACTAAAAATTAACATAAGTTTCCGAAGTGGTGACCAAACCAAACAAAAATAAAATATGAAAAGTCGGCCTTCCTTTTTTTTTTTTGGTAGCTCGGGGAAACGCCATTGCAGTGAGAAGTAAATCACGAGGACACATAAACGAGGACCCACCACCCCGGCATCACACTTAATTTCCGGCCGACCGTGAGGAGATTCGAACTCCTCCGCTGCGATAGGGCGAAGGCGGCAAACCATCGCGCCACCAAGGTGGTGGTCTCGGCCTTCCTTTTTTCTCTCTCCTTTCCTCCACCATCTGCAGTCGTCGATTGGCAGATCGAGAGGTCCATGGTCGAGCCATCCCTCCGTCCTCGTCGTGACTCGCAAATAGAGCCGCATTCTTTATTGTCGTTCACGGCCATCTCGTCCGTTGCTAGATCTGGATTCCATGGTCCATGGCCAAGCCACCCCTTGATTATCGTCACTCGCGACCGGGCTCTTCCGTCGCCAGATGTAAAACCGTCTCCTTCGCCCAACCCGCCACAACCTCCAACCTTGAGCACACCGCCCCATCGTGGTCGTCACATCCGGCGGCAAGTTCAAAAGAACAGCCGCTCGAGAATAAAGACAAGGGATCATGGATACAAGACTTTCAACAGCAGAGGAATGCAGAAACAATTGATGGAAACCGCTTGAGGAGAATGCAACCGCTAGAAACCTCTGAAGGCAATTACCACACGCAACGCAATTATAAATACCATCAGTCATCCACTAGAGAGCTTCCACTTAAACTCGCGTGATCAATTAAATTCCAACGTATTTCTTAACTATAGCTATTAAATCCGCGTTAACAATTAAATTTTGACGCATATCTTATCAAGTGTAATATTATTGATTGAATTTCGTCATGATGTCTTTGCATTCTCAAGCATTGTCATCAATTAAATTCCGGCAAAGTTCGTTTACGATTGGTCCGTTTGTAATAATTGTACTTGCCAAACCTTGCCATCGATTAAATTTCAGCATGGTTGGCATTTGTGTAGTTTTATCTAAAGTGAAGTTGTTGATTCTCTCATTCGCCTGGATATTTTTGTTTGGAGTCGGTGCAGAACCCGTCTCTTTTAATAAATATCGAATAACGACTTTCAGTAAAAAATATTTCGTCACGGGTGAAATTCCGCTAGAACAACTGGGATAGATGTTGCTGAGTGGAGAGAGTTCACATACAATAGTAAGTCTAGGAAATCTCGCACTCCACTTGCTCGTAACTAATATTGAGATCATCTGTAGAGAATGGCGAGAATTTCAAGAGATAAGCAAAGGCGGCATCTAAAGAAAATGTAGGTTTTGGAGTTTACCCGCCTTATGAAATCCTTTCCATTCGAATCGGTGTAGAAGGTCTGCTCCGTGGCCATATTCGCCGTCATTTGTGTTATCACCTCTTTTCCAACTCCATCATCCGTTGGAATTGCTTCCATCTTCAAAGTTCAAAGGAAGAAGGCTTGGGAGGATTTTCTTGGAGACTGGAGGTTAAATCTTTAGTACGTAGGCGTTAGTGACAATAACTCGATCGACTTTGCTTGCAAAGCATTGGAAATTCAATCAACCGTTTTGTTGCTAAATTTACTAATTCTATCCCATGTTAGAAAGCATAGTTTACCAAAGCAACAGATATAGAGAAGGGCAGCTCACTGCCAATTCGACATCAGCCTGCTCTTTTTCCTTGTATAATCTCGTGACCTGATAAAGTGAAAAAGCAAAATAAGATGTCTGAGAGACAAGCCATTTGGCTCATGTGTTCCCTTTGTGCCGATCCGAAACATCATAAAATATAGCGCTTGATTAGCAGCAATTCGGACCTAATGAAGCAAAAAGGGTCTTTCCAAGAATGTCATGCCTTCTTGCTCCGAGTGTTTTGGAATGAAGTTGGTTAATGGACTTACTTGATCTAAATTAGCAATAAAAGAGGGGGCATTATAGAAGTAAATTACCCAACGTAGCAACTTTGTTCAGAGTACAAAAGCAAATTTAAACTCGGATCGAACGTGAAAACTTAAGCAATCAATGTGACTATCCCAACGTCTGGTCAAATGAATGACACTTCTTATTAGTAGCTTAGCTATTCAAGCCAAATGATAACTACAATACTTCAGTCTTAACTCCTTGTTGACATATCTACATTCTGGACATCTTTGGTGTTGGGGAGAATCGGGGACAATAATTCACCATGAGCCAAACACAATCCAGGATCAATTTCTCCTCCGAAACTAAATTAACTGAAATTCTCTTAACCCCAGCAACAACCAGCAATGTATAGCCTTACAATGCCGAAATGATAAATAGACAAAACAAATAACGACACCAAAAATTTAAAGTGGAAAATCCAATGTGGGAAAAATTACGAACCGCCCAAAAACATCTATTAATCACCAAGAATAGTAGGATGCACAAAGTATTATTCTCTAGTCACACACTAGTGTCTCCACATAAACATTACAAGTTCATTTCATCACCACAAAAGTAAATAAACATAAATGAGTTCATAAAACCCTAACCACAGAAGGAGAATTTGGAGGCGGTTCTCGATGAAGGAAAACCATCAACTCGTAGCCCTCGGTCTCATGAATAACATACTCAAATTTGAGCTGATTCTGTCAATGTTTGGCCTTCGAATCAGGACCAGAAAGTTGCAGCCCCCTTCTTTTCTTCTCTTCTCCGCTGTTATGACAGTTTCTATTTTCTCTCTCTCTCTCTCTTCACTTCTTTTTGGGCGCACACCGCACAACCACCACTTCCATTTCTTTTTCAACTTTTGACTTTTCTCTTCTTCTTTTTTTTTTTATACATATTTACATATTGGTTGGGCCCCACAAATAAGCCGGACCTAGCCAACAAATCTCCTCCTTCGCCTCATGTGGGAAGATCTATTATGCTCGATTTCCTTCTGCAAGAGTCAAGCTTCATCACAGGCAATGCCTTGGTCATCACATTGGATCTATTGTTGTTGGTGTGGACTTTCTCAAGTAGGAAGAGCTTCTCTTCTAACTTCTCTTGGATCCAATGGTATTTCACATCAACATGCTTCGATCTTGAATACAACATCGGATTCTTGCCAAGATAAATAGCACTCATGCTATCGCAATATAGAATAAATTTCTTTTGCTTCAAGCCCAACTCTTGTAGGAATTTTTGCATCCACAAGAGTTCATTTCCTCCTTTGGTAATAGCAATATATTCGCCTTTCATTGTAGACAAAGCAATACATTTATGCAATCTTGATTGCCATGAAACTGCTCCCCTAGCAAAGATCATTTTGTAACCCGATGTAGATTTCGAGAATTAACATCACCAGCATAGTCCGCATCCAAGTAACCATTCAACTCAACATAGGCTTCGCATTTCCATAACATAACCAAAGTGTAGAAGTGCCTTTAAGATATCTCAAAATTCATATAACAACGGTTCAATGCTCCTTACCTAGATTGGAGAGAAATCAACTCACAACACCAATTGCATGAGCAATATCGGGTCTTGTACAAACTATAACATACATCAAACTACCCACGGCCAATGCATAAGGAATTTTTATCATCTCTAACTTCTCTTTTTCACTTGTAGGGCACTCAGTACTACTCAACTTGAAATGACCTGTAAGTGGAGCACTTATCGGTTTACATGTGCTCATGTTGAATCTTTCAAGCACCTTTTCAATGTATCTCTCTTGAGATAACCACAATTTCTTATTCTTCCTATTACGAGTAATCCTCATGCCTAAGATTTGCTTGGCTGGGCCTAGGTCCTTCATTGCAAGACTCATATCATTTTTCAAGCTCTTGATTTTCTTAGCATCATGCCCAACAATCAACATATCATCCACATAGAGTAGGAGAATAAGAAAATTTTTATCCAAAAATCTTTTCATAAAGACATAAGAATCAGTATTAGTCTTACCGTACCCATGTTTTTCCATGAATGATTCAAATTTAATGTATGGCGTTTGCTTGAGACCATGTAAGCTTTTCTTTAATTTGCACACGAGGTGTTCTTTGCCTTCAACTTTAAAATCCTCTGGTCGCTCCATATATATTTCTTCTTCTAGGTCTCCATGAAGAAAAAATGTCTTTATATCAAGTTGTTAAATTTTTAAATTCAAATTGGTGGCCAACTTAAGAACAACTCGAATAGAAAACATCTTTAAAACTAGTGAAAAAAAATCTCTTCAAAGTCAATGCCCTTCTTTTAACAAAAGCTCTTCACAATAAGCCTAGCCTTGTATGGTGGTTGCAACCTTTTTTCTTCCGTCTTCAACTTATACATCCACTTATTTGTGAGTGTTCGCTGACCTTTAGGCAACTTCACCAATTCAAATTTGTGGTTATCTCGCCAATGCTCCAGAAGGAGTAGGAACCACAACTTACAAACCTCAACCATATCTTCAGGAAGCCCGTATTTACAAGTCATTCCCCGATTACATTGGATCTCGTTGAATACAATTACGAGAGAACTCCATAGAGTTCTTGAAGAAGTAGGACCATTCTTGAAGAAGTATGGGATTATTTAACACCTGTCTCATGGGACCATTATGGTCTTGCACCCAAAGCTAGACAAACACTCGAGGAATTCAATCAAGCATGGAACCAAGCAAGGGCACCTCCATCACAAGGACAAGAAATGGCGGACCCCGACGATTCTGCACAGTCCTCTCAAAAATCCCATGCTTAAGCATCCTATGCCCAATGAGGAGGTCCTCTCTCTCAAGACCCCTATGATTAAGGACCTTTTTCCTTATCCCTTGGATTAGACCCCTCTTATTATGCTCAAACACCAAAGCTGGTCTCGGCCGGTCGTGTTTGCCGACACTCAGTAACCCTTTAGGACTCGTGAAGAAAGATCCTCCTCAAGCGGAATAAGCATGTGAAATGCCATGATATCACAAGGAAGATTCATCCACAGCAGTCCTCTTGATCTGGACATTAGACTTGAACAATGTTATGAGGAAGAGTAGCTTGCACGACATAACTCTGATAATCCAGACTATGACTACAACTCCCAAGACGGAAGATAGGCCTGCGGCAAGGTTACTATAGCACAGATCACTGAAGCAAAATATTGTAATAGTAGACTAGGGAAATCACTATTCATGTTCACTATTCATGTTCACTATTCATGTTCACTATTCATATTACCTATAATAATTCCTGGTCGAAATTCCTGGATCCTGTGTGTTATTCAAGACCCGTGAGTATGGTCTTTCATTTTTGTGACCTCTTGATGCTTATGTAAGGTAAAGAGGATGTAATCTTTTGGGGCAAAGTCCCTCTAAGTAAAATGTGTGCTTGTTGAAATTTTCTCCATGCCTTCTAAACACTCATTCTTTTCCAGCTTGGTAGGATCCTCTAATAAATGCAGTTTGGCTAAGTTAGAAATGTTACTATTCGGCACTTTTGAGCGTCTCTATACTCCGAACTAAATCTCTGGGTAGTTTGTAATTAAAAGGCGGTTCCTAGAAGGCTTGAACAGAAGTTCGCGTTGGGGGATAACATATTTGCTGCAACCGAGTTGGTTTTTCCCGGTTCTAAGTATAGAGTTAGAGCCATGATTTCATTTGTAGCTTTGTTTGTTCCATGTGCTTAGATGGTGAATCTAGTGCTAAGAAGATTTTCTCACCATCATGGCTGATCCAGAAATTCTCAGTGCCCCCATTACTCTTACTCCATCCCCATCTTCCTCCTCTTTGTCAGAATTTCATGTGTCAAATGCCTTTAAGATTGACTATCTTTATAAAGTCTCTCTTAGTGATAATACGAAGATTTCCGAAACCTAGTTTTCTCTTATGAACACGTACTCTACTTTTACTAAACCATATTTATCTTTTTCCCCTATTTGCTCAATTACGCATCTTATCCGTTAAACTCCTAAAGAAGTAAAAGAGTATGTGCAATCCTCCAAATTTGATCAATATCATATTCTAGTCACTGAAAATGAGTTGTGCAATCCTCCAAATTTGATCAATATCATATTCTAGTCACTTTGAAAATGAGTACTTTATTACTTTTCAAATTCTCTCGAGAATTTCCTAAACAATGGATCAAACAAGGATATTCTCACACTATTCGTCTTGCACTCACTTTTCATGGCTGAAAAGGCTCGCCGATTATGGCCAAAATGGCCCTATTGAACACTCATCTCTTAGGATACCAGCAAGCTTGTAATGACACTATCCAAACCACTTTGAATGCTGAGACAATCTTTGCAACATTGTATTCAAACTTCAATATTGCCCTTTCAGATCCTCAGCTGCTTTCCTTTTTGAAGGTCCAAATTCAGCTTACTGGAGCACCCTAAATAGCTGATTCCATTATAGCAACCCTCCACTACTAAATGGTCTATTGAGTGCAGAATCATATTCTTGATCTTAATTTCCAGAATAGAAATGAAGATGCCCTATTCATCTCCATAAAAAAATGTCAAGCCTCCTGTATCTATGTCCCTAAACAAATCTCTAAAGAAAAGTTGGCTAAGCTTCTCCTAGAGACTTGGATTACCAACTACGAAAAGCTACACCAAAACAATAAACCTCTCTAGTCCTCAGATTCTAAGTTTGTGAGAAAAAAAAAGATTGTACTGTTGCCATCAAGTTCGTAAGGAAAAAGAAGAAAGTTCTTCTATCTTCTAGACCTTATTCATGATCCAACCTTGTGTACCGAATCGATCCCCGAGTTAGACCCAAAAATCTTGTCAAATACTTTCGAGTGATGGAAATCTAGTCTATTACTACAAAGACTCTTATGGTCATTGCTTCGAGATCCTTTTGCTAGTGTTTTTCATGTACAAATTCTTCAAGCGAAAAGCCCGAAAGTCCAAAGATGGCTTATACTAGAGATATTTGAACAGAGATCCCTCCGTCGATACCCTTGGTAAAAGTATTAAGTTTCAATTTATGATTTCCTATGCCCCATCTCTGCCACCTGTATATGCATCATTACCATCACTTTCAGCCTCATCACCTTCGCCTCCTTTCTCACCTCCTCATAAAAAACCAGCCGTTTCCCCATTTTATAAACCGATCCTTAAGTGAGCAAACAAGAATTCATATCCACTTGAATTTCCAAGTGAACACCATCCAGCCAAGAAACTCAAAAGAAGGCTAGCCCTTCAATCTCCATGTTCCATGATACAGATTTTCCTCCCCTTGTGCGAGAAGGCTCCAAGCTTTCTTTTCCGTTGTTGAAGAATTTATTGATCCCTAGGGAGATATCATCATATCCCAAAAATTTCTGCTCCAACTAATGTGGACGAGCATAAAAGGCAAAAGAGAACTCCTATTGCCGAAGATGTTCTGAATTGGCAATCAGAAACTCTCTTGGCATACAATAATGCTTTCAAAACGATTGATTCTAAAAGTGTTGATGTGCATAGAGATCTCAAGAGATATGATGATACAACCAAAAATTGCTTTCAAATTTCCAGAAAAGGCTTCATGCCTTGGAATTTGGACAATACTTGGGATATCATCATCTTGAAAGCCCAAAGGCTGAAATAGAAAAATTCAATAGGCAAATCCAACTCCTTGAAAAGGAAGATTCAAATCTTCCGATCTGTTCCCTACTTTGCCAAGAATTGAGTATTCTCTTCCACCACCAAGCACTTCGATCTTTGCAACCATTACAGAAACTTCTACTAGACGAAATGGCATTGATGTGGTAGAAATGCGAAATCACCTCAAGGAAATGGATATGCTAAGGAAGGAAAAGGGGAAAGAAAAGATTCCCGTCGAAGAATCCTCCAAATCCGCCAAGGAGGATTTGGACCAAATGATGTCGTCCAGTCCATTAGAATCATTTTTGACAGGACTGAGCAATTCGAAGGAAAAGATGCTTGATCTGCGCTTTGAAAGACCACCCCCTCCAAATCCAATTCTTCCAATCAATTGATTCAAGCTCGAATCAAATTCAATATCTCTCTCATCCTCCTCTTCTTTTTCAATTCCCCTATTGAGTCCTTCCCGATCATGCCAGCCACTTCTTCAACAATTATGTGACCCACCGGATCAAGAAATGGAAACAAATCCCTCTAAACCAGAAGTTCATCAACCAAATAGCTCATACCGGACTTCTACTTTCTCCAAACAGTTTTTACCCTCGATGATATTCCCTACTCCAAATGGTCAGAAAGATTTGAAGAATTTCATTATTGGCTAACCACTTGAGCTCTCACCAACCATGATAAGTATGATGTCATTTTTGAATTTGTCACAATGTTTACAGATAGCCTCAAATATTGGTGGTAATTAGTTTTAGAGCAAGACCAGATGCATTTTCTACCCTTCGGAGATTTTGGTGAAGCTATGGTTTTCATCTACCTTTATGAGCTCAAAAGAAGAAAGTATTTTTAAAGAAAATACCATTCTCTCCAAAAAAAAAAGGCATCTCGACAAGTATTATCGAGAAATGCTCAAACTCTTTTACGGCATTGAAGCCGATGCAAACCGAAACAGTTTTCTTAACCTTTATACCCAAAGAGCGAGAGATTTTTCTTAACAAGTAAAAGGAGAATTTTGGATATTCTCTTCGGAGAAATACAGTAAGAGATCCATCTTTGCCTCGATGATTTGTGTCTTAGATGCCAGATGATGAAAACTTACATTAGAGACAATTGAGAGCTTGATGGTGCTTGTTTGCACCAAAATTTGAAGACTAAGGCTGCTCATGGTAACACTTCTTGGTGGGAAGAGCTTTTTTTTTTTTTTTTTTTTTTTTCAGAAATAGTTCTTTTCTATTTCTATTCTGGGGGGAACAATTTCTGTATAAAAACCCGTTTGATAACTACACAAAATTTCTACTCTTGGAATAGAAAAAGAATAGAAATGCGTTTGGTAACGCAACAATTTCTCTTTTTGTATTTATTCGTTTTTTATTCTTGTCCACAGATCGATCGCCGCCGCGGCCGCCGCCTGGTCGGCCGGTCGGCGGCGGCGACCGGCGGGGCGGGGCGGTGGTCGGCGACGGCGGCAGCAAGAGATGAATAAAAGAAAAAAAGTTTCACTTATTTCTGAAACTTATTCTCGGGAACAAGAAGCAACTTTTTTTTACTTCTCATTTCTATTCCAAAACCATTCCTAGGCTAACTTTTTGTTCCCGGGAACAAAAAACTAACTTGCCGTTATCAAACGGGTTTCTATTCTTTTTTTGTTATGGGGAAGAGAAGAATAGAAATTCTTGGGCGGGGAAGGTTACCACGCGCATGCCTAAATGTTCTAAAAAGGGTTGTGATGGCTCTTGTGGAAAACATTCTAGAAAGAAAAAGCATTTCAAAAAGTACAGAGTTGAAAGATCCAAGTATGGATCTAAGCACCTTCGAAGAAATAAAAAATGGCAATTCTTGCAAAGAAAGAAAGACCGCACGAACCGCAAGAAATCAACTTGATGCTTCATCTGCGATAGGAAAGGTCATTTCATCAAGAACTGTTCTCAAGCGAAAAAAGGTCGAATCACTTGATACATCACATTGAAATTGAAACTGGTTTTCTCTTGAAAACGATGATGTTGAATTATTGTTCTCTGTCGATGAAAATCCATCTGAACAGACCCTTTGTGTTATTCCCCATTATCAAACCCTAGTGAAATCGATTATGATTCAAATTTCGAAAATCTTTTCCACATATCCCTCATTTTTGTAGAACACGACCCTAGTATATATTCCAAGTCAAGTTGATTGTCCTAATTTCCTAGTTAAAATCTTCACTTCAAAATTTGTTAAACCAATCACATTCATTGCCCTTATAGACACTAGTGCTAGTTCTTTAATTTCAGACACTAAAGTTCTTCTTGAAGAATACTAGACTTCCCATGTTCAGCATTTCAATTATGTTTCAAGAGATACTTCTTCCACAAATGTGCCTACTACACTAGTAACTATCTAGCTCTTCCCATAGTGCTCTATAATCACTAAAATCTTTAAATCTAGTCTTCCCAACAAAGATTTGATCATTGATTGAGATATTATGACTTAAATTTCTCAACTCCGAAACATTTCTGAAAAATGTCTTAAGTATAAAGACCAATTTTTTGAATTTGTCAATATCCAAAGGCTTTTCTCTATTCAAGTGAGTTTGCTGGATCCAATCATGCAAAAATTATTAGAATCTTGTTCAGAATCCCATTTTGAATTTTCTAAAAAATGCTCCTATCATTTATGGAAAAATCCAGAGTTTTTTGTTTGCCTCCCTTTTAAAAAGAATGAACACATAAATGCTACTAAGGCTAGTCACATGAGAATGAACCCAAAACATATTGCTTCTACTCGGAATGAATGCTTAGAGCTACGTAGCAAGGTCTTATTGAAATTTCAAATTCCCAATAGGCTTGCAACGCTTTCTATGTCAATAAACGAGCCGAGCTGAGAATAGAGGAAAATGTAGCTAGTAATAAATTACTAGCCCCTCAGCCTCTTTCTCTAAGATGATAAATTCCCCCGCCCTCTCGAAATTCCATTTTTGCTAGATTATCCAAAACCCACATCTATTCCAAGTTTGACCTCAAAACTAGATTTTGGCAATTGGGCATTAATCCCGAAGACAGGCCCAAGACATGGTTTTGAATTCCCAACCAGCATTTCTAATGGAAGGTTCTCCCTTTTGGCCTCAAAATAGCCCATTCCTTGTTCCAAAATGCCATGTGTCGCATCTTTCAACTAATACTGTTTAGTGGAGAAGTCTATATTGATGAATACTACTTTACAGTCCTAATGAAGAATCACACTGCCGACTTTTCAAGCAGTTTGCAAAAATTGTGAAGAAATATGGAATCATGCTTTCCTAACGAAAGATGAACATTGCTCAGATGGGAATTGAATTCCTCGGCATGCACCTTAACAAAGGTACATATTATTCGGGGCCACATCTTGCTAAGGAATTATTAAAACTCCTAGAATATAATTTCACGACAAAATAAGTTTAGCAATTTCTTAGGATAATCAATTATCTTAGAGACTTTGTCCTTAACATTGCCAAATTGTTGATTCTGTTGCAATTGATGCTGAAGAAGAATCCTCTACCTTAGGGTAAAACCCAATCCAAAGCCGTTGCAAAACTAAAAGAAGTCATGCAGACTATTCCCCATAGCAAATACCATCTATAGGAAGAGAGTTCTCCAGGTCGATGCCGGTGATGAATACCGGACAGCTATCTTTGTTTGAAGAAATTGATGGTCAACAACACATTTGCACTTACAAAAGTGGAAAGTCTTCCTAGGTTTAAATGCATTATTATTCTACTTTCAAGATAATATTGGCAATAAAGAATGGAATAAAAAAATTCGAATTCCATCTTATTGGCCATCATTTTCCAGTAGAATTAGATATGGCATCCTTTCCTTAGATGATTAAATTTAAACAAAAGTAGATCCCTCATTCGTAGCTGCTTCAATGGTCTTAATGGTTTTCAAAATACTCTTTCGAGACCAAACACATTGTAGGAAAGAAAAATGTTCTTGTTGATTTTCTCTCTAGACCAAAGGCACCAACAGAGATCAACACGTACATTTTAAGGCATGCTTTTCCTCAATAAGAAAAGTACAAGATCGAGAGAATGCTAGATTGGCCAAGTCTGGATTACTCCTAAGAGATCATTGAACAAATCTAGAATGACAGGCTCTTTGAAAATCTCGACAATCTCATGTGGCAATGCCATATAGAATTATTTACAATCCATGGAGGCTCAATTCTTTATCCTTTTAGATTAAACCCGTGTATCCATTCATACATCCTTTAATCTGGAAGGGAGATGATTTCCTAACAAATTTCGATGGTTATTATGGTACTTAACCAATAAATACTTAATAGCTATTAAGTTCCTTACCAGAAAGTTCATTGCCAAGCTAACCAGGATATTTGCACTTGGTTGTAACATTAGTGAAAGCAATAGAAACCTTCGATTGTGCTCAATTAGTTTTATCCTTCTACTTGTTAGAAGCATCTCTTTCAACAAGAACTGAGAACTGTTCGAGCAGAACCAGAGACATACACCATTGTGTTTCTCCGTTGACCATGGGCTTTTATGCGAAATAATGGTACCCTTGAGTGTCTCTATACTCTGAACTAAATCTCTAGATAGTTCGCAATTAAAAGGAAGTCCTTAGAAGGCTTGAATAGAGGTTCGCCTATTGGGGATAACATATCTACTGCAACTAACCTAGTCTTCTCTGGTTCTAAATATAGGTCCCCTCAAGGATTTAAGCTCCTCTTGCATGACTTTATGACATTTATCCTTTCGTTCACATGACATAGCCTCTTCATAAGTTTTTGGCTCTCCTGCATCAGTGAGTAACACATACTCATGCGGCAAATTTTTTTGAAAAGGTCTATGCTCTTTTAGATCTTCTAACTTGAGGTAGGATAGGTTGCTCTTGCTCAACTAGTTCAACTGGCTCAACTCATGATTTCCATGCACTTATCCCTCATGATTTCCACCCATGATAGGAGGATTTGGGTTGAAACTAACGAACGTTAAGCTATATTCTTTGGTCTCTCTGTCTTGTTGATGTCTTCAATAGTTTGATGCTCAAATAACACCATATCTCGGCTTCTAATGACTTTCTTTGTAACAGAATCCCATAACCTGTAGCCAAACTCTTCACGTCCATAACCCAAGAATATTCACTCTTTAGACTTGTCATCAAGTTTGGATCTTTTATCTCTTGGAACATGCACAAATACCTAACAACCGAACATTTTTAGATGGTTGTAAAAAATATCTTTGCCCCTCCAAACTATTTATGGAACATCCTCTTTAGAGGAATCGATGGAGAAAGATTTATCAAGTCTACCACTGTTCTCATCGCTTCACCCCAAAATGGCTTAGGCAACCTTGCATGAGAGAGTATACACCGAATCCAATCATTTATTGTTCGATTCATTCTCTCCGCTACTCCATTTTGTTGTGGTGTCTTGGGAACAGTCTTCTCAAACTTGATACCATCATCCTTGCAACAAAGTTCAAACAAGCCTCTATTTTCACTACTTTGTTGTCAACTTAAACACATCGAAGTTCTTTCCCAATTTCTCTTTCCACGTTGACATGAAATTGTTTGAAAGCCATAAGCAGCTAATATTTAGATTTCAAAGTAATAGCCCACACTTTTCTAGAACAATTATCTATAAATGTCACAAAATATAATGCACCTTCAAAAGTTCGGGTATCCATGCAATAAACATCTATGTGAACTAAATCAATTACAATTGATTTTGTGTGAGAATATGAATTATGAAATGAGAATCTATATTACTTACCTGTAAGGCAATGAATGCATTCTTTTAGATTTTTCTCCTTCAAATATAGAAGATTCTTTCTAGCAAGAGTTTCAAACCCTTTCTCGCTAAGATGACCAAGCCTTATATGCTGTAAATCAACTGAGGAATCCTCCACTACATTTATCTCTTCTTTAATCAAGTCGGCTTTCATGGTGTAGAGAGCATGTCATCTTACTCTTTGTCACTACCATGAAACCTTTAGTCAACTTCCATTTGCCATCAAAGAATGAATTGCAATAACCATCATTGTCTAAGGCACTGTGGAGATCAAGTGAAGTTGGATATTCGGAACATATCTCACATCTTTCAAAAGCAAATTACATCCAACATCGGTTTTCAAATAAACATCTCCCATACCAATAACCTTAGAAACACCACTATTTCCCATCCTAACTAGGGGTGTGCATGGTCCGGGCGGGCCGTTCCCGACCTAGAACTGGGAACCGCTCGCTAAGGACCGGTTAGAAAAATTGGGCAGGATCCACCCGTTTGTTGCATGGATCCACCTAGGAACCGGATCGCGGTCCGTCCAGGTTCCCGGGTGGATCCATGGAACCGGTTCATCTTCGTATCGACAAACCACTTTCACTTGCTTTGCGGAACAAATTTAACATTAAGAAGCAACGAACCCCATGAATTTAGCAGGGAAAGAAAACGCATTCCACACCCACGAATCGGAAACATAAAGTTGACGTTGCGAGCACATACACTGACTCATAAAATTACACCTAGCTAAACCTTCTATCCATCAAATAGGTTAGCTGCATAAAAAATCCCCAACCATATCTCACATGATACAAAGATATCTTATTAACTCACAAACTTACAATTACTCAACTTCCCGAACTCAAATGAAGAACTTGGCAAAAACCCAGCTAAATACCACGTTCAAAGATCACCAAAATAGACAAATCAATGCCACATATCGAGAATTAGCGGACGGACCGAATCCGGGTATTGAATCGTTTTGGTGGTGCATTCGCTCGACAACCGTGTCCGACTACAAACAAGGGAATTGGCAACATCTCCGGCATGCGTGATAGCAGAGCACGACCAAATTCACGCTCTCAACGCGACGAGAAACCGAGGAACAAGAAAAAGAAAAAAGAAAAACAAACGGGAGGGCTCGGGAGACTCACGGGTCGTGGCGTACTCCTCGAGAGGGATGGCCTTCCGATTGCGCTCTCCCGGCCTCCGACTACCGAAGCTAAAGTGAAGTGAGCACGAGCGCGAGCGGCTGCGGTAATGAAGAGATCAAGACTGCGAGCCTTCGCAAAGCGCCGTGAGCCGGAGGGGCGAGCTGCTTCACGACGTTCGGCGGCCAGTTCGAGGCGGCTGCAAGACGGAGAAGACAACCGTCGAGGGCGGTCAGTTTGCTGAAGCTCCGAACTGAAAGAACACTTCAATAAGAGAGAGAGAGAGAGAGAAGAGAGAGAGAGAGAGAGAGAGAGAGAGACGGAAGTGGAGAGACAGGCTGCTATCTAGGGTTTGTTTTAGTAATTTTTTTATATTAAAAATTAATCGGTTCGGTTCGGGTGGGCGGGTGGACGGATCCGCCCATAGAATTGGGAACTAGACCAGTTCTCTTAAGAACCACCGGTTCCAGTGCGGTTCCGGTCCGGTTCGGGCGGTCCGAACGGATCCCGGTTCTTTTACATACCCCTAATCCTAACACAACCAAAATCACCGCCGCAATAAGAAGCAAAGTAATCACGCCGTGAGGTAACATGAAAAGAAGTTGTAGAATCAATGACTCAAGTAGAGTCTTGGCATGTAAGGTTTACACATTCATCGTAACATACGAACACAATATTGCCATCGGATGCAACCGCCGCCGTAGCTTGTTTCTTTTCTTTCTTTCAATCTCCATTTCTATTATGGGATTTATCTCTCTTCGGCAACGAGCACTCTTTTGCATAATATCCCATCTTTCCACAATCGTAACACTTCACGCTCCTCTTCGGTCTTAATTTTGACCTTCCTCTTGACTTGTGCCGATCATCATTTCTTTGAAATCTTCTTGATTGACTCCTCACCATGTTTTCTATAATAAGGGCATCCAATGTAGAAGTATAATTTAAGTCTTTTCTTCTTGTTTCTTCATTGAACAAGCTTTCTTTAACCATGCTCATAGAAATTACAGCAAAATGAGCCGAGTTGTTTAACGCTACAGCCAAGGTGTCCTAACTATCGGAAGAGGATCGAGTAATAAACATGTTTGCAATTCATCACTAATGTCAATTTCAAGATTTGTCAATTGATTTACAATATCTTGAAATACACTCAAGCATTCCGTCATGTTACTCCTCTCTCTGTATTTCAAATTCACAAGTCGTTTAACTAGAAGAACTTTATTTTGTAGAGTTTTCCTCTTGTAGAGATCTTGTAATTTTTTCCACAAAGTGTCCGCCTTTATTTCTTGAGCAACATGATGAAACACACTATCATTAATCCATTGCCAGATAAATCAACCGTTTTTTGATTCATTCTCTCCCATTTTTTGTCTTTGTTATCTCTTTCGACTTCATCACCCTCAATCGGATCAAACAAGTGTTTGCAATATAACACGTCTTCTATCCGAGACTTCCAAATAGAATAATTTGAGGTATTTAACTTAAACATGGTGTCACAAGTTTCTTCCATTTAATACTAGAGTTTCAACCTTAACTCTGATACCACTTTATTGGGGAGAATTGTAGACAATAATTCATTACGAGCCAAACACAATCCATGATCAATTTCTTCCCCAAAACTAAATCAACCAAAATTCTCTTAACCCCCAGCAATAGCCAGTAGCCTCACAATATGCAAATATAATGCCGAAATGATAAGTAGACAAAGCAAATAACGACACTAAAGATTTAACGTGGAAAACTCGATGCGGGACCACGAACCACCCAAAAACATCCACTAATCACCAAGAATAGTAGGTGCACAAAGTATTATTCTCTAGTCATACACTAGAGTCTCCACATAAATATTATAGGCTCATTTCATCATCACAAAGGTAAATAAACATAAATGAGTCTAGAATACCCTAACTGCAATACGAGAATTTGGAGGTGGTTCTTGACAAACAAAAACCATCAACTTGTAGCCCTCTCTCTCACGAACAATATACTCAAATTTGAGCCGATTCCGTAAATGTTTGGCTTCAAATCGCGATCACAAATTTGCAGCCCTCCTCTTTTCTTTCCTTCTCTTCTCCGCTGTTACGGTAGTTTTTACTCTCTCTCTCTCTCTCTCCTTACTTCTTTTTGGACGCACACCGCATTTACATATTTACATATTGGCTGGGCCCACAAATGAGGCGGACCCAGCCAACACTTGGGTCCTTCAAGTATCTTGAGTTCTGTCGGCCCATGGGAATTAAAACCCATAAGTTCTTGAAGAGAAAGAGAAACAGCCAATGAAGTCATAGCCTCATAGGGATAAGCAGGAGCAATGTGTGCTTGGACTCAATTTACCAAACAAATGACAGTTGAGCATTCGTGTAATTTGGAGACTTTTGATCTTTTCCTGTTCGGTCTTTGCAATTGATTTTCAAGGCCTTCCTGATCATGAGAATTTGGATAGCCCATTTTTGCTCAACTGATATTGGAATCCTTTAGTCCATGGATTTGTTTGTGTTGTGCTCGTCAATTTTGTGGCGAATGACAGTTGCTTGATTAGATACACAATGCAAATCATAGACATTCTGGAATAACTTTTGATGATCTAGAGTTTACATTCATGGGGTGAGGTTTTCTAGTCTTGGACAAGTTTTCACCTTGCAACGAGGGCACCTCATCCTTTAAGAAGTCAAGTCAATGTAGCCTGTAATTTAGGGAGTTTGAGAGTACAGTAGAATCCTTTATTGCTATAGTAGCTCTAAATTGCACTGATAGCACAATGAAATTTGTTTGCAATTCCTGTGATATTCGTACCTTTGAATTTGGTAGTAGAGACTTCACTGAAAGCAGATCATGAAGCTAACATTTTCTGTGCTCTCAGACATGCACGCATCATTTTCGCGCAAAGGTGTGTCCATGTTCTTTTTTAACCATGACGAGCTCGCTTACCTAAATGGCTCAGTTGCAGGGGTTGTCCTGTGACAAGGGCAATCTGGCAGGGCAGGAGAGGCCGTGCAATGCCAATCTCTGTGTGCTTGGGATGCGAGGCAGCATCATAGGTAAGTTGGGATCGCCTTTGGCCGTGTTTTCTGGAATAACGAAGGTTTAGGGAGTGAAACCACCAATTTGCTCCTTGGTCTTGGGGGGAAGTTTGGTTCTCCCAACAATTTGAGCTCCTGGTGAAAAGAATAGTCTCGAAGCATCTTATACTCTGTCGAACATGGCACGGTAATGCTTTTTTGGGCCAAAGACGGACAATGAGGCAGCTTAAGGAGATCGATGAGAAGCAAACGGCACTCCATCCGAAAGACACTGTCCTTGCAGTGCCTGTTTCAGTCTTGGTACTTTCCATGGGCGAATTCCAGTTGGTTGCGATGGTTGGAAGGGCAAAGCTTTAAGGCGAAATGAATCGACACGTGCCGAACTGTGTAGTGCATGCTTGTTGTCTACTGGCAGAACGAATTAACAAACACTGAAGTCGCGACGTGATCAAAACCACCAGAAAGCCCATAAATCGAGAATTATAAACCTGAGTACATGTGGTGATTGTTGATATTTAGAGGTGATTTTCGCTTTGTTAACGTGACAAATCAGTTTTGGTGGGTCGAAGCATTTGCTCATCACCGGCCATGCTTTGTTGATCCGGTTTTCAAATTTAGGTCTCGTTTTCAGGGTTGTGTTTCGTATCGAATCCTCTATGCAGGCTATACTGGATAATTTTGACTAATGAGCGAAATGTTTATTTGACAAGAAAAGAAGGATCTGAAGCCCCAGAACCAGAGATCAGTACAAACGATCCAAAGCAAAACCCAAATGACCCAAAACACAAAGACAAAGACAAGAAAGAAGAGAAAGTAGAAACCCAGCGAGGAGGCTCTCAAAGGAGGAGGCGACAAGATCAACGGCGTTGTGGCGGGCCAAGACCAAGACACCCGTGACGGCATGCAGTGTGTTGACCACCCTTTCTGTGCCAACCTCGGAGAGTCCACGCATCGGGGCCATGACTGCAGTGGACATGATCTCGTTTCCACGGTGACGCGAGGCAGGGCATCAGGCAATTGCTGGACAAGGAGGCGGGCAATGACGACTTTAGCCATAGGTGGCGAGGTAGCAGTTGTGGCCGACAGAAGTCCAAGATGTCCGCCATGCTAGGCAACCAGAGGGTGAATAGAGAAACCAAAGAAAGACGCGAGAAAAGGAAGGAGGAAAAACATTGCCCTGAAGGAAAATGCCCCCATCATGGTGGGGGGAGTGACGTGAGATGCAAGCGCTCACCGGCCGGCCAGCGAGTTGTGACCCTATTTGAGACAGACTTACTCAACAACTTCAAAGACCATTAATTTGGAAGAATGACTACACTTAGAATCCTCACATAGCACTTGGATGCTTACATGAATTCCCACTGTAGAAACAATCGAATAATATTGGGTTGACAGCATTCAGCACCGAAACGAAGGACAGAAGTTCGATTTCTAAAGCGAAACGAAAGACATAAAATCTCTCCGGCGCCGGAGAGAATCCCTGGCCAGACCGTGAAGCTGCACACGTTGACTCGTATGGTGAACATCGGCGAATTTGCACCTACAAATTCAAGAAACAGAGCATAAGATCAAAAAGCCGAGCTGAAAGCACCTAAAATTTTTAGAGCGTTAAACTTAGAACCAACCGCAATTTATGTGATTTTGAGAGGAAAACAAAAAGGCCAAGACAAAAGACTCTCTTACCGAGAAGATCAAAAGGAGGAACAACAGAGCTGCTGCGAAGATTCTGAGTGAAGCCATTGGGTTAACGAATCTAAGAACGAGGAACCGAATCGAAATTCTGGATACCACGCTTGCTCAAGTCAATTCTCTCTTCCTCGCTCGCTAGCAAAATGCTTGTTGACAAGCACAGAGGGAAAGAGAGAAGTGGGGAGAGAGAGCGTGCGAGGACTCGGAGTGGAAGGGTGAATGGAAGGGTGAAGGTGAAGAGAAGGACGGGGGTTGCTATTTATACAGGGTCTGCGTTGGGCGCGGCTATAAGAAAAGATTCGTTAAAAAGCTCATGGTCAGGTGCTGAATTTACGAAAGAGCCCACGGTCAGGTGCTGAATTTATGAAATTCAGGTACTCCCACCTGATTCATCACTAATGTTAATTTCAAGATTTGTCAATTGATTTACAATATCTTGAAATTCACTCAAGCATTTCGTCATGTTACTCCTCTCTTTATATTTCAAATTCACAAATCATTTAACTAGAAGAACTTTATTTTGTAGAGTTTTCCTCTTGTAAAAATCTTGTAATTTTTTCCACAAAACATTTCGTCATGAAAACTTAAGACAAAATATGACAAGTGGGAGTACCTGAATTTAAAATTGATTACCTCAGTTTTAAATTCAGGTGCGACAAATTGATTGCACACTCTTATCTCTTTCTCTTCACAAAAATATGGAGAATTTCTACAGTGAATGCACCGGTGTCAAAAGTGCCCTCTCATGGTTCTTCTTGTACCTAATCTGTCAATATCAACTGCTAGACAACAGAGCTGATCTTTTGGAATATGAAAACCTAAGACAAAGTATGCTCAACTTTCACCCCTTTTGCTTTTAAAATCAAAAGCTTAATGTTTTTTATACCACTAAAATACACATTTCCTGAGGCCTGCCCAAATGAGTGTCTTGCTTTTGATTCCGTTGCATTCACTGTAAAAATTCTCCATATTCGTGAAGAGAAAGAGAGAGTGGTATCAGAGCTAAAAGCAAAAGGGGTATAAAAAACATTAAGAACCACTCTCTGATTCCGGTGCATTCACTTTTTATACCAAATGCCTAGTGGCTATTGCTTGTAAAGGCCAGGAAATTAATGAAAGTCGCAGCATTCTGCTCTCTGAAGGCATACCCCATCGCGCCGGTGAACTTGTTTGGATACTAGTTTTTCCGTTTGAACTCAACCGGGCGCATATGATCATGTACACCCGGAAAGCAGAGAGGGGTCCTTGAGTAAATATGAAGCTGTAATAATGTTTTTCTTCGTTTTCGCCAATCAAGTTTAAGTAGCTGCGTATCATTGACAAAAGCAAAAGGTGTATAAAAAGTGAATGCACCGGAATCAGAGAGTGGTTCTTAATGTTTTTTATACCCCTTTTGCTTTTAGCTCTGATACCACTCTTTCTTTCTCTTCACGAATATGGAGAATTTCTACAGTGAATGCAACGGAATCAAAAGCAAGACACTCATTTGGGCAGGCCTCAGGAAATGTGTATTTTAGTGGTATAAAAACATTAAGCTTTTGATTTTAAAAGCAAAAGGGGTGAAAGTTGAGCGTACTTTGTCTTAGGTTTTCATATTCCAAAAGATCAGCTCTGTTGTCTAGCAGTTGATATTGACAGATTAGGTACAAGAAGAACCATGAGAGGGCACTTTTGACTCCGGTGCATTCACTGTAGAAATTCTCCATATTTTTGTGAAGAGAAAGAGATAAGAGTGAGCAATCAATTTGTGCACCTGAATTTAAAACTGAGGTAATCAATTTTAAATTCAGGTACTCCCACTTGTCATATTTTGTCTTAAGTTTTCATGACAAAATGTTTTGTGGAAAAAATTACAAGATCTCTACAAGAGGAAAACTCTACAAAATAAACCTCTTCTAGTTAAACGACTTGTGAATTTGAAATACAAAGAAAATAAAACTCTTCTAGTTAAACGACTTGTGAATTTGAAATACAAAGAGATGAGTAACATGACGAAATGCTTGAATGAATTTCAAGATATTGTAAATCAATTAACAAATCTTGAAATTAACATTAGTGATGAATCAGGTGGGAGTACCTGAATTTCATAAATTCAGCACCTGACCATGGGCTCCGTAAATTCAGCACCTGACCATGAGCTTTTTTAACGAATCTTTTCTTATAGCCCCGCCAAACGCAGACCCTGTATAAATAGCTAGCCCCCCCTCTTCACCGTCACCCTTCCACTCTGAGTCCTCGCACACTCTCTCTCTCTCTCTCTCTCTCTCTCCCCCTTCTCTCTTTCCCTCTCTGCTTGTGAAACAAGCATTTTGCTAGCGAGCGAGGAAGAGAGAATTGACTCGAGCAAGTGTGGTATCCAGAATTTCGATTCGGTTCCTCGTTCTTAGATTCGTTAACCCAATGGCTTCACTCAGAATCTTCGCAGCAGCTCTGTTGTTCCTCCTTTTGATCTTCTCGGTCACTGGTAAGTTCAAGGGTTAAAAGAGAGTCTTCTGTTTTCCTCTCAGGATCACATAAATTGTGGTTCGTTCTTAGTTTAAAGCTTAAAAAATTTTAGGTGCTCTCGGCTCGGGTTTTGATCCCATGCTCTGTTTCTTGAATTTGCAGGTGCAAATTCAGCGACGTTGACCATAGGAGTCCATGTGTGCAGCTTCACGGTCTGGCCAGGGATTTCTCTTTGGCGCCGAAGAGATTTTATGTCTTCCGTTTCGCTTTAGAAATCGAACTGCTGTCCTTCGTTTTTGGTGCTGAATGCTGTCAACCCAATATTATTCGATTGTTTCTACAGTGGCAAGTCATGTAAGCATATGTGAGGATTCTAAGTTCTAAATAAATGGTCTTTGAAGTTGTTGAGTAAGTCTGTCTCAAATAGGGTCTCAACTCGCCGGCCGGCCAGTGAGCGCTTGCATCTCACACGTCACTCCCCAACCATGACGGGGGCATTTTCCTTCAGGGCAATGTTTTTTCCTCCTTCCTTTTTTCGCGTCTTTCTTTGGTTTCTCTGTTCACCCTCTGGTTGCCTAGCATGGCGGAGATCTTGGACTTCTGTCGGCCGCAGCTGCTACCTCGCCGCCTAAGGCTAAAGTCGTCATTGCCCGCCTCCTTGTCCAGCAATTGCCTGATGCCCCGCCTCGTGTGACCGTGGACTTGCTCCGCTTGAACGAGATCATGTCCACCGCTGTCATGGCTCCGAAGGGTGGACTCTCCGAGGTTGGCACAGAAGGGGAGGTTGACACACTGCATGCTGTCGTGGGCGTCTTGGTTTTGGCCCGCCACAGCGCCGTTGATCTTGTCGCCTCCTCCTTTGAAAGCCTCCATTGCTTGGTTCCTACTTTTCTTTGGCTCTGGTCTCTCTCTTCTTTTGTCTTTGTGGTTTTCGGTCATTTGGGTTTTGCCTTGGATTGTGCTGATCTCTGGTTCTAGGGCCCCAGATCCTTCTTTTCTTGTCAAATAGACATTTCATTCATTAGTCAAAATTATCCAGTATGGTCTGCATAGAGGCTTCAATACGAAACACAACCCCGAAAGCAAGACCTAAATTTGAAAACCGGATCAACGGAGCACTGCCAGTGATGAGCAAATGCCTCGACCCGCAAGGACTGATTTGTCACATTAACAAGGCGATAAGTCACCTCTAATTATCAACTATCACCGCATTTACTCGGGTTTATAATTCTTGATTTGTGGGGTCTCCGGCTTTGATCACGTCGCGACTTCGGTGTGCGTTGATTCGTTCTGCCAGTAGACGACAAGCATGCACTACAGTTCGGCGCATGTCGATTCATTTCGCCTTAAAAGCTTCGCCCTTCCAACCGTTGCAACCAAATGGAATTCGCCCATGGAAAGTACCAAGATTGTAACAGGCACTGCAAGGACAGTGTCTTTCGGATGGAGTGTCGTTTGCTTCTCATCGATCTCCTTAAGCTGCCTCATTGTTCATCTGTCTTTGGCCCAAAAAGCATTACCGTGCCCTGTTGTTCGACAGAGTATGAGATACTTCGAGTCTATGTTTTTCACCGGGAGCTCAGATTGTTGGGAGAACCAAACTTCTCCCAAGACTAAGGAACAAATCGGTGGTTTCACTCCCCCAAACCTTTGTTATTCCACAGAACACGGCCAAAGGCGATCCCACTTACCTATGATAGATGCCGCCTCGCGTCCCAAGCACGCAGAGATTGGCGTTGCACGGTGCTTCGCAGAAACATTGCAAAGCTCTCCTGCCCTGCCAGATTGTCCCTGTTGCAGGACAAAACCTGCATCTGAGCCATTCAGGGAAGTGAGCTCGTCATGGTTCAAAAAGAACATGGACACACCGTTGCAGCACATGTCCGAGGACACACCTCTGCGCCAAACTGATGTGTGCATGTCCGAGAGCACAGAAGATGTTAGCTTCATGATCTGCTTTCAATGTGAAGTCTACTACCAAATTCAAAGATACGAATATCTTAGGAATTGCCAACAAATTTGATTGTGCTATCAGAGCAATTTAGACGACCTACTAGGATGCTGCTGCACTCTCAAACTCCTAAATTACAGGCTACATTGACTTGACTTCTAAAAAGATGGGATGCCCTCGTTACAAAGTGAAAACTTGTCCAAGACTAGAAAACCTCACCCCGTGAATGTAAACTCTAGATCATCAAAGTTATTCCAGAATGTCTATGTCATTCTTCATTCATCAAGAACCCAAGATTTGCATTGTGTGTCTAATCAAGCAATTGTCATTTGCCACGAAATTGACGACACATACAAGTCCATAGGCTAAAGGATTCCAGTATCAGTTGAACAAAAGTGGGCTATCCACATTCTCATGATCAGGACGGCCTTGAAAATCAATTGATACTAGAAAGGGCCTCTTTGTCGGTGAGGGGAGGACCGACAGCTACCAAATGAGGAAAAGGGTACCGTCAAAGTTAGGAGATAACATATGATGATGAAAATACACGGTGACGCACCCAGCATGTTGGAGGAAGCTACCATTTTGAATTGTTCTCTTTTCTCTTTTCACGTTTTAAAAAATGGAGGGGCAGAATCGTGGCTAGCCCACATGGAGTTGTTTTCTAGGAAAGATTATTTGGAACTAAAATGCAGATTTCGATTGTTTAAATACTTTATCCCAACATTCTAAGGTTGAAAACCTTAATCTAATGTTGAAAACATTTGGAATTGTTCTCTTTCATATATTATCGGCTCTTCTATATTTTTTCTTTTTGACTTTTCAAACTTCTTTTATTTATGTTTTTTCTTTCCACCTTTGACTTTTCAAGACCCTTATCTTGCACTTCAGTCATTAATCGATCAGATTTATTACTTAGGTGTCTTTGATCCGATCGGTTTTTTTTCTTTTTTTCTTTTTTTTTTTTATTTTATTATGTCTTTGCTAACATGGAGTTTTCACCTTACAGTGACAAGGGAAAGTTTGGGTAATGCTTGGAAGTCCATTATTAAATATAAGGGCTCAATTCCTCTAAAAAGCACTGATATTAGGTTATGTCCCAATTCTGATTCGAACTTTGTTTGTTTGTGCTGTGCTCGTCAATATCATGGCGAATGCCAGTTGCTTGATTAGATACACAATGCAAATATTGGGTTCTTGATGAATGAAGAATGATATAGACACTCTGGAATAACTCTTGAAGATCTAGAGTTTACATTCATGGGGCTAGGTTTTCTACTCTTGCACAAGTTCTCTTTGCGAGGAGGGCATCCCATCCTTTGGAGTCAAGTCAATGTAGCCTGTAATTTAGGAGTTTGAGAGTGCAGAGCATCCTTTAATGCTATAGTAGGTCTAATTGCTCGATAGCACAATCAAATTTGTTTGCAAATTCCTGTGATATTCGTATCTTTGAATTTGGTAGTGGACCTCATTGAAAGCGGATCATAAAGCTAACATTTCTGTGCTCTCAGACATGTGCACATCGGGCGCAAGGTTTTGTCCATGTTCTTTTGAACCATGACGAGGTTTCTTCCATAAATGGCTCAGATGCAGGGGTGTTGGAGTAGGTCACTTTCAATTGAGAGGCCAATCTAATTATGTATATTTGTAGTAAAATATGTATGGTAGTAAGTGTGTAAAAGTTCAAAAAAAAAAAAAAAATATATATATATATATATATATCAAAAGAGATCGGAAGATTAATTAACATGATCTTCACATCCAAAAATCAAGGGACATTGAAAAAGAAATCAAAGTGATTTTTTATAAATACAAAATCACGAGAGATTATAAGATAAATCTACATGATTTTCATATCGAAATGCAATTTCAATTGGAATTGCATTTGCTCCTATAAATAGGAGTCCTCGAAGGAAAAGAATAATATCAAAAGCAAGAATATCAGAGCAGCGTAGCAGAAGAAACAGTTTTCTTCCGGTGAAGTTGTATTCCCTTGAAGTGGACTACGATCTCGTGATTTTCCTTCACCTAGTTTTTCCCTTCACCTTGGAGGTTTTTCCATGATCTCATGACTTTTCCCTTCACCTTGGGAGGTTTTCCCTTCACCTTGGGAGGGTTTTCACGTTAAAAATTCTAGTGTTATTTACTATTCATCTTTACTGCTTTCTTTTAATATTTTTATCCTATTTAATTTTCACAGAAATAGTAGGGGGAAAATTATCCGGGCCTTCTCCACGGATATTCTTTCTTTTCCCAACAAGGGTTGTCCTGCGACAGGACAATCTGGCAGGGCAGAGACGCTGTGCAATGCCAATCTCTGCGTGCTTGGGACAGGAGGCGGCATCTCTTAGAGGTAAAAAGTCAGGATCGCCTTTGGCCATGTTCTCTGGAATAACAAAGGTTTAGGGAGTGAAACCACTGATTTGTTCCTTGGTCTTGAGAGAAGTTTGGTTCTCCCAACAATTTGAGCTTCTAGTGAAAAGAATAGTCTCGAAGTATCTTATTCTCTGTCGAATAACATGGCTGATGCTTTTTGGGCTAAAGACGGACAATAAGGCAGCAGAAGGAGATCGATTAGAAGCAAACGACCACCTGTCAAAGAAAAGTTACAA